>CM017188.1:18746811-18834311 GCA_004837865.1 Musa balbisiana | reverse complement strand
TAAACGCAAACACCTCACTTGTTTCTCCTCGAGAAGTGTTGCCCTGACTTTGATAACTTAATCATGACGAGTCTTATCTAGGGTTACTTTAATATGCAATTCCACCAACTCTGAATGCAGGAGGGGCTTGGTAAAATTCGGGGGTAAATAAGCAGCTCCTCGGGTTAAGCTTTCTTCGATTGCGAGATCGTTGTAAGGTAACACTAGGCCGTCTCCCTCGAGTTGTTTCTCAGCTCTCAAATGTCAATCCTCATCAAAAAATTTATCACTATGTGGTTGGTCGATACTATTGATCTCAGCTTGTTCAGCATGAGTTAGCCTATGATTTTGTTGTATGACAAGGGGATATCAACCACCATGAATCTGATCATCACAGTTTTGGAGCACATCTCATCCCCAAATATGATGTGTAGATTCACAATCTCGAGAGAGGAGTTCGAGTTATTAGTAAACCTCGTTAGCAAGAAGTTATGGGGGTGAGGTCATTCGTGAGTTTTTGAAAAGCAATTATCTATGGTATAAACAAAGGCACTGTTAGTGTAAACAACTTTAAGCCGTGGCCTCGGGGCCCACACGGCTTGGTTCGGGGCTGGATGACCGGGGATCTCCCGGGGGAAGGCACCTCGGTATTGCGGGAGCCTTGGTCGGTCGAGTCGAAGGGGTGGATCGTCGTTCCCTTCGGAAAGGGGGTCCTCTGAGCGTCCGGCGAGAGGCGCCTCGTCTTCGTCCCTGCACACAGGTCGGGTCGGGGTGTTCGGCCCGACCCCTCCGATGCTTAAGTTAGTTCGTGAAAAGTCCCCTTCTCATTTGGAGTGAGAGGGTATTTATAAGGCAATTTTGGGGCTGTCTGACGTGCCTGTTCGCTGGAGACAGGGTCATACCTCTGATGACGTCTGACATTGCTGCTGGCGTGCCGTGTGGGGTTGAGCTCTGCAAGATAGTGACATGCCTCGGTCGGTATTCTGGTCTTGTCTGACCAAGCACTGCCAGGTCAACCAGGGTGCGAGGCGTCAACCGAGGCGGCTGACATCAGTCCGAGTCTTGTCGCTATTATTACCCTGTGTCAGGAGGTGTCCCTCTAGTCAACCTAGCCGTGGGGTGGTTGCACGTGTCTCAGGCTGCGACGTGGATAAGGAAAGCCAGAATACCCTTATCACTTCTCCCCCCCTTTGGCCGAGGCGTGGCACTTGGCTTTCGAGAGGATGAAGGTCATGCCTGGGCATGTAACCTCCGCCAGTCGCTACGGCTGATTTGGCTGCGGATCGGACTGATCTTGTGAGTCGGGACTAGGTTTAGGAGCGACTCGGGCTTTGGTTCGGGTCGGTGAATGTTTCGGAAATCGATCCGAGTCGATTGGGGCTTGTCGTTCGGGCCGACAAGTCGCAAGTCGGAGGTCGATCTGGAGCGACCCGGGCTTATCGTTTGTGCCGACGAGTCGCAAGTCGGAGGTCGATCTGGAGCGACCCGGGCTTATCGTTTGTGCCGACGAGTCGCAAGTCGGAGGTCGATCTGGAGCGACCCGGGCTTATCGTTTGGCCGACGAGTCGCAAGTCGGGGGTCGATCTGGAGCGACCCGGGCTTTCGTTTGGGCCGACGAGTCGCAAGTCGGGGGTCGATCTGGAGCGACCGGGCTTTTCGTTGGGCCGACGAGTAGCAAGTCGGAGGTCGCTCTGGAGCGACCCGGGCTTTTCGTTTGGGCCGACGGTCGCAAGTCGGAGGTCGATCTGGAGCGACCCGGGCTTATCGTTTGTGCCGACGAGTCCGCAAGTCGGAGGTCGATCTGGAGCGACCCAGGCTTATCGTTTGGGCCGACGAGTCGCAAGCGGAGGTCGATCTGAGCGACCCGGGCTTTTCGTTTGTGCCGACGAGTCGCAAGTCGGAGGCGATCTGGAGCGACCCGGGCTTATCGTTTGTGCCGACGAGTCGCAAGTCGGAGGTCGATCTGGAGCGACCGGGCTTATCGTTTGGGCCGACGAGTAGCAAGTCGGAGGTCGATCTGGAGCGGACCCGGGCTTATCGTTGGGCCGACGAGTCGCAGTCGGAGGTCGATCTGGAGCGACCGGGCTTATCGTTTGGGCCGACGAGTCGCAAGGCGGAGGTCGATCTGGAGCGACCCGGGCTTTTCGTTTGGGGCCGAAGAGTCGCAAGTCGGAGGTCGATCTGAGCGACCCGGGCTTTTCGTTTGGCCGACGAGTCGCAAGTCGGAGGTCGATATGGAGCGACCCGGCTTATCGTTTGGCCGACGAGTCGCAAGTAGGAGTCGATCTGGAGCGACCCGGGCTTATCGTTGGGCCGACGAGTCGCAAGTCGGAGGCGATCTGGAGCGACCCGGGCTTTTCGTTTGGGCCGACGATTCGCAAGTCGGAGGTCGATCTAGAGCGACCCGGGCTTTTCGTTTGTGCCGACGAGTCGCAAGTCTGAGGTCGATCTGGAGCGACCGGGCTTATCGTTTTGTGCGACGAGTCGCAAGTCGGAGGTCGATCTGGAGCGACCCGGGCTTATCGTTTGTGCCGACGAGTCGCAAGTCGGAGGCGATCTGGAGCGGACCCGGGCTTTTCGTTGGGCCGACGAGTCGCAAGTCGGAGGTCGATTGGAGCGACCCGGCTTTTCGTTTGGGCCGACGAGTCCGCAAGTCGGAGGTCGATCTAGAGCGACCCGGGCTTATCGTTGGGCCGACGAGTCGCAGTCGGAGGTCGATCTAGAGCGACCCGGGCTTATCGTTTGGGCCGACGGTCGCAAGTCGGAGGTCGATCGGAGCGACCCGGGCTTTTCGTTTGGGCCGACGAGTCGCAGTCGGAGGTCGTCTGGAGCGACCCGGGCTTTTCGTTTGGCCGACGAGTCGCAGTCGGAGGTCGATCTGGAGCGACACGGGCTTTTCGTTTGTGCCGACGAGTCGCAGTCGGAGGTCGATCTGGAGCGACCCGGGCTTATCGTTGGGCCGACGAGTCCGCAAGTCGGAGGTCGATATGGAGCGACCGGGCTTTTCGTTTGTGCCGACGAGTCGCAGTCGGAGGTCGATCTGGAGCGACCCGGGCTTATCGTTTGTGCCGACGAGTCGCAAGTCGAGGTCGATCTGGAGCGACCCGGGCTTATCGTTTGTGCCGACGAGTCGCAAGTCGGAGGTCGATCTGGAGCGACCGGGCTTATCGTTTGGGCCGACGAGTCGCAAGTCGGAGGTCGATCTGGAGCGACCCGGGCTTTTCGTTGTGCCGACGAGTCGCAAGTCGGAGGTCGATCTGGAGCGACCGGGCTTATCGTTTGTGCCGACGAGTCGCAAGTCGAGGTCGATCTGGAGCGACACGGGCTTTTCGTTTTGGGCGACGAGTCGCAAGTCGGAGTCGATCTGGAGCGACACGGGCTTTTCGTTTGGCCGACGAGTCGCAGTCGGAGGTCGATCTGGAGCGACCCGGGCTTTTCGTTTGTGCCGACGAGTCGCAAGTCGGAGGCGATCTGGAGCGACACGGGCTTTTCGTTGGGCCGACGAGTCTCAAGTCGGAGGTCGATCTGGAGCGACCCGGGCTTTTCGTTTGGGCCGACGAGTCGCAAGTCGGAGGCGATCTGGAGCGACCCGGGCTTTTCGTTTGGGCCGACGAGTCGCAAGTCGGAGGTCGATCTGGAGCGACCGGGCTTATCGTTTGGGCCGACGAGTCGCAAGTCCGGAGGTCGATCTGAGCGACCCGGGCTTATCGTTTGGGCCGACGAGTCGCAAGTCGGAGGTCGATCTGGAGCGACCCGGGCTTTTCGTTTGTGCCGACGAGTCGCAAGTCGGAGGTCGATCTGGAGCGGACCCGGGCTTATCGTTTGTGCCGACGAGTCGCAAGTCGGAGGTCGATCTAGAGCGACCCGGGCTTATCGTTTGGGCCGACGAGTCGCAAGTCGGAGGTCGATCGGAGCGACCCGGGCTTTTCGTTTGGGCCGACGAGTCGCAGTCGGAGGTCGATTGGAGCGACCCGGCTTATCGTTTGGGCCGACGAGTCCGCAAGTCGGAGGCGATCTGGAGCGACCGGGCTTTTCGTTTTGGGCGACGAGTCGCAAGTCGGGGGTCGATCTGGAGCGACCCGGCTTTTCGTTTGTGCCGACGAGTCCGCAAGTCGGAGGTCGATCTGGAGCGACCGGGCTTATCGTTGGGCCGACGAGTCGCAAGTCGGAGGCGATCTGGAGCGACCCGGCTTATCGTTTGGGCCGACGGTCGCAAGTCGGAGGTCGATCTAGAGCGACCCGGGCTTTTCGTTGGGCCGACGATCGCAAGTCGGAGGTCGATCTGAGCGACCCGGCTTATCGTTTGTGCCGACGAGTCGCAAGTCGGAGTCGATCTGGAGCGACCCGGCTTATCGTTTGGCCGACGAGTCGCAAGTCGTAGGTCGATCTGGAGCGACCCGGCTTTTCGTTTGTGCCGACGAGTCGCAAGTCTGAGGTCGATCTGGAGCGACCCGGGCTTTTCGTTTGTGCCGACGAGTCGCAGTCGGAGGTCGATATGGAGCGACCCGGCTTTTCGTTTGGGCCGACGATTCGCAAGTCGGAGGTCGATATGGAGCGACCCGGCTTTTCGTTTGGGCCGACGATTCGCAGTCGGAGGTCGATCTGGAGCGACCCGGCTTATCGTTTGTGCCGACGAGTCGCAGTCGGAGGTCGATCTGGAGCGACCCGGCTTATCGTTTGTGCCGACGAGTCGCAGTCGGAGGTCGATCTAGAGCGACCCGGGCTTTTCGTTTGGGCCGACGAGTCGCAAGTCGGAGGTCGATCTGGAGCGACCCGGCTTATCGTTTGTGCCGACGAGTCGCAGTCGGAGGTCGATCTGGAGCGACCCGGCTTATCGTTTGGGCCGACGAGTCGCAGTCGGAGGTCGATCTAGAGCGACCCGGGCTTTTCGTTTGGGCCGACGAGTCGCAGTCGGAGGTCGATCTAGAGCGACCCGGGCTTTTCGTTTGGGCCGACGAGTCGCAGTCGGAGGTCGATCTAGAGCGACCCGGGCTTATCGTTTGTGCCGACGAGTCGCAAGTCGGAGGTCGATCTGGAGCGACCCGGGCTTTTCGTTTGGGCCGACGAGTCGCAAGTCGGGGGTCGATCTGGAGCGACCGGGCTTATCGTTTGTGCCGACGAGTCGCAGTCGGAGGTCGATCTGGAGCGACCCGGCTTATCGTTTGTGCCGACGAGTCGCAAGTCGGAGGTCGATCTGGAGCGACCCGGCTTATCGTTTGGGCCGACGAGTCGCAAGTCGGAGGTCGATCTAGAGCGACCCGGGCTTATCGTTTGTGCCGACGAGTCGCAGTCGGAGGTCGATCTGGAGCGACCCGGGCTTTTCGTTTGGGCCGACGAGTCGCAGTCGGAGGTCGATCTGGAGCGACCCGGCTTATCGTTTGTGCCGACGAGTCGCAGTCGGAGGTCGATCTGGAGCGACCCGGCTTATCGTTTGTGCCGACGAGTCGCAGTCGGAGGTCGATCTGGAGCGACCGGGCTTATCGTTTGGGCCGACGAGTCGCAGTCGGAGGTCGATCTAGAGCGACCCGGGCTTATCGTTTGGGCCGACGAGTCGCAGTCGGAGGTCGATCTAGAGCGACCCGGGCTTATCGTTTGGGCCGACGAGTCGCAGTCGGAGGTCGATCTGAGCGACCCGGGCTTATCGTTTGTGCCGACGAGTCGCAAGTCGGAGGTCGATCTGGAGCGACCGGGCTTATCGTTTGGGCCGACGAGTCGCAGTCGGAGGTCGATCTGGAGCGACCCGGGCTTTTCGTTTGGGCCGACGAGTCGCAGTCGGAGGTCGATCTAGAGCGACCCGGGCTTATCGTTTGGGCCGACGAGTCGCAAGTCGGAGGTCGATCTGGAGCGACCCGGCTTATCGTTTGTGCCGACGAGTCGCAGTCGGAGGTCGATCTGGAGCGACCCGGCTTATCGTTTGGGCCGACGAGTCGCAGTCGGAGGTCGATCTAGAGCGACCCGGGCTTATCGTTTGTGCCGACGAGTCGCAAGTCGGAGGTCGATCTAGAGCGACCCGGGCTTTTCGTTTGGGCCGACGAGTCGCAGTCGGAGGTCGATCTGAGCGACCCGGGCTTATCGTTTGTGCCGACGAGTCGCAAGTCGGAGGTGGCATGATGTAGATTACCGTGGTGACGGAGGATTTATGGGGGAGATCGGGAACGCTACTGTATTCCGGAGGATTTATGGCCTTTTTGCCCCTCGACGGGCCAGAGGCCGTTACGACCAATTCCCCAAGGATTTGGGTTGACGGTGGGTGCCCTAGAAGCGGGGCTACGATTTCCACTCCACTCTGTGATCGAGGATTGCCTCCGCAAGTGGGGCATATCGCCGTCTCAGATGGCGCCAAACTCCTGGCGCTATTTGGTCGTTTCCTCGGGGAGTGTCGTGCGGCCGAGATAGAGCCGTCTCGGGCTCTATTTCTGGCCTGCTTCCGATTGTTGTAGGGGTAGGGGCGGGTTACTATTGGCGGCCCGTAGTGGGTTCAAGATCAGTGGTGCTCCTTCCAACAATAAAGGTTGGAAGAAGCCCGCTTCTTCTTTGTACAGCAGTAGTCGGGGGTGGGGCTTCAGCACCGGATGGACCTTCTCGCCGCGGTCGACAACGTCCTCCCCGCTGCTTTCAGGCAGAGAGTCGGCGGATGTGGATCGGCCGGAGTATCCTGTCCTCTTCTCGGGCAATCAAAGAGATGACCGAGGAGTGGTGGTCGATGCAGGGTTGAGCCCAGTTGCTAGGGGTATGGTTGCTCTTCCTCCGCATGCTGTTTGCTAGTTCCGTACCATCTAACTGATTCAGGTTTTTTTGTAGAGATGGTGAACCTTCAATCCGTGAAGAAGGCGTCTCACGCCAGACCTAGTGCGACCCCCTCCCGGGGTGGCGGCGGCTCCGGGACTAGGGGGGCCCCGGAAAGGAGCGGGCCTGAGCGAGCATCGGGCTCCCCGACCGCGAGCCGACCCGCCAAGAAGCTGAAGACTGCGGTTCGGAAGGTGCCCGCGAGGTCGGTCGCTCGTGAGCGTGACTCCGCAGGGCCGTCAAGGGCTGCTCCCTTGGGCGAAGGCCCCCCGGTGGTCGACCTATCTGGCGGCGATCTCGCCTCGCGGACGTCGGCGCGCCCGAAGTCGATGCGGGACTTGTGTCGCGTCAGCCGGTCCGAGGGTGAGGAATATCGAGCCGTGGGCATGACGAGTCTTCCCGTGGGCGTGCCGGGAGCCCCTTACGCTGCTCGGTGGCCCGACCTCAAAGCGGACAGTCGTATTTGGGCCGACGGGGCGACGGCCCAGGAGTTTGTTCGGGGAGCGCTGCACCCGGCGTTGGCCAAGGAGCTTTACGGCTGCACTTCGGAAGTGCTGGCGGATCGGGCGGCCAAGTCGTTGGTTTGGGTGAGCGGCGATGTCTCTTTTGTTTTCTGTCTTGCGTGGTTCTTGATATCGATCTCGGTGTAGGGTCAACATTACGTTATGGCGCTGATCGACCGAGTTCTCGATGCTGGGCGGGTGATCGAGCGTCAGTCGAATACCATCGCCGCTCTTCGCCTCGAGAACCAAGAGCTGAGGAGTTCCTCCGGCCCGGAGGTCGTAGCGGCGGCGGAGCAGCGTGCCGCAGCTCTGGACGAGGAGGTGAGTCGCCTGAAAGCCGAACTGGAGGAGGGCCAGGCGCGTGTCCGGATGCTTGACGACGAGCTGCGGACGCTCTCCAACGACATCGAATCCGCCAGGTCTTCCGCCTGGGCCGTTGAGGAGGCCCTGAAGGAAGAACATCGGGTGCTGCCCGAGCGGATAGAGAGGGCGGTCGCCGAATACAAGGCATCAGCAGGATTTGAGCGCGGCCTGGTGAGGTCAGGACGGGCGACATACGAGTTCGGATATCGGGTGGCCTGCGCTCGGGTCCGGGCCAGTCATCCCGAGTGGGAACTCGACCCAGATCCCTTTGCCGATCATCCAGCGGACGAGACCGTAGATATGCCGGCAAGTGTTCCTTTTGATGACGGGCCGGAAACACCTCCCCCGAGTTGACTTGTATTTGTCCTTCTTGCTTTTTGGACTAGTCGGCTCCGGGTCTTGTATTGGCCGCTCATTTGTGTATTTACATCTTTTGCACCTGAGATGGTTTTTGTTCTGGGGCCAGCCGACTCTGGGTCTTGTATTGACCGCTCATTCGTATATATACATCTTTTGTACCTGAGATGGTTTTTGTTCTGGGGCCAGCCGGCTCTGGGCCTTGTATTGACCGCTCATTTGTGTATTTACATCTTTTGCACCTGAGATGGTTTTTGTTCTGCTCTCGCTTCCGCGTGTGTTCCCGACAGGCAAGCCCTTGTGTTGTATTCCTTATTCGACATTCTTTATGGGTAGAACTTCTTCAGGTTGATTGCGTTCCACGTCCTTGGCAGGGGGTTCCCCTCCATGGTCTCAAGTCGGTAAGTCCCTTCTCGGACCGCGTCATAGACTCTGTAGGGGCCTTCCCAATTGGGTGCGAGCTTGCCTCCGGCTCGGGTCGGGTTGGTTACCTCAGCCTTTCGGAGGACGAGGTCCCTGACCTTGATTGGTCGAGGGCGGACCCTGCGGTTGTACATCCGCGCCACAGCCTTCTTGTATGTTAGCGCACGCAGGTGCGCCTCGGCTCTTTTCTCCTCGAGGAGGTCTAGGTGTGCTCTTAGGCCCTCCTCGGAATCTTTTCGCTCGTATCCTGAGGTACGCAAGGTCGGGAACACGACCTCGGGCGGGAGGACTGCTTCGGTTCCAAACGCGAGGCTGAACGGGGATTCTCCTGAAGCAGTTTTCGGGGTGGTCCGCATTGCCCACAGAACGCTTGGCAGCTCGTCAACCCAGGCTCCGTGCGCGCCTGTGATTCTCCTTTTGAGGCCTTCTAGAATTGCTCGGTTCATCACTTCGGTCTGTCCGTTGGTCTGAGGGTGCGCCACTGAGCTGAACTTCAACAATATCCCGTATGATTGACAATAGGCTTTGAACTTGGCGTTATTAAATTGAGCTCCATTGTCGGTGACGATGGCCTTCGGGATCCCGAACCGAGTGATGATGTTCTTCCAAACGAAGCTTTGGACCTGCTTCTCAGTGATGGAGGCCAAGGGTTCGGCTTCCACCCATCTCGTGAAGTAATCAACCCCTACTATGAGGAAACGTCGTTGGCCCGAAGCCGGAGGAAAAGGTCCGAGGAGGTCGAGCCCCCACTGGGCAAAGGGCCAAGCGGTTTCCATTGGGACGAGGGGGACCACCGGTTGATGTTGCAATCGGGCGTGCCTTTGACATTGCTGACATTGTTGTACGTATGCAACAGCATCTCGGCGCATCGTTGGCCAATAATATCCTTGTCTGAGAGTCTTGAAAGCCAACGTTCGTCCTCCGATGTGTTCTCCACAAAGTCCCTCGTGGAGCTCGGCGAGGACCGTTCTGGCTTCGGGTGGTGCGAGGCAGCGCAAGAGAGGCTGGGAGAAACCTCTACGGTATAGCTTTCCGCCGACCACACAATACCAGGCCTGGGTTCGTCCCAGCCGTTTTGCGGCTGTCGGGTTGTCGGGCTTCGTCCCGTCTTTCTTGAAGCGGAGAATCTCTTCCATCCAGTCATCCGAGATTTGAGTTTCGCAAGCTAGTATGGTTGGCGTCGTTATGGGTTCAGTTGCTGGTGTCGCTTCCGGGCCTCGGGCGGAAGCTGTTTTTGCCAAGGCATCGGCCCGCACGTTTTGGGTCCGGGGTATCTGAGTGATTGAAAACCGGTTGAAAAGGTGGGCAAGCCGCTGTGTTTCAGTGAGGTAGGACGCCATGGTTTGGTCTCGGGCCTCATAGCTCCCGCTCATGTGTCTTGCCACCAACTGGGAGTCGCTGAAAACTTCGAGGTTATGAACTTGCATTTCTAGGGCGAGACGTAGGCCATGGAGTAGCGCCTCGTACTCGGCTTCGTTATTGGTGGCTCAGAATTGTAGCTGAACTGATCTTTCGTAGACTTCCCCGGTGGGGCTTCTGAGTACCAGCCCGACTCCGGCTGCCTCGATGACGGCTGAGCCATCCACGTGTAGGGTCCACGCTCGATCCGTGTCTTCCCCACCTTTCGCGTGATCTTCGGGAGTTAGCTCGGCGATGAAGTCGGCCAGTACCTGGGCTTTGATGGCGTTCCTAGGAGAATATTGAATGTCGAATTCGCCGAGCTCGACGGACCACCTCAACATTCGGCCTGCTATGTCGAAACTAGACAGGATCTGACGCAACGGCTGATCGGTGACGACCTTGATCGTGTGGGCCTGGAAGTAAGGGCGCAACTTTCGCGCTGTCTTTATCAACGCCAGGGTCAACCTTTCGATTGGGGGATACGCATCTCGGCTCCGACGAGGACATGGCTGACGTAGTATACGGGATGTTGTTTCGGCGGTGTTTCTTGAACTAGCACCGAGCTGACTGCACGTGTTGATGCTGCTAGGTAAAGACTGAGGGTCTCTCCAGGTCGGGGAGAGGCGAGTCGAGGTAAGTGAGCGAGGTATGCCTTCAGTTTTTTGAAAGCCTCTTCACATTCTGGGGTCCATATGAAGTTGTCGCTCCGTCGTAGGGCCCGAAAGAGGGGAAGGCACCTGTCTCCCGATCTCGATATAAATCTGTTGAGGGCCGCCAATTTTCCAGTGAGGCATTGGATCTCCTTGATTGAGCGGGGCGGATTCATCTCGGTTATGGCTCGGACCTTCTCGGGGTTGGCATCTATTCCTCTTTGGTGAATGACGAAACCGAGGAATCTTCCCGAGCTAACTCCGAAAACGCACTTCGCAGGATTTAATCGCATGTTGGATCGCCTAAGGGTCCGAAAGGTTTCTGTCAAGTCAGCCAGATGTGTACTTGCGGTCCTGCTTTTCACGATCATGTCGTCCACGTACACCTCCATGTTCCTCCCGAGCTGATGCTTAAACAGCTTGTCGACCATCCTTTGGTAAGTTGCCCCGGCATTTTTTAACCCGAACGGCATTACCCTGTAGCAGTATACTCCTCTGTCGGTGATGAAGGCAGTGCTCTCTTGGTCTTTTGGTGCCATCCGAATCTGGTTGTAGCCCGAGAATGCGTCCATGAACGTGAGGAGTTCGTAACCTGCTGTGGCGTCGACCAGCTGATCTATCCTGGGAAGCGGATAGTAGTCCTTGGGGCATGCCCGGTTGAGATTGGTATAGTCAACGCACATTCGTCAGCTTCCATTGGGCTTTTTAACAAGGACTACATTCGACAGCCACCGAGGGTATTGCACTTCGGTAATGAACCCGGCTTCTTTAAGTCGGTCAACCTCTTCACTAATCGCTCTCTGTCGGTCGGGAGCGAACTTCCTCGGCCTTTGTTTTACAGGCCTGGCCCCGGGGCTGACGTTGAGCTGGTGTTCGGCAACCTCTCGGTCAATTCCCGGCATTTCCTTAGGCGTCCATGCGAACACATCGGCATTCTTCCTCAGGAGGTCAATAAGCTGGAGCTGGTTCTCTTTGGGTTGGGCTGCACCGATCCTTACGGCAAGATCGGGCCGGTTTCCTTTCAGGGGGACCTCGGTGAGATGCTCCGAGGCATCGGGGTACCTCGGTGAAACAGCTACTAGGGGATCTTGTTCTTGAGGGCGCGATTTCTTCGAGAGAGTGATGGCCGTAAGGTAGCACCTCCTTGATTCCCCTGGGTCGCTCCGCGCTTCCCCGGTTCCAGCCGAGGTGGGAAATTTGACGGCTCGATGGTAAGTCGAGACCACCGCCTTTAATTTGTTGAGCGTCGGGCGACCAAGGATGACGTTGTAGGCCGAGGGTAGATCAACCACCATGAAGGTAGCTACGGTCGTCTTGGTCCTTGGTTCTTCTCCGATGGTGATGGGTAGTGTTGTGGTGCCGAGCGGGGAGATGGAGTCTCCGGTGAATCTTGTGAGCGCCGAGCTCATGGGAGTGAGGTCATCGGTAGACAAGCCGAGCTTCATGAAAACGTCGAGGTATAGCACATCGGCGGAGCTCCCCGTGTCGACCATTACCCTTCTTACCCGAGCATTGGCGATTTGAATGGTGATTACCAAAGCATCGTCGTGATGGGAACACTCCCCTTCTTCGGCCCCGAAAGAGATTTCGGATTCTAACTCGGGTCGGGAGCGCTTTTCGACCGTGCTTCGGGCATAGGCCTTCCTCGCGGCCGAGCTGCTGCCGCCTGCTGCTGGCCCTCCGAAGATGACGTCGATCTGTCTTTCGACGGGCATCTTGGGACACGGGGTTGTCTCTCGGGGTTCCCTGAGATAGCGACCAAGGTAGCCCCTTCTGATCAGGTCCTCGATTTGATTTCGGAGGTCGCGACAATCCTCCGTGTCGTGGCCATAGTCTCGGTGGAACCTGCAGTATTTCGACCGATCTTTGTGAGTAGCCTTCACAGGGTTTGGTGGTCGCAAAAGACCCTTCTCCCTGATTTGGAGGAAGATCTCGGTACGAGGTGCATTTAATGGGAGAGGTGGAGGCCTCGGGAGTCGCGTCTCGGAGTGGTCAGGCCTCCGACGGGGTTGCGTTGCGGTCGTCGCGGTTGCGCCTCGGGGTTGCTCGACCCTTGGCTTCTTTCCGTCTGCATGTCTTCCCGCCATGAGCGCTTCGCCGGCGACATACTGGTTGGCGCGCTGAAGCATCTCGGGAATGGTTGCGGGTGGTTTCTCGATTAGTGACCAGAAGAATCTCGAGGGCCTCAGCCCCATCAGGAACGTCTGCATGATCAGAGAAGGGTGAGCGTCAGGATACCCTCGGATTTCCACGGCGAAGCGTGTTACAAACTGGGAAAGTGTCTCCTCCTCGTGCTGAGCTAGCGCGAGCAGGGTAGTCATGGAAGGTCGAGGCCGCATGCTGGTGAGGAAATTTTGCTCGAACTCCTTGGCGAACTGGTCGAAGGATGTAATTGAAGATTGGCGCAGTCGACTGAACCACGCGCGTGCTGGCCCCCTAAAGGTGGTTGGGAATGTTCGGCACATCAATGCGTCGGATGTGCCATAGAGAGCCATCTGAGCTCTAAACGCGGCGACGTGTTCCGTCGGGTCGGAGCTACCGTCATATGTCTCCAGCGCCGGCAACCTGAAATTGAGGGGGACAGGCCTCTCTTGTATTTCCTGAATAAAAGGGGATCCGCCCGCGACGTCCTCGCTTGGTTCGCCCCGTGATTTCTGGAGTTCTCGTCGGAACTCGTCCAGGCGACGATTAACTTGGGAGAGTTGCTCCCTAACCGAGTCGTCCATCGGGTCAGGTGATATGGTGTCGGGCCCGGTGCAGCGTCGTGTGGCTTGGAGTGGTGCGGGTGAACCTCTTCGGGTCGTGGCTCTGTTTCGGGTTTCTTCTGTCGCAACCTGTTCCGAGTTTGGCCTTGGTTGTGTTGGATCAGTCGGGGTGGCTGCCAACCGCATAATGTGGGGAATAAGTGGGGCAAAGGTCTGCATCATCCCCACCGCTGCCTGTACCTGTTTGGCCAGGCCAAGGAATGCCTCAGGGAACAGGACCGAAGGACCCGCGGCGAGCTCCGGGGGTGACAGCCCCGGGTCATTTAACAGACGCCAGTAGCGATCTGGCGTTAACGTCGGGATTTCTCCGTCTCTGGGGGGAGGGGAAGATTGATCCTCTTGTCGGGCGTCAGGGCGGTTGATCGATGGTTCCCCCTCGGGGGGGATTCCCGACGGAAGTCCTCGCGGCATGCCCTCCTTCTAGCGCCAAAAATGTTAGTGTAAACAACTTTAAGCCGTGGCCTCGGGGCCCACACGGCTTGGTTCGGGGCTGGATGACCGGGGATCTCCCGGGGGAAGGCACCTCGGTATTGCGGGAGCCTTGGTCGGTCGAGTCGAAGGGGTGGATCGTCGTTCCCTTCGGAAAGGGGGTCCTCTGAGCGTCCGGCGAGAGGCGCCTCGTCTTCGTCCCTGCACACAGGTCGGGTCGGGGTGTTCGGCCCGACCCCTCCGATGCTTAAGTTAGTTCGTGAAAAGTCCCCTTCTCATTTGGAGTGAGAGGGTATTTATAAGGCAATTTTGGGGCTGTCTGACGTGCCTGTTCGCTGGAGACAGGGTCATACCTCTGATGACGTCTGACATTGCTGCTGGCGTGCCGTGTGGGGTTGAGCTCTGCAAGATAGTGACATGCCTC
Source organism: Musa balbisiana (assembly GCA_004837865.1). Classification (NCBI taxonomy): domain Eukaryota; kingdom Viridiplantae; phylum Streptophyta; class Magnoliopsida; order Zingiberales; family Musaceae; genus Musa; species Musa balbisiana. The sequence goes on along the minus strand of CM017188.1, from coordinate 18,820,231 downwards.
GGTCGGTATTCTGGTCTTGTCTGACCAAGCACTGCCAGGTCAACCAGGGTGCGAGGCGTCAACCGAGGCGGCTGACATCAGTCCGAGTCTTGTCGCTATTATTATCCTGTGTCAGGAGGTGTCCCTCTAGTCAACCTAGCCGTGGGGTGGTTGCACGTGTCTCAGGCTGCGACGTGGATAAGGAAAGCCAGAATACCCCTTATCAGGCACCATGGGGCAGACGATGAGTATAGGTGTCGAGAAGTATTGGTCATTGATATCCGTAGACGTGAGCTTAGAGAGTTCAGATCTGTTATAGTAGTCGAACGTTTCTAGATGAGGATTCTCAATAGTTTTATCGGATGAGCAAGAACGAGACGAACTATCAACACATCTCACAACTATTCATCCAATTGCAGGTGATCGATATCTGGATTTATGAAATTGTTGAGATCAGTGGCATCTAAATCATAATGGGATCGACATCCGAGATCTGTTAGCGATAAGAAAAACTAGCAACAGGTAGACACATTAAGTTTAGCACATGTTATGTAAATGGCTCGATGTCCTACATAAATCAATGCTATCTCATTGATCATAAACGCATCGAAATCCGAGTCAAGCAGTAGCCCAAACTTGCAGGCTGAGTTTTCTCTCAGCCACATGAAATATTAGTTCCCATCACTGCTGATAGCCTACAAACAATGGTTATAAAAAAAATTTTAGCATGCAAAACTTGCATCACAAACGTGATGGAAGATTTAAAATCGCAAAACTTACTTGCATGACCAGAGCAACATTATCTAAGAACGGGGGATGAGACGACTAAAGCTACCTATCTCAATCATAACCCTCTTCACTTGATTGTTGATCATCCTTACGAAGATGACCAAGGCACCATCGTGGTTCAAGTTAAGATACTCCATTTCTTTCTCCGGGCCATCCCTTGTCCTCGGAAGCTTTTCGATGATATCTCAAGTATAAGATTTATAACCCGAGGAATTGTTCCCTCCCGAGATAAGTCCACCAATGATAATGTCAATCTATCTCTCCTTTGATCCTTAAGGTCGGGGTGAAGGTTCTTAGTGCCTTCGGATGAACTGCCCAAGGTGTCTCCAATTAATAAGTTCTTCGATATACTCTTTTATATCACGACAATCTTTCGTGTCATAGTCGTAATCCCAGTGGAAGCAGTAATATTTTGATCTGTCTTTCTTTGCTAATACAGTCTTTATGGGTAGAGTCCCTTCTCTTTTATCTGCAGAAAGAATTTAGTTTTAGTCATATTCAAGTGAGCCAACTTAGACCTTGAGCAAGGTAACTCGAGTTGTTCATTTCTTCTTCATCGCGGTGAGCTCGAGATCATGGTGGATTGTGGTTACTCTTGTCTCAATCTTTTGTATGCTTGCTCGAGACCATTGCCTCAGTAGCAATGCATTGATTGACCCTCTAGAGTACCTCGAGTATCATCATTGGTGGCCTCTCTACTAATAACAAAAAAATACGAGAGGGCTTTAGTCCTATCATGAAAGCTTGTATTACGAGCGATGGATGAGCATCTTCTATATCTTTTATTTCGTTGGTGAATCGACCGACGAAGTCTGTGAACGTTTCCTCCTCTCCTTGCTTAAGTCCAAGAAGTTTTATTGTCAATAGCCTCGAGCTCACGTTCTCGAGAAAGTGAAGCTCAAACTTCCTTGCGAGCTAAGCAAAAGAATTGATACAAAGCAACTTCAGGCGAGCGTACTATTCTCGTGCTAGGCCTCTTAACATGGTCAGGAAGGCATGGTACATCAAAGTGTTCAAAATGACGTACATTGACATTTGGGCGTGGAAAGCAATGATGTGCTCTATCGAGTCGGTATTGTCATCAAAGGCCTTTGATAATGAGAGGTGAAAGTTTGCTGGGATCAACTCCTCTTGGATATTTTGGGGGATAACGACCAACTCGAGGTGGGGTCAACGTACCCTTCCCTTGGTACATTCAGCTCCCCTTCTAGCAAAAAAATAATGAGAAAAAATATTATTAATATCTTGGTTAGTCCAACGTGATTCGGATCCATATATGCAAGGTTGTCCGAGATGCCTCTAAGGTGAAAACGCCAAACTCTCGAGGTGCCACCCGCATTAAGACTAAGGTCAGGAGATGTTTATCGATTTAATCTCTCTTATGCTCAAGTTAGTAATCTCAAGTCTTCGAGTGTGAACTCAAGTGGTCGAAAAAGGTCAATCCATCTCTCATTGTGTTAAGGATATATTTTTATATCCTATTACAGGGATAGAATATTTCATAAGGGAGAGAATACTATGTGAAATATTATTTGGACTCTTGTCCATACGAATGGATGAATGGAAGATGATTGAGATTTCATATTATGATTACGTATCGAATGATGATTAACCGATTGTGTATGAGGTATATATTGATTAAATGTTCTATGTGCCATTAGATGATATGTATCGATATTTTAGAGATTAAAAAAACGAAAAGGAAGTAAAGAGAGAAAAAAAGGGGAAAGGTAACGGAGAGAAGAAAGAAAAATAATAGAAGGGAGGAAGAACATAAGGAAAAGATGAGACGAAGGATAAATAGTGACGAATGAGCAAGCGAAATTCAACAACAAATAATGTTGTGAGAATAAGAGGAATGGGCGGTAAGCTTTTGAGAGAGAGAGAGAGAGAGAGAGAGAGAGAGATATATATATATATATATATATATATATATATATATATATATATATATAGTTCAAAATTACGATTCTACGTAGATGAAGACATTAAAATAAAAAGAAAGATTAAGAACTTACTCGGGCTAGAATTATCCAATTTCACTGAGCCCAGAGTAAGAATAAGAACTTCAAGACTCGGGCTAGAATTATCCAATTCAATTATCAGTTCTTTCAATCACAAGGCAAAAGCGTCAATTGCAACCACGTACCGAAAGATTAACCGCTAAAGAAATCAAAGTAAAGCAAAAGAAATTAAGCTAAAATCTCGAACTGCAAATCAGCCGTAGCCAAAAATCTTGATGTCAAAAGTTTAGGCAGCAACGGATGGCTTGGATGCAGCAGAAAGTTTGGACCTCCTCTTGGCCAAGCTCTCGCTCCTGCGCTCACGCTGCTCCTTGAGCCTGGTAGCAGCAACGGACTTTGCCTTGGCAATCCTCTTCTTCTTCTCTGCAATCCTGGCTCTTCCGTTGCAGCATCAAGGGAGTCACAAGCCTCTGAATCTTGGGTTCCTTGCTGCATTTCTTGCCTACAAAAAAGGGTAGAAGAACATCTCATGAGCATAATCACATCACACTTCATGTGAGCACTCCAAAACTGACTTCTCAAGTCGCAAAACAAAAATGTAATGTTGCTTTGGACTCTGTAATATCCAACATGAGTCTATTATTTATTGACTGAAGAAAGCAACATAATCTTAGTTGACTTTTGCTGAACAAAGTTGCTCACAAGCTGTATACAAGTTAATACTAGATGTGAGATCTCCAATCAGAAAATGATAGTTTTATCTTCTAGATTCAGTATTGAGAAAAGGATCCATTATCATACTCAGCAAATAAGCAAAAACTCTAGAAATATTTGAAGTAATAATGACCATCTTGGAGTAGAGCCAACTGGATTACAATCATAAAATAAACCAGTGAATGTACTCAGAGCGATTAAGAAGCATTCCTTTCTTTTTGTCAAATGACAAAGGACGATACCCAAACTACTATAAACCAACACCAAATCAATTATACAGTGATTTCATAAGATCATGAACTACATTTACTAGGTCACAAACTACAATGACACATAAAACCATTCTAACTGCAAATAGAATGACTTACCCGATTTGGTAGTAAAGGTTCGGTGGTAAGTGTTGACATACTTGCGGACATCATCCTCCTTGGAGAGGTTAAATAGCTTCCTTAGTTTGGAGGCCCTCTTTGGTCCTCTCATTCTAGGCTTCTCAATGTCGGTTAAGCCGGGAAGATCATTCTCACCTTTCTTAACAATGACCAAATTCAAAACTGAAAGGTCAGGATTAACAATGCATCCACGAACAGACTTTCTCCTATGTTCTCCATTGCGCCTCCCAAAACCATGGAAGCAAGGTGTCCCTGCCACAAAACCCATAGCACATGAGGATATAAACTTGGAAGAAAGGGTCACAAAGCGACAATCTCATTGCAATTGATTTTAGATATCCTAAAGTTCAAGAAATCCAACCATGTGTCATAATTAAATCTGACTTTTGAGACAATCAAGTGATTAATATGTATCTTCCAATTTGTCATCTTATATAATCTTCTAACCAAAACTCAATCTTGTCATCTACTAAATAATATGAGACAAGGCACAGAATAGAGATACGCTTACCTCTATGCAAAAGCAGGCGAACACGGCCAGGCGTTAACACTCCTTGCTTCATGGGGAAACCTTGTTTGTCACACCCTCCCATGATCTTGAAAACATAGCCCTTGAATTCCTGTAATGTATGCATGTTGTGGCCTTAATTCCAGGATGTTACTTCCAGAACAAAGACTTGTTATTCTAGTTTACTGTGGTAGGCCCATACCTCACCAAGGGCATCTCCACTAACTTCCTGAGATATCCTCTTGTCGAAAAAAGCACAGATGCAAATGGACAAGAAATTATAGTTAACCATGGATATAGAAATTAAGTTACCAGATGGAAACCCAATCATATAGTTTTTCTTTTTTTTTCCCCCTTCTCTAAAGTCAATGATGGATTCCCTATTGATTGACCTATTCCCCTTCTCAAAGGAATGTAACACTTCATAATTTCTCATAAAAATAAAATAAAATATGTTGATGAGGGAAAACAAAAGTTTGCTCTTCATCTTTCTCACATTTGTCATCAAATTCTTAGTACATATATATCATTCACAAAGTCAATAATTGATCAATTATTGACCTTGAAAAATATGCATTATCAAGTTTAGTTCTTTTATCATAATCAGAATCAATAGTTATAGTTCAAATGTCTTATGATGATAAATGGAGAAGGTGGAATGACGGAAAAGGCATAAAGATAGAGCAAGGTATGGAGCAAAAAGATGGTGTTATGGTGGAAACAAAGAGGACATTCTTCACCAAGAATTTGAAGATTTTGACTAGAACATGCAAGTCTCAATCAGCTAGTCCAATAGCCACTCGACAATCTTAACACCTCAAGCAACTGAATCAGCTAGATCACAAAGGAAGAAAACAACGCCTGTTGTGTTCTTCGGCATCGAATTATGATCTACAAACCGACTAACCAACAGCTACTTCGATGTCCCTTTCAAGCAAAACGGAAAACCAAAGAATCAATTTACGCAAGGTTTGACTACAACATGTGCGACTATGGTTCCGAAGGCTCGATTAGAACTTACAGCTTCTGGTCGTCATCGATCTCGAGCTTCTTTTGGCACCCAGTGGTCGGATTTGCAATATTAAACTGCAAAATATTACACAACATCGCATAACCGATTGCAAAATCTAACCTTTTGGGCACAAAATAGTGTACAAAATGGCGTAAAAATGAAACAAACAAGATTAAAGCAACGTATCCGGTGCTAGAATTCGAAGATTAGGGTAAAATACCTTCATTGTGAATCGAAGGATCCCTTGGCGACGGCGAAGGTACGGAGGAGAACGCGCGATGGCCCGGCGCTTAGGGTTTACCTCCGAGGCTTTTCGATCGGCTTCCAAATGGCCGGTTTGTGTCGACTTGTTATGGACCGGAACCGTTCGAGTTGAACCGATTCAATAATTCTTGACTCTATTTAATTACTACTTGGTTTGAGTCGACTTTTTATGGACCGGACCGGTTGCAGATGAACCGGTTTAGTAATTCCGGAACCTCTTTAATCACTCCTTTACATTGTTTGAAATCACAACTTATTGCTGAGTTTAGTTTCGAGTTAACATAATGAATTCGTTTTCCGTCAATAAACTCGTTGATCTTGAAGGCCTCAATGGACGGATAAGATCGATCATCACGATCCAAAATTTTGGTTCAGTTTGACCCTTCTTTTATTGAGCTTCTATCGATCATTCGACTTTGATGAGTAGAAATCTGCAACCATTTAGTGAAATCGCAAGAAAGGAAATATCAGAGAAAGTCATTGGTAATCTGTAATCCACTGAACAACAAGAACAAGTAAAATTGTTACTGTTCCTCACAAAAGGAAGAAGAAAAAAGGAGCACATATCATACAGCATGCAGCTTCAGCCAAAAACACTGCCATATGCACACCAGGAGGGACCATGGCAACCCTTCTGATGAACTCTCAGAGAGCGCACACAAAATCCCCACTTGTTTCGATGTCATCAAGGTCCATGTCACCATCCATGTCATCAAGATCCATACTGCCACCTCCAATGAAGTGGCCATGGCCAAGCTTTGGAACCTCTCCTGGCTTCTGTGCCTCTTGAATTATGGCCATGACCTCTTCGTTGCTTTGAGTTGGAGCCATTGCGTCACCGGTCGTCTCCAAACCATGTTGATACCCATCTGTTAGCTCCATGGGCAGATTCTTCAGAAACCAAGGATGGTTTTTTATCTCTGGAACTGTGATCCTCTGTGAGGTAAAAAAGTGAATTAGATTCTGCAGCTTTAAAGTTAAAAGGTGATTAGTTTCCCCTTTTCCTCCCCATTGTTGTCTCTTGATTGGATTAGTAAGGAGATACCTGCTCAGGGTTGGCTACAAATATCCGAGAAAGAAGATGAGTACAGTCTCTCGATACTCGAACATAGTCCGGGATGCAGTACTGCACACTAAGTATCCGCTGCCAACAGAAATGTTTTTCACTTTAGCAAATAGTGACAGTAAATGATAACCGATACATAAAAGTAACAAACTATTTGGAGTCAGCTACATGCTTCTTTTCTTACGATGATCTGTATTTTGGGCAAGGGCAATATCATCATCACATATGTTCTTCACTTAAATCTCAATTATTATTTTCTTTTTTTTTCCTTGTCTCTTTATGATTAACAAACACTCTTTGATTGAAGTCTTAATAAATATAATATTGCCTAAACCTTCACTGTTTTTGCTCTATCTTTAGCAATTCAAATACTGGTCCTTTAATCTCGACTTCAATACCTATCGTAGAAAACTATTCTGAACCTTGAACTAACCATACTTACAACTTTCTCTACCCTCTTTAATAGATAAAACACATCACATAGAATTTCCATTTTTCACTATTTTAACTTTTTGAAGCACATGTATAGTGACTGCAACAAGGCAAATGAATTACTACTCAATTAGACCGAAAGCGCTGTCAAATTGTTTCTGTTTTTTTATCTCTGGAACTGTGATCCTCTGTGAGGTAAAAAAGTGAATTAGATTCTGCAGCTTTAAAGTTAAAAGGTGATTAGTTTCCCCTTTTCCTCCCCATTGTTGTCTCTTGATTGGATTAGTAAGGAGATACCTGCTCAGGGTTGGCTACAAATATCCGAGAAAGAAGATGAGTACAGTCTCTCGATACTCGAACATAGTCCGGGATGCAGTACTGCACACTAAGTATCCGCTGCCAACAGAAATGTTTTTCACTTTAGCAAATAGTGACAGTAAATGATAACCGATACATAAAAGTAACAAACTATTTGGAGTCAGCTACATGCTTCTTTTCTTACGATGATCTGTATTTTGGGCAAGGGCAATATCATCATCACATATGTTCTTCACTTAAATCTCAATTATTATTTTCTTTTTTTTTCCTTGTCTCTTTATGATTAACAAACACTCTTTGATTGAAGTCTTAATAAATATAATATTGCCTAAACCTTCACTGTTTTTGCTCTATCTTTAGCAATTCAAATACTGGTCCTTTAATCTCGACTTCAATACCTATCGTAGAAAACTATTCTGAACCTTGAACTAACCATACTTACAACTTTCTCTACCCTCTTTAATAGATAAAACACATCACATAGAATTTCCATTTTTCACTATTTTAACTTTTTGAAGCACATGTATAGTGACTGCAACAAGGCAAATGAATTACTACTCAATTAGACCGAAAGCGCTGTCAAATTGTTTCTGTTTTTATCCAAGCTATAGTGGTGCGACAAGTATTGGTATAAGCTAGGACGAAGAAAAAGAAAAATATTCAGCATTAACCAGTGAAATATACTTACACCAAGTGTCTTTCGGAAGTTCCTAGGATCCTCTGGGTCCTCAAAGGGATAAGATCCGACTAGCATTACGTACAGCGTTACTCCACATGACCAAACATCTGCAATCTAGATAGATATATATTTTGCAAACCAGATAGTTTATCAATAGCAGTGATTCAAGTTGATGAAAGATGGGCAACAAACCAACTTAATACCTCTGGAAAAAGGAAAAGCTATTGGAGGGGAAACATAACTCACCTTTCCGTCATATTCCCTTCTGGATAAAACCTCAGGAGCAATGTAAGCTGGTGTGCCAACAGTTGACTTTGGTTGAGAATGCAAGACTGACGACTGGAAAATCAGAATAAACAGATTAAGTATTTATCACGGCTTATTAAATTTGAGCTTCTGATACTAGTCAAATACCTTGGAGTAACCAAAATCACATATCTTAAGGCGGGGTGCCGTGCTACCATCCAAGAGTGTGTTTTCTAGCTTGAGATCTCGATGACATATTTGCTGCCATAAAAAATAATTAGGACGGTGTTACCATGATATAGGTTGAAGTTTTAACATTGCAGGAAAAACACAGAAGGGGAAAAATAAGGGAGAAAAAACATACATTGGAGTGGCAATAGCTCACACCTGATATAAGTTGTTGAAAGAAGAATCTTGCCTGTTTGATTTGGTAAGAGAATTGAATTCAATGATTAGAGCATGGCCTCTAGCAGTGAAGTAGCATTTACCAGCTTAGATGATAAGAGGAATTTATACCTCATCCTCGCTGAATCTTCCAGCATTGCATATCCTCTCAAAAAGCTCGCCGCCAGCAGCATATTCCATAACAATGGCTAGATGCGTTGGGGTTAACAAGACCTGAAGGTAATTTAATTTCATAAAGAAGATGAATTTTCACTAACACAAGGTAGTATTAGATGCTTCTGCACATTCCTCCAGATTAGCAGGTCAGCTCCCGAAAGAAACAACTACGAGAAAGATTAAGCAAGAGATAGGGATTGTCTCTCAAACTGATATCAACATCATCTATTTATGCAAAAGGTCGTGTTTGAAGAAAATGATCCACCTAAATAGTTTATTGAAAATGCAGAAATGCAGTGGATGTGGGTGACCATGTGTGTGCAAATCAAACAATAGAGCAAATTCAGTGTAAATGTTCTATAGTTACCAAATGATTCAAACATGATCAATCAGCAGATTTGCAGACTTGGTCATACATACAGCATACTTTTTAATCAGAACTTGAACCAAACAACATAGTACTTCCAAATTTAAGTATCTTATCAAGATTGTATTGATTAGCCGGAGAAACCAGCTTGATCTTATCTCAACAGAGAACTATGTGGACATAGGATGGCTACAGTTTCTTGAAAGTTTCAGACCAACTCTAGTACAATTAACCCACTTAATTTACAAGATTCATCAACCTTTAAAGTATAACAAGTTTCCAAAAACATGATGATACTGTTTGTTTATTGCTTGATCTCCATGACTAACAATGACCATGCAAATCTAACCATCCTCTGAATCAAAATTGCTATGTGAAACATGCAAGGTAACCATGTTGAATAACTTGGCAATCTCACGAGATCAACTTGTAAAACATAAATGGAAATATAGATACCACACCAAAAGCCATATCAGCTGTTTCTACACTGTATGTTATCACCAGCCATGCAAAATAGCTCCACTCATATCAGACACTACATCATTTGAGCCACTGATACAATGTGTAACAAGACAGTTAAAGCTTGTGATTAAGAAAACGATTTTAACCTTCTTTGGTTGTAGGCTAGTTGTGGATATGATAGGTTGTACCAATGAACTGATCAGGGTCTGCTCTTTTTGCAAGTAAATAAATCAATAAATTGATGGAAAGAACAAACTAACCATAAACACTGTCTTAATCAGCTTTGGCAATCTTTGAAAGCCAAGGAAGGCAAACAAGAAATGTCACCAAAACAACTCAATATGCCACAAGAAATGTCAACTCAATATTAAAAGAGCACCAGCTACCTCCTTAAATCGAACTATATTTGGATGCCTCAGTGATCTGTGGTTCATGATTTCCCTCTGAACATGCTCATCAATCTGCACAAGTAATCAAAAAGGATAGATCAGCCAAAAAAGATGACAATTCGCAAAGGGATAAACGCATCACAGTCTAAAAACAATTGCAAACAAAAGAGAAGAAATCACATAGTGAAATATTAATATCTACAGGACACTCATAAATCGACAGTAATTTACCAAACTAGAAACAACTAATGTGTTGAAATTGGATTCCAAAGCTGAATCTTATTCGAAGAATACAGAGATTAGGGGGAAAACACAGGCAGAGAGTGAAAAGGGTCCTCCAGTGCAGAAGTTGCAAGAAAAAATAATATGGAAAGTCAACAAAAAAAATAAGAAATTGCCATTGACTTGGTAACTTAGCCAAGTCCCCGAGGGAGATTGAAAAGGTGAACTCTTTAATTTATGGATTAAAGCGACATCAAACCATGAATTTGAAATAATATCCTACATCGGCAAAGAAACAGTCGAAGTGTGACAATAGAAAGCAAGAATTGAAGAGGAACATTAAGAAACAAACACCGATCAAGATTGGCTTTTGAAGCGGAGGGTCGAAGAAAGATGAGACCTTGTGTCCTCTCTCGATGAGCTTTATGGCAAAGAGCTCTTTAGTTCGCACATCCCTAACCAGCTTAGCCACGCCAAAGTTACCAGAACCAATGTCTTTCAGCACCTCGTACCGCTCCATTACGAATCAGATGAAAGCAAGGATCAAAGACAGACAGAAGCGCAGCCACTCCCTCCCCCTCTCTAGACTCTTGTACCGACAATGAAAACATAGTAGAAAACCAGAAAGAAAGGGCACAAGAGAGATATACTACGAGCTATTGGCTCGGAAATTGCGACTAGACGTGTCCATCTATCCATCTATGACACGTCGAGTTTATTGCAGTATTGTCATCGTTGAAGGTCGAGCTCAGCGGAAATAGATAAAACAAAAAAGGGAGACCAAGAATCTGCCCTTCAGTGCTCCGTCGGAGTAGCTTAGTCCAGAGGTGGACTTGTCGTAGGGCTCAATTCGACGGTGTTTCGGGTGGGGCAAATTGGAGGCTGTCGTCACGTGTGGGCCGCTTCTTGCCGTTTAGACTTCCGCAGTCAAAATCACTGAGCCGGATTGGTTTTGTGCTTTGTCCGTTGTCCACTGTCCACGCGGAGCCACTTAGAAATGGGGCGGAGCTGTCGGTATGGTGGCCGGTCGGTGGTGCTACTGAAAACGAGCTCCTTTGTCCTCTACGTTACCAGAAGAGGTTCTTTTCGATTGGCGTTCAGTATTAGGACTTCATTTTGATCGCAGCTCTTTCTGCTCGAAAAAGGCTCCCTTTGTCTTCTCCTTTTGTATACCTTCATTGCTCGGCAAAGTAAGCTATGCTGGTTCCTTCTTTTCGGTTCGGCTCGGGACATGAGAGGAGGGAGGAGCATGATAAGGGGAAACCATCCGCGGGTTCAAGTGCAACGAGTGTGAAAAGGAAGCCGTGGACTGCGGCTGTACGCGCGCCGCGTGTCCACTTCACGACGTCCTACGAGTAGCTGCTCGTTGTCGTGCTTCACCGGTCGCACCCTCCGTTCTACCTGCCTGATGATTCGTAGAGAAACACCGGGCCCAAGAGACGCGCGACAGGGACCGACACTCTTCCATGTGGGTACCGTCGTTGGGTGTGTCACTGATTTTTTGTTTCGTTTCCGGGACGATAGAGGTGGCCCCACAGGAGCAAAATATTCCATTCCATTCCCAAGATGCATCGTGGACACCGAGAGAACACGTGGCGTACTCGTACCTTCGCTTCACGTTTAAATTATGACGAATACTTTGCCCTCCCACCCGTTCGTGGCTTACTCAGCATCCCCTCGGCCGACGGTACCGAGGGTGACGTTTTCCCGTCTCAGATCGGCCAGGGAACATGGAATGACACTGTGAGTGGGTCCAAACGCCACTGTAGTTGACGGTGGACCCAGCCCACCGAGAATCCTGTTTCGTGGCTCATCGAAACAGGCTAGCAGCGTTCGCGTCACTGCTTACGCCACCTCTCGCAGGCACTGTGGGAGCGGCGCCGCATTCTCAGGTCGTGAGCAAAGCTGTGTCTCAACCGGCGGCCGAGTCTTGGCGTCGTCGTCCTTAGGGTGCGCGTGCCGCTAAGGGAGCGGCCACGTGGGACCTGGGTAAGTACGTGGCGCTATTATATATGTGCATGGCATTAAGCTCCTGCGTGGGGCCGAGCGCCCGCGGTGTGGCACCGCGTCAGCGTGCCCACTGACACTACTGCGGTCCAGAAAATGTGCCGTCGTAAGTGCATTGGATATTTAATGTAAGCTTCCATCAGGAATAAATGCTTACGTGCATGCATGGAGTAAGCGTTGCGACTCGTACACCACTGCCGTAGGTGGCAGGTTAGTGGTCACCCTACGCCTCGCGTTACTTTAATTGTCCCTCTTATCGTGTCTCATCCTGTCTTAATCGAATTATGTTCACCATTATAAATTGCGGAGATCATGTGCGACAAAAATCGAGACAGCTATCCGACGCACAAGCTCTGCGGTGAGAGAAGAAGATGCATCCGCAGCGGTTCATCGTGTTCATGTCACTTCACTTGTGTGTCCCACGCTCGCCTCCATTAGTCTGGTCCTTCGACTTTATAATGACCGGTGTGGTGTATCTTATCGACAGATGATATGATACCGACCTCCCTACTAATCAGCAACGTGAGTCCATTGTCATCTCCTTGATATCTTAGACAATTTGTGTGTTTAATTTATATTTGAATTTATATAAAATCTCAAGTGTGCTGAGGAGATTAGTGTTTTTTATTAAAAAATATATGTATTTATAAATAATTAGATATTATTTTGCTAAAAAATAAGATAAAAAATAAATTATTAAAAATTATATAGGCAATTACTTATGAGACATATAGAGACGATAATTAAAAGAGTTAAAATGATTAATATTAGTGATTTAATAAAATAAGTAAATAAAATTTTAAAAAATTAATGATAATTATAAATAAAGATGTAAATATTTCAAACTAAACTATATATTATTAATCTTAATGATAATAAAAGATTAATATAAGCAATCTCAAATAATTATGATTTTATTATTATTATTATTATATAATATCACAAGCGTTAGAATTGATTTTGTTTACATGAGTAAATAAGATATAAGTATACATAAAATAAATCGAAACATTAGAATCGCTTATCAAGTGTTAAATTTAAATTTTTCTCTTGATAAATTGTATAAATAGAATATTAGTCAGATGATGATAATGATATGTCATACTTGCTTATTAAATGTTTTGAATTCGCCAACCTATATAATGAATTTGAATGATTTTATTTGAACATTATTTGTTTTATAGACTCATACACTTATATCAATAAATTTTAATATGATGATACACAAAATATTGATTTGATGATGGTTTAATCAATTCATTCACGTCTAAAACCTTATATGATATTTTTCACAAAATGTTATTAACTCGAGACTTGATCCCATAAATCTTTATACCTAAAATATCAAGATATATATATATATATATATATATATATATATATATATATATATATATATATATATATATTATATAATAAAATTAAAAGATCCCTTGGAATCTTTTAACAATATGCTTTTAATTATGATAAAATTACTCAAAAAACATTATATAAGAGGTCTACTCCAGTACATATATGTAAATCAATTGAATAAATATTAAAAGATATTCATGTGTAAAGTAAATATAGCAATTATTTCAAAATCAGACAATATATTTTACAAGTTTAAACTTGAGCTAAATAATTAAAATTTGATAATTAGATCCGAAGAAATAATCACATTGACCAATTATCTTACGAAGGATGGATATCTCTATGCGATAACAAATGTTATATTGAATTAGCAACGTCTAAGATTCTGTAAATTAGATACATATTCTAACAACAATGTCGATGATAGTGAAAACTCTTTCTTTTTTCATGATAGTGTCATATTAGGGGAAGTTTCTGAGTTGACTCAGTCAACCAAAACGGTGATGTATTACACCCTTCCATGACCAAAGTGGTGATAAGACTACGATGATAGATTTCCGGTCACGCCAAAGATGAAGTCAATTATTCTGAATTCTTCTTTATATCAGTGTAGCCTATTTACAATTATAACTGATATAATAATATATCGCTTGCTATTTTTAATTATTTTTTGTATTTTGTTTTAATTATGGAGGATTCAGATAGGCTCCAAGTTGACGGCCCAAACAAGAGGGCCGAAATAAACTATGCGGTTGTTTGGGCCCAAAAGGCCCACCACTAATTGGGATTCGTTGGTTAGTGGTGGGTGGGACATTCTAAAGGATGTCCCGATGCCAAAACGACGCCTCCATACAATCTTTGCGTCTTGATCTTTTTGAGATGCGTGATAAGTCTCTGATTAGAGTTCTCACGAATCTTGGAGATCTTTAGGTGATGTTTCTCCACATTGTCGAATCGTCATATACTTTTTGCGACTTGAACTCTTTAAGATGCGTGTTAAGTCTATGATTGCCCGAGTTCCTACTACTCTTGTGGATAAATAAATGTTGACTAACGGCCGACTTTGGTTGATTCGGACACGCATCAAAAGAAAAAGGATCTTGACCGTTAAACTCGTTTCACACGAGAATATCTACCGTCCGATCGTAACAGACAACACTGGCTACGACATCCATCTCCCCTATAAATAGGGCTTCGCGTCACCATCCACAGAAGTTTCCCATCTCTCATCGGCCGGAGTCCGAGTCGTCTTCGAGCTCGAGAGAGAGAGAGAGAGAGAGAGAGAGAGAGAGAAGAGAGAGAGAGAGAGAGAGAGAGAGAGAGAGAGAGAGAGAGACGGAGAGAGAGAGAGAGAGAGAGAGAGAGAGAGGTAAACCTCTCTCAGATTCTTCTCGATCTCGTATTGGATTGGTTTCGAGTTCCGCATTCAAGTTGAATTTGCCTCCATCTGGTTTATGGATCTTGATAGAATCGCAAGAGATTAGCGCTAGGGTTTATGGTTTATGCTGTGCAGCTTATGATGTCGGTTTTAGTTTCTTGACACTGTTCTTGTTTCTTTAATTTTGATTTTCTTGGGATTGATACTTCGTATTGCTTTTGCTCTGATGTATGGTAGCTTTCCTGTTCATGGAGATTTAGATTGTTCAATCGACAAGTTAAGGTAGTATTGGAAGTATCAGATCCTTAGTTCTCTTTTTAATTTATCTTTCGTTTTTGGATTCTTTGTTCTGATGAAGATGTTTTTTCTTCTTTTTTTTTCCTTCTAAAATAATCGATGATTTAAAATGGTGATTATTGGCGTCTTCTTCTGTACTACTGTTGATGTTATATACGTGGTGATTTAATAGTTTTTGTAGCGGGACATGATCTTGCGTAGGCGCCATGAAGAACGTAATCTGATTGGATTTAATCGATTTATTAGGTTCTGATGTCAAAGAATCAAGAACCCATGAGTTAATTTTGGGGGCATTTGTTCGATTCTTGAACTTGTTTGTTAGCTACAAGGATTTTGTTGTTTCAACAGAAAGAATAAATATGATTTTGATTTCATACACCCCTCAAAGCAATAGATAGTTGTGATTCTAATGTACACAATAGATGTTGAGATTATCTTGTGGTACTTCTAAGGGATTTGGGTGGAAATAATTGCGATGATCATATATTTTATAATCTCTGATAGCCTTAGTTCACTTTAATTTATACAATCCACTTAGATATCTGGTGAATTTATGTAGTAGTTCATGGTATTTGGAACTAATATAATGATAATTGTTCCTCAGATGGCTCGTACTAAGCAAACAGCTCGCAAGTCTACCGGTGGGAAGGCTCCTAGGAAGCAACTTGCAACAAAGGTTTTGTGATCCTTAGCAAGTCTTATTAATCTGACGTGATGATGACCTATCCTTTGAGACTGATAATTATTTTGTGTTCTTATGCGTTAAGGCCGCCGGCAAATCTATAGCTGGGACTGGCGGCGTGAAGAGGCCACATCGATTCCGCCCCGGCACCGTTGCCCTTCGGTACGTGTGTCGTGTAAAATTCTTCCTAGGTCTTTCTTGTTCCTCGTGCTCAAATTACAGATCTCATGAATGCTTGGTATTGACAGTGAGATCCGAAAGTACCAGAAGAGCACTGAGCTTCTAATCAGGAAGCTGCCTTTCCAGAGGCTCGTGAAGGAAATTGCTCAGGACTTTAAGGTGATTATTGATGGTTTATAATTTGATGTTCATGCAAACAGATGATCTAATTGTTTCCACATGGTTTTGGGTTGTGTTCAATGGTTTTGCAGACTGATCTGCGATTTCAGAGCCATGCAGTGCTCGCATTGCAGGAGGCAGCAGAGGCATATCTGGTGGGGTTGTTCGAGGACACAAACCTCTGTGCCATTCACGCAAAGCGAATAACCATTATGCCCAGGGACATCCAGTTGGCGAGGAGGATCCGTGGCGAGAGGGCTTGAATCAGATTATACGAAGAAGAAGGTGTATAGTTTGGTTTAATCCCGATAGTGATAACATTGTAAAACTCAGATTATACGTAGAACATGTAGAGTTTGGTTGGATTCTGACAGTGATAATACGGCAAACAACCATGATACTCAGGAAATTTCATTCTTTTAGTCTTGTTGTTGCAAGTATTGGCTGGTATAGTTGGATGCATATATATTGTGCGTCTTTTGTGGCTGGTTGAAGTGGTAAATTGTGCTATATATTGGTTTGGGGTTGTCTCTATGGATAATGATGATGTGAAGCTCACTATGGAGCTGAAGTAAGTTTATTGTGAATCCGATTTGTGGAATCGAGCATTACGCTGAACTAATTTTTGGTAAGGCATGATTGAAGCCAAGTGAAAGTGGGTTGTAATGTTGGCATATGATGGAAGTTTAAATGTGTGGATCAAAGAAGTTGTAGGTGGTCTTGACTTGGGCTCGTTTGTCGGCCTTCAAAAGACTGATTTGCACAATCATGATGAATGAAATAAATTACAAACTTTGGATCAAAAAATTTACAAGTACAGGTGGCCTTTGTAAACCGCTTTCGTCATCACTCATTTCTACTGAGGATGTCAAAATTAAAGAAATTTATATCTTATTTTAGATATATCGTTCGTTCGATATATCCTGACATACTGCTCGATACCTTATATCGTAGAGCAAAGCTCGATACATCGATATGATATAAAATTAAAAATCTTGGATCAAAGAAGTTATAGGTGGTCTTAACTTTGGTTCATTTGTCGGGTTTCAAAGATTGATTTGTATATTCATAATGAATGATGATGAAGAATCTAATAGTTGTAGGGCGAGGTAGGATGCTTAGAGAGGAGGAAGTAATACGTTGTTAAAATGTTTTCAGAGTTAAAATAATCCAAATGTCATTCATCGTCGTGGTAGAGATAGATGATGATCAAAATAATTTCTCTAGAAAGCTAGGCGAAACGCAAAATGATAAGGCAGAACTCTAGTGTTGCATCATGGCTTAGTGGAAATTGGTGAATACAAAGGGAACCAAATGCAGAGAGGCTTGACATGGAAGAAGAAGAAGAAAAGAGTGGTTGTCCTCCACCGTATCAGTTAATCACCCAGGTTCTCGATCGCCACGAGGACAACCACCATTCAATGATGCTACTGCATGACGCCAGCACTCACTATGAACACCGACATGTTGGCCCATTTCTGGGACTACAAACTTTCTTTTCCTACTCTTTGTTTACAAGCATCAGAAAAGGACGTGGCAGCTACTCCCAATGCATATCCTGAGCAACAGCAGCGTACTTTCCAAAATAGGACTACCAACTCTCTCAGAAAGGAGAAAGGCAGGCCATTAAGACTTAGCTTAACAAACTAATGTATGCATCATCATGTTTTCACTTGCATGATAATCATAGTACAACAAAAAAAAAAAAAAAAAAAAAATCTAATTACAAATATTTCAAATTAGAGTTACTCAGTAAGCACACCAAATATTTCAAATTACCATATGCTCGTCCTTCGTAAGGGGTCTGATGCGCTCAAGTGATGTTCGATTATAAATATTTAAAGTTAAAAAATAATATTTTTTTTTAAATAAAAAATAAGTGATGAAAATGAGATTTGAACCTAAAACCTTCCAATATATCATCATTACGATCCCTATCAACTAAACTACTTAGTACCTTCTATCATAATTATTATTGTATTTATTATATTTGATTAGACTAGAATAAATAATTTACTTCTTTCATGTCAAACAAACGACCTATTTGATCAATCACTACATCTTCGCGAACCAAAAAATCAAGATCCAAATACCAACCTTACATAATTTGGTTGTACAGACATATATTGCCAACCAATTAGCCACAGTGTTTTCTCTAAAAATATAAGAAGTTACGATCATCGAGACAGGGATTAACCCCTTAATCCTTCTTATTAAGTCAAAAATACTCTATGGTGAGAAAATTTCTTGCAGTAAAATATCTACAAATCAATTTCAATATGCATGGTACTCTACATCACATCAGTCTCACAATAAAGGCTATTTCCTTTCAGCCAAATACGTGCAATCAAGAAAAATACTAGTGACATTACTATCATAATTTATCTTGATCCACCCAACAACTCTGTATGGTTCCCACCTAACAAGAAGTGAAGAATTATTATTTCTAATCCTCTCCTTAGACAAGTTTGACTTTAGCACAGAGAGTATATAGAACATAGTCTAATAAAAAAAGCTATTAACATTGGAAATAATTTTATTAAAGATATCATCATTCTTACCCGTCACAAAATCCAGAGAGCAATAATAATAATAATAATAATAATAGATCTATGGATAATAATAATAATAGTATCCGAAAGTATAGATCTATCCCTAATTCGAATTAGCTCTGAAGCAAAGTAAAATATCATCAACATACAATAAGTGTGATCAAGTAAAAATTCTTCTACAAAAATAAATAAGGAGACAAAGATAAATAAGAAGTTGAGTGACCAAGATAAATAAATAGGGAGACAAAGAATCAAAACACAAGGCATGCAAAAATGAGAGTCGGTATACAAGCATAAATCCAATTGATAAATATTGCAAGAAACTTAGCAAGTTTAAGAGCCATTAGTAGTATTCTAATTAATTTTATC
Source organism: Musa balbisiana (assembly GCA_004837865.1). Taxonomy (NCBI): domain Eukaryota; kingdom Viridiplantae; phylum Streptophyta; class Magnoliopsida; order Zingiberales; family Musaceae; genus Musa; species Musa balbisiana. Next base: position 18,800,893 of record CM017188.1, on the reverse strand, counting down.
ATTAGCTTTCTTCAGTATCAATTTAACAAGGACAAAAGGCCCAGAGCTTTTAGAATTATATAAAGTATGGATAATTTCTTAGACAATCAATATATGCTTAGAGATAAAGAAAGACAACTTGCTCCCTAGAAATCAGATAGGAAGCAAAGGCTTGATTTTATTAGTTAAAACTTTAGCAAGAATATGATAATTAATATTACATAAAGAAATTAGTCTAAAATTTTTGATCATATGGGGAGATCTAATTTTGAAAATGAACATAATATGATTTCTAGTCCAATCAAGAGGCAATATAACATAATCATAAAAATAGGTAAAAGCTGTAGACATAGAGTGCTGAAGGATGTCCTAATACATTTCATAAAATTCTATGGTAAAATTATCAGGACTTGGGTTCTTGCCAAGGCAAAGGAACAAAGTGCATCAAATATCTTTTTGTTCATTAAAAGTTGAGACAACAGATCCAAAAGCATCATCAGTAATAGCCCAATTCAATGGAATAACATCACCAGAAGAAAGAGATGAAGAAGAAACATTGTCATTCCACAACTTATAATAAAAAAAAAGGTAAAATTCATCAGAGAGAGAATAATTCTTTGTTGTGGAAAGGAAAATATCGTTAGGTTAAGACCAAAGTTTTACAGAAAGATGAGAAGACAAAAAAGAATGAATATAAAGGGACGATAGAAAAAGAAAGTAAGGATGATGGATGGATGAGCAAAAGAGACATTGGCAATGCAGACCTTCTCACTCTAGAACGTCTAAGATAATCTTAATCGCTTGATTTCAAGAGGACACCGTAGCAACTCTGCGGAAGAACTCAGATCCAGCCAAGACATTGGCAATGCAGACCTTCTCATCTGTACGATGCATATAGTTACATAGTTTGCAAGGTAACCCCAAAAAAGCTCCCGAGAGTACGTGACCCCTTCTCTTCACTTCCTCGTGGCTCTACAGAAGTCAATATCTCCTTGGATTCTGTGGTCTCACTTATTAATGAATTGGCCCTATAAGGAGGCAGACATATACCAAACCAGATGTAATTAATAGATGGAAAGGGATACGATGCATTGCATTCCTCTTGGAAAATATACGAAGGCGATGTTCCAAAAATGGAAAGCCATGGCCACTGTACTTGAGACCCCAACTTGTTCCAGAAGATGAGTGAGTGCTGTGCCACTGTTCTTGAGCCTCTCTCAAACCTGCTTTTTGTTTCTCTAATGAGAAAGGTGGGGTTCCTCCATCAGCAAACAAAAGTTAGGGTTGTTGGATGTATGACCATTAAGGACTTGCCATTAATGGATGTATAACAACCATTATTAACTTAGGCTTATATATTTTTAGGTTAATAATTCATGTTCAATGTAATTAATTACAAGTCAGTTATTCCATAGTTCAAAGGTGAGTATCAAAACCTACTTAAAACTGTTATATCTTGAAATTAAAGTACTTACAGAAATCATCTAAATTTCACATTCACTGTTGTCTTCAATTAATTAATTTATTTATTTAAAATACATCCACTCTTTTTATTTATTTATTTATTTAAAATATGCTGGTGAAGAGGGAACCTGCCACCCCAGTGGCTGCTGCTACCTTTGGGGGCTGTCTCAAAGATTCCTATAAGCAAGGAGGGAATATAATATATGATGATTTTTTGTGAAAAATATTTTAAATTTAAATTTTTTTAAAAGTATCTCAATCTTTAAAATTATCAAATAACATCCATAAAATGATTGTTTTACCTCTGCCTTCGTCGAAACCACCATCACCTTCTTTTCTCTACATCGTCTTCGTTGGATTTTAGGATGTCATGTCTACGGAGGAGAGTAGCTGACGAGGTTAGCCTATACGTGAAGGTAGGCGCAAGTGGTCAAGAGAGAGGAGGCGGTGGCTAATGGAGCCTACTCGTCCACATATAGAGGGGATTGACTGATAGGGCCAGCCCGCACACAGAAACGTAGACGATCAAAGGAGGAGAGAAGATAATTAATTAATAAGACTAACCTGTACACAGAAATACAAACGATAAAAAAAAAAGGAATGAGTAACTGATGGGGCTTGCTCATGTGTGAGCGGAGAGGACAACCAAAAAGGCTAGCGGTAGTTAACAAGGATAGAATGATTATTTTAGAAAATATTATTTATTTTTTAAAAAAAATTCTAAACTTGAATATATTTTTTTCCAGAAATTCATTCTATAATATAACACAAAACCACCAGTTTTATCATATTAAACAACCACCATCTTCTTGACTGTGTGATGAATCGATCCCCACTCTGAGAATTGCATCTCATCTCCCTCATCTACAGTGATCGATGGGTCTCTATCTGAGAGACCTGTGTGTTTGCTTCATCGAAATTCCCAATTGTTCTCCCCTTTTTTTTCTTCTGCTGCTAAACTTTATGAAGCCTTTGCCAAAAAAAAAAAGGAAGAGCAGAGCGGAAAAGAATTCGAAAGCATACGGCAAAGATGTCTGACGGCTGTGCTGTGTTCTCGATGAAGTCAAAAGCATCCTAACTTTATGCTTTTCTTGCTCTCCCAAACGATCAGCTCTTCCCCCTCCCCCCTCCTCCTCTTACTGTGTTATGCTCCCTCCTTTTGTCGAGAGTAGACACAACGCCTTCACTGCTCTCTCTCTCTCTCTCTCTGATTCTTTTGACAATTTAGTCTCCTCAAGAAACGAAATAGTCATGAGTTGCACTAAAATTCATCCCTTGATCAACAGCACAAGCCAGGTTACGATGGAGGAGTGTAGCACCGATCAAGCGAATCTGATGTACCAGACTCTTGTCAATGAACTATATCTATCACTGTGATTCGAATCGTAAGCACTCACTCAGATCCCAAAACAATAATCCTGAAGTGCATTTACTAGTGATATGGGAAGGTGTCAGTTAATTTAGACAGTGAAAACTTTGATGATTTATGGCATGATTCTGAGTCTGAATCATTCTTTCGTCACATACTGATCATAACATTTTTTCATACCCGAATCAATCGGGCACAAAGAGACTCCTCACAATGAATAATGATCTTACTTTTATACCTACTAAACAATATATTTTTATGATTGGAATCTTAATCACCCTTCTCACTAAGAATTATTTATACAACTTTGAAAAACACTCCAAACAATCTATTCATTTGCCACATTAACTTGATGTCGTTCTCTATTAAAAGAAGAAACTTTATGTTGTTATTTTGGTTCCTCCAATCAGACCACAGAGAGAGAGAGAGAGAGATTGAACAGAGTTTTTACGACATCGTAGTAAATCTAGTTCCGTTTACATTTCCATTTCCATTTTAACATAAGATACGACACAGGAACAGCAGTGCTGTGCTGCTGCTTCAAGGACTCAGTCCCATCCTTCAGAGCAGTACCAAGAGAAGACGCTTGGTGCCTCTTCCTCCGATAACAGGCTACTGCAAGGCATCTCCCCGTACAGGAACCCCATCTCATCTTGAGCTGTGCTCTCGAACAAGAAGGAAGAGCAGCGAGACCCCAATCCGATGAGGCTGTGTTGGTCCAAGACCACACCAGAATAAGGACTGGCTTCATCAAGGAACGCCACACTTGAAGAATCAGTGTCCGATGTGCCATCTTTGTAGACAATAGCTAGCCTCTTCTCTTCCTCGGCAGCCACTGCCGACCTCGCTGCTAACGCGGCCTTCAGCTCTCTCACCTGCACCACCAGTGATCATCGCGATCATGCAGAGTTCATCATCTATGACAATCCAATGGTCAGAACTCACGTTCGCTTCGAGGGCCTCCTTGTCGCGGCGGAGGCCGTCGTGGTCGAGCTTGAGAGCGTCGTGCTGGGCTTTCAGAGCGCTGTAGTCGCGCTCGAGCTGCTTCGTCTTCCACCGGGCGCGGCGGTTCTGGAACCAGATGGCCACTTGACGTGGCCGGAGGCCTACTTCTTGTGCCAGTCTCACCTTACTCTCCGGGTCTAATTTGTTCTCCACCTCAAAGTTCTTCTCCAGAGCTTTAACTTGATCTAAGCTGAGCCGGCGCTTCTTCTCTCCAACTGACGACTGCCCGTGGGAGCATAGCTCCTCCTCCTCCTCTACCTCCTCTATTCTATCAGAAAGAAGAGATTGGAATCTTTGTTCACGCTTCCCCTTCGCTTCCTCTACGAAGAAACACAAACAAAGCGTTACAAGTTACAAGAATGGCGAAGTTAGCATGAAAGAAGAGCGACTAACATGTACTAACCTGAAGTAGGGATGGCGATGGCACCAACATCTTCTCCTTCTAGTCCTTCAAAGGAGCCTGAACCGCTGAACCTCTCCATTGGGTTTCAGTGCTTTCTTTCTCTGTTGATTGGCTTCAGAGGTGGTATGAAGAGAGATGAAGTTGGTAGCATATGACAAGGTTTCTTTTTGCAAGGGTTGAGGGAGTGAAGGGCAGGGGGGTGAGATAAACAAGGAGTGGAGGAGTTACTTTGTTTTATGGTACCTCTCCTTTGTCCTTGTTTAGGCCCATAACATCTGCCTCTGAGCTCTCTTTACAGGATACAGAGCTTTCTTTGTGAATCTTCTCTATGTACATCTCTAAGTTTGCTAAGAGCCTAAACAAAGATTTCAGAGAAACAGAACAGGAAGCTCCTGCAGGAATCCATCATCCTATACATAAAAAACAGCTGAATTCTGATGGTGGTAGGTTTAGAGGATTGAGAGGCTGATCTTGGTAATGAGTGGTAAGAACAAATCTAATGACACCTAAATGAAATGAAAGCTACACACAGAGTTGGCTTTGTTTATGGGTAGCTAGTGCCAGTTTATATAGTATTATGTGGAAGAGGTGATGGTGGATGAGTGGAGGATGAGAGAGAGATTTTTATTAATAGTTTTCACCTGTAGGCCCTAAGAAAGCTTTACTTATGTAGCTAAACCTATTATTTTCTTGCGTAAACATCAGGTGCATTATGCTGATGAGATAGGGAAGAACACAACCATGGCACACATTATGCTGACATTCCCACAACATCCAATTTCTGAAGATAAATTTACAGATCTGCATAGTGTATTTGCTTTTGGTATGTTAATGGTTCACCCTCTCCAGCTTTTAACTGTGTTAGCTGTTAAAGCATACTAAGGATTCTAAAATGTTTTGGGTAAACTATCATATCCTAAAGTCACTCTACATTTTGTTTAATCAATAAAAATAATGATTTGTGTTAACTGCATGAATTCGAAATACAACATTTCGATAAACAAAATAAGATTCTAACAGGAGTTCAGAGTCTAGAGAATAATACAGACAATGATGAATTTAAACCATAATTGTTCTTTACATCTGTCATACAGCTTCTCATAAATGCAAATTATGTCAAGCATCATTAATACCATCAAAAAAATTACATCTTGATCATTGAGAATATCATGTTCTGTGATAAAAATCTGTGATGCATGTATAAAAAGATTGGTATGAGCTGGGATAAAAATCTGTTCCCATTATCTGAAGCAAAGTATATATTTTGTGAGTTGATAAGTACCTAATGTTTCAGTCCAAAGTCCCATCCAATTTGATGTCAGATTTATCTAGTCTTTGCCCTGGCATAATAGCTGTGGATAACATTGTTTTGCAAGTGTGCAGTCGCATCATCGCTACGTTGGTTTTGAAGGTTGGAGCCAAATTTAGAAGGGTTGATGATTGATCAGATAAAATTTTCCAAAGTAAAATTGGCTGATAAAGTTTTTGTGTTTACTCACTCCCACCCCCCAAAACAAACAGTGAATCCATTTCAAGCACCAAATCAGCAATTCATAGTTTCCAGTTTCCAAGGAAAACTTTGGTCCATTAGTATCTATCTATCGTATAACAAAGATCTACTGAATTCAACTAAATGTTGGATCTCAACTTATCTGGGTTTTCTGCTTCTTTTTCTTGTTGATTGTCAGATGCTCACATGATCTGGTACAGTGCCGGAGTAATGATGCACATGGTCCAGTCCCTCGATCCAAAATCATCAGCTGTATTCAATTCAAATTACTGAGATTCTTCTTTTTCTTAAATCACATAGAGATCTTAATAGAAAAGCTAGCTACTGTATTTTCTATAGCTTTTTGTAGCCTGAAAAAGTCTCATAAATTCCCGAGGCATAAGATCTAACCTGATAGTTGCACAAATGAAGGTTGATGTCTTGCATTTGTATCCAAGAAACATTTAGTGAATCAAGAAAGCATGTGGTTTCCACCAGTGTTTTACATAACATTCACAATCTACCCTCAAGTTTTCTCATTAGAATGACTTTCCATTTCCCAATTCAATCACCCACAGGTTCTAGCTTGTCAACATGGTGCAGTGGAACTCATGATGGACAGTTGCTATTAGCTAATCTCACCAGATAGGAAGTGAACAACCATGTAGAACACATACAGTCACTTCAAACTTATTTGCAGGAAACAGAGAGTCATGTATTAGGTCTGGGATTGTGGCTGGCCCTCAAAACTGAATTTTGAGGGTGGCTGACTTGTGCTATGAAACACAAAATTTCTACCTCCCTTCTTTCTATCAGTTGAAGCTCTGATCCATCCATGTCTCCTAAATTTCCTACTAATGAGATTCTTATGGAAAAGGACATTCTTGAGACCAAATCTCCATAATAAGATTGCCGTTTGAATCGACACAACCGATGCCTAAACATAGGTATCAGCAACTAACATCAGGTTTGTCCCACAATGCAGCTATCATTGAGGTATTAAATGAGTCTTTGTTATATTTGCCGGTAATTCAATACTGTAGGTTCATAACATTCAATATGCTTAAAAGAGGCTATCCTACCTATCTTGTTTGTTTAGCTATGCCATCAAGCTTAACATAACTAGCCAAAAAAAAAGGAAACATCTTCCCATGGTAACAATATCTGGTGAAATTTGTTTAAATCATAAGGTGATAATTGACAGCCAATGGTTGATTTGAAACACAGAAATGTTTAAAGACCATAATTATAATTTATCTTTGGAGATAGTAAACAGTATATGCTCTTTTATTTTGACATGCATTAACCAAAACCTTGGCTGTTTAAATACTACCAAAGTAGCAGCAGCAATAACAGCAGTTTAGCAGCAAACAAGATCAGATAGATAGATATATGTGAAGGCAAATGCTCTAGCATGCTCTATCAGGGAACAAGCAAAATTTAGCAATCAACACAATCAAATGCAATAGCTTAAGAAGCTAAATTAGACTGACAAATAAACTGATTTTGTTGAAATTGAGCACCTACACAATCAATAGCCACAATCTAACAAGGATTGTCTCCCTCAGCCGCAACTATCATTTTCTCCCATCTCCTTCTTCTTCCCTTCCAAGTCGGCAAAGCAATCCCAAGTGCAGAAGAAAGCAGAACAAGGACCCTTTTTGGTTCACAATGTCGCAACAACCAATTGCTGCATAAACTTGGAACTACGTGCAGTGCACCAACCATTGACTCTAGTGGTCTAGGAAGGTGATAGATGGGTCTTTCTGCTACATGTCATTGTCATGTTGGCCCAGGAATCCCACACGGTAGAAAGGCAAAAGCAGTGGTGGGGAGAGGTGCACAATGCCTATGATGAGCCTAAGGACATCTATACATTTGTTCCTTTTCATTTTTTACAGCGTAGCCTATCTATCATAAGAAGATTTCCAATCTTTTATGATGTGGCAGTGCATGATAAAAAGCTCAAGTGCTGAAAGAGAGAGATGGTTTGCAGAGACTCCATATAGGGCTGTGTTTAGAATTACTCATATATTTCTCAACCTCACTGAACATGAATCAGAAGGAGAGGCAATAATGCAAAAACTAACGAACAGAAAACATGGAGATGTTGAAGGACATTGTTGAAGATATGCACACACCCTGAGGATCAAACTCTTTAAGCCCAACAATGGCCCAGCTATTATGGCCCAATGGGCTACCTATCATGGTCCAGGGTCGTTCTTTAAAATTCGGGCATGATCAGTCTCCACTTTTGATGAATGGAGCGAGAGGGTTTTCTTTATTCTGCCTAATTAAACATTATGCGAAACTAAATTAAAATTCAAAAGAACATTCTATCATTAGATTATAAACTTGAAACTTACACAAAGCGACGCAAGTATCTATCACCTGCAAAAAGCATGCATTGGTCTGGGAATTGTTCCTGCTTTTGTTTGCTTCCAGCTCTCGCAGGCTTCCCCATATCATCACGACACCCCGATCACAGCCGTCCGGTTCGCCGCGGACGCGTGCCAACTCGCCACAGCGCGGTACAGCCATCTCACAACTGTGTGCCAACCTCCCACGTGCTTCTCCAGCTGTCCTACTAAGAAAAGATCGATTGAATCATGTTACTGATCTGTAAATAAACCTCCATGCGATCCATCTGTCACCCGTTTGATGATTTAACTTAAACTCAGTAGCTCCTTCACCCGGGCCCGCAAGTGGATCCCTTCAGCTCCGCGTCCAGTCAGAAGCCAGGTAATTTGTAGGGTACCGTCATGGTACAAATGATCGATCGTTTCCTTTCTTTTTTCGATTACTTCAAACGGCTAGTTGGACTTCCTCGCAGCTTCTTCGTGTTCCCCCAACGTTCACATTCTCTGGCAACGTTCGACCGTTCCATCGCGATGGATCTCCGCGTATTAGGCACGGCGACAGGCGGGTGGGTGAATGACTGACTGACTTCGTTCACCAAAAGAAACGCGGAAACCGATGCTTGACGGAATCTGGTAGCGTTGGACGCGCGGACCCGATCGGTCGCCGTCCGCTATTCATCAGATGGCCACCAGAAGCGAAACGGTCTCCCCTCCTTGAACAGCTCTAAACAGACTCCCCCACCAAACCGCCACCGTCATCACCGTCTTAAGGTAAGGAATTAAAATAAAGGAAATATAATTATATCGAAGCTTCGTTTCCTCTTTATATACCCCTCGAACCACCACGTCTCTCGTCCCAGTGGAAACCCTCATCCCGATCTCCCTTGATCTCGATCTGTCTCTCGCCTCTTACCTGATCTGGAAATGGCGGTCGCTTCCATCCGCTTCTCCGTGCTCGCGCTCGCCCTGATGTCGCTCGCCGTGTCTTCCTTCGCCCAGGGGCCGGCCGCAGCCCCATCGAAGCCTCCCGCCACGGCCCCAGTGAAGCCCCCTGCTCCGGCTCCTTTGACGCCCCCCGCCGCCGCCCCGCTCCCCCTTGACGCCCCCGCCGCCCCCATCGAAGCCTCCCGCCACGGCCCCCGTGAAGCCCCCCGCCGCCGCCCCCGTCAAACCCCCGGCCACCTCCCCCGTCTCCACGCCGCCGTCACCCGCCCCCGCAGCGAAGACCCCCGCCGCATCCCCTCCCGGCCCGCCGACCTCCGCGAGCCCCTCCGAGTCGCCCGCGTCCACGCCGGCGTCGGTGTCAACCCCCCCTGCGACTTCTCCCACCACGCCAGCAGGGGATAGTAGCGCCTTCGCCCTTCCCGTCAGCTGGACCGCTGTTGTGGCCGCCGCAGCTGTGGTGGCCCTCGCGCTGTAGATCCGTGGCGGTTCCCCCTCGCGACGTCCCCTCTGAACTCTATTTATTGTCTCTATATTATTTAGTATTATTATTATCATTATTTGTCCTTGGAGTGGAGCGGTGCTTTTCAGTGACATTTGATGTACGGTTGGACATGAGACAGTGATTCATTCTTTCATAAGTTTTACCATTATGCCATTGTCTGCATGTGTTATGATTCAATTCTTTCATGAGTTTTACCATTATGCCATTGTCGTCTGCATGTGATATGATTCGATCCGCGAGTCGAATAGTAGGAGTGGAATTTGGCTTTGGTCATGTGTGGTTAAGATCCTTAAGATCCAGCTGTGTTGCAGATTGCAAGGAATTGTTTGCAATGCGTGTGGATGAAACCGATGCGCACATGGGGACGATCGCACGCGTACACGAGCAATAAAAAAAAAGGGAGGGAAAACATCGACGAATAGTAGTAATTATAATATATGTAAATTGTTCTGATTTTAGAGCCGAAAAATGAAGCTAAGTTGACGATAATTCGGATCAAATATCTTTTCAATCATATTATAATCTGGAAATTATTGAATAAGTGATCCAATATAGACATTCAATTTTAAATTGCTGATGGATTCCAATTAGACAATTTCAATTTCCTCCATAAAATATTTAATATTTAGACACAAGATGTTAAGCACCTTTTCGTTCTTCCATTATTCCTCTACCTCACATCTATTTCTTTCTACTTTCTATGGCCTTCCTTTCCATCTACCTTCTTCCCTGCGTCGACGACGGACTCCAAGAGCAACTCCACCTCCTGTTTCACTTCATCCAACTGCACATTGCCATGAATGAACATTGTCAAACTGGAGACTGCTTTTAAAGCATTTAAATGGCAGGAAGGAAAGAAAAGGTTACACTCCTCAACTGCTTAGTCCGATTGCTTGTACTTGCGCGTGAAGCAAGCATAAATGGACATAGCAAGCCTAAACAGATAGATCTCATGAAGTGACTAGAAAGGAGGCTCAACATGCATGTCAACTTCATCTTCTTCACCTAGTTAGCTTCCATGTCTTTTCTGATTCAGTAAAAGGAGGAGAAAGTAATTGGTGTGTGGGCGAGGCGAAGTCACCTTATGAATGATGTCCTTTGCAAGGTGAGCATCCTCTGCAGCTTCTCGCGATACATGCTCGACTGATAACACTGCATCTTTTAGCTTCCCCTCCTCAGGAAGCCTCTCTGCCACCTCCGATGAGACCTTCTCCACAACAGTTGCCACCTTCTCCACCACCTCGAACACTTCTTCCACTGCGTCTGTGACCATCTCCACCTCACCTGATAAAATGAAATAGGTTAAGACCACGTTGCATGCCCTGACGATTGTTCCGAATGCGATCAGAGATGGGATTCCTGTACCTTCTATTCTCAATAAGGTCCTCCATTTCTTTTCCCAGAATGGTAGTATCAGAGTTAGCATAGACCCGAGAACCCATCTTGCCCTGCGACATTGCAATGGTTGAAAGAGGCTTAAAGTCCATGGAGGGTTTTTGCATCATGGTGGGCACGTAAAGAGGAGATGATGATAGATACCAAGTTGAGAGGGGCGATCGAGGTGGAGGCCTGTGCGAAGATGGTTGTCTGACATCAGCGTCAGTGCTCGATTCACTGTGTACATACATCTTTGTGCAATGATTACGTCTCTCTTGATTCAGCGTAGCCGGGAATTGGGTATGCCACATGATGATGCCGTGAGAACGAGGTCCATGCTGATCAAGAAGATGAAACTTACGACGGTAGAAGGAAGCCAATGATCTGATCATGGACATGTTGGATGAGCCGCACACAGGAGGACCTCTTCGATGAGGAGAGAGGAGACTCTTGCTGATGCCTTTTATGGGTGTTCTAGAGCAGTTCATACGATGCATTGCGTGCTTGGTGACACCAACAGGCTATGCTCCGACTTCGCCACATTACACCACTTTTAAGGCATTTAGCGTGATGGCAACGGTGAGATGGATGAAGACGCCAAAAGCTTCTGGAGAGGAGTGTGGATTGGTCATTGGAGTCTTGCAAGGAACAAGGCTGGTGGAATGATAGAGAGATGGATAGATACAGGTGGCTTTTTTTGGGCTTTTCTTGCAGGAAATTTTCCCTTGAAGCAATAAATTGCAGTGTGTCTCGAGATAGTTTTAGTATATCTTATCTTCTTAGGAAAGGCAGGTGACTGCTAAGCTCCATTTCTTGTTCCAGGTAGCAGCAGAAGGATCCAGGAAGGAAGTTGGAGATGTGTTTATGAACTCTTATTAGACTTTCTTCTCACAATGATATATCTATCATAGTTGACAGTGGAAATGGCTCCACTGGCTCATGATGATGCATGTAGTCGATGTCGATGGGACTTGATCTACACAGTCCCACCATGTGCACATTATTATCATTATTTAGTGTCTGTAATCTGACAACAAAGGTAGAAAATTCCAAACTGGTTTTGTATAGAACAAGTAGGTGTGCAATCTCCTTCATAGATGAGTTCTAAACTGGTTTTATAATGATCCTGTCAACATATAGTTAGAAATTTTTGCCTGACAAGAAAGCAGTATTCAATCACACAAGTCAGATGAGCATTTCTGCACTTTTGCGTTGGAGATTTGAGCAGACATTTTGCAGCATAAATTAATGTGGCCACTCTTCTTTCATCGAGAAGAAATTAACAGGGAACTACTCTGTGTCAACTGTATCATAATCTTGAGCACTGACATTTGATGCTCCAGCTATTATTAAGGCAAGTGCAGGCCTTCAACATCTTTCTCGGAAACTGCTGCTCGCCCATGGTAAAGGACAAAGCTCCTTCTTTTCCAATCTGGATATGTTAATTATAGTGGAAGACAACAGAAGTGGTCTGCAATTACAGAGTAAAACATTGTGGCTTCTCACACAATATAGAGGATGTCAGCAGTTTCTGAAAACTAAAACAGAACAATAAAGGAAATAAGCCTCTGTCTTATGCATTAAATGAAACCTCTCTCTCTCTCTCTCTCTCTCTCTGTCTCTCGAAAGAGCAATAAGGAAGGGGAACGTATGCTTTAATGTGTGTCAAGCTCGTCAATGAGTACATATCGCAAGGAACTCTTTTTTTGGGCTCGTATTTTTCTCCCTGATCAATGCGAAGGTTGGAGTTGCGCGGCAAAAGCGCGGTCTGCGAGTCACCGTCAAATCCTTCGATCGCTGTGGCGTTAAACATACTCTGTTTTGTTGGCACACTCGAAAGGACTCTTCCCTCTGCATCTCCGCCGCCGCATGCGAAGACAAATAGGCTCTGTTACCTCGGTGAGAACAGGGTTCAGCAAAACCCACCGCAACAAGCAAAGCAATCCAAATAGAAGGCAAGGTGGTGGAAGTGTTTCCTGTACTCGGTCCTTGGATTCATAGCTGACTCTCATCCACGGTGAGAGGTGCGGCTTTCATGACGACCGCGCGCATACGTTCACCGATCTACCTTAGAAGTCAAAGTTCAACGATTGACTTCCCTCCCTCTAACTTCACGCCCACGCCGAACCGGCATCTTATAACTATTGCCGCTCCCCATCGGCGCCACCGATCGAACACCTCCCTGATTCCAACTATGGCGACGGCAAACCACCGCCCGACCCCTGCACTCGCCCATGTGACGGCGTCGCTTCCGCTCTTAGTGCTCACTCTGGTTCTCGTCACTCCCCGCTGTGTCGACGCTCAGCCCTCTCAAACGCCCTACGGCAACGGCCCCTACAGCGGCTACAACGTCAAGATCAACCCCACTATCGCCGCCCTCATCATCGCCTTCATCTGTGGCTTCTTCTTCCTTGGATTCTTCTCCGTCTACCTGCGGCAGTGCAGCTCCGGCAGTTCCAGCGGGACTCGACCCTCCGGGGTTGTGGAGTCCGGCGCGGTCTCCCGTCGCACCGTGCGGCGGGGAATCGACCCGGAGGTGCTCGCTTCGTTCCCTACCATGGCGTATTCTGAGGCGAAGGAGCACAAAAAAGGGAACGATGCGCTGGAGTGCGCTGTGTGCCTTTCCGAGTTCGCCGACGAAGACACCCTCCGGTTGCTCCCCAGGTGCTCTCACGTGTTCCACGTCGACTGCATCGATATCTGGCTCGACACCCACGTCACCTGCCCTGTTTGCCGTGCCAACCTCGCCGAGCCGGCGGCCGCCTGCGAGTCCACGCCTGCGGAGGAGTCCGGAGCGATGGAAGAAGGAGATCTGGAAGCGGGGCGGCCGTCGGTGGGGTACCGGAGGTGGCACTCCACGGGGCACGAGGGGGAGGAGGTAGACCGGTACACGCTGCGGCTTCCGGAGGACATAAGAAGGGAGATCTTCACGGCAGCAGGGCTCCGGCGGGCGGCGAGTGTGGCGGAGCCACGGGTCCGCAGGGTGGCAAGCGGGAGCACGGGGTACCGAGGGGGGTGGAGCGGGCGGTGGGGATTCCTGCTGCGGACGTTCTCGGTGAGGCGGCGGGCGGATGGGACGGTCGTGGAGGGGTCGAGCAAGAGGGTCTACCCGTCCGTCGAAGCTCCCCTTGACCTTGCTCTTGGAGGAGGAGGGGGAAAGCCCGAACCCACAAAGGAAGGAACGAAGGAGAAGGAGGCGGTGGTAACCGAGTCGTCGTCGTCATCGTCATCTGCTACCTCCTCAGCGATGGAACGCGTTTAGAGTACATTGTACCCAAAGCCCACATGGTTGTATAGTATTGGTGACAAGATCTTTCTTTGGATTTCATCCTGAGACCTTGCATATAGACCAAGATGATGTGTGTTGATTGCCTTCGGTGTGAATTTTTTTGTGCCAAAAGCCTAATTGTTTGGAAGAAATAGTTTCTAGTGATTTCATATATTTGTGGTGGAAGATAGGAAGGTCAGAAGAATCCAAAGATAAAAAGTTGCTGAGAGTTGTGAGGAGCTCAGTATATGCCTTTCAACTTAACCTGAAGAAAAATGCATTTAAGGATCAGTGGTGACTACAAAAAGTCCTGAGAAATGAACTCAAAATACAGAATATGTGTCATCAGAAAAAGTATCAATCCAGGAAACTAAAACTGGTGAGTTGATGTGTCTGTCCTATTTCTTCGCCTGGAAATATGATAGAGCTACCATGCTAGGCAACAGGACAGAAATGAACTTTCTGTGCAGTGTGGTAACTCCCTTAGGTAATGCATTTTATTCCCTGCATTATAGCTTGGATAATGACAAGCAAGACATAAATGAAGGAAGCAAGGTTGTATCCAACATTAAGGCCATTAGCACAAGCTTTTAATCAGTCACAAGGTTTTCTTCTGCTGCTGCAGTGCCTGCACATCATTTCCAATCATAGGTTTCAGATGCTCCCTTGGACCTGCTAAAGTGCACTGTCATGTCATGCATATTTACCTAACACATATTTCATCCACACCAACTCTAGTGCAATTTTGCCATACCACTCAACAACCCACTAACACTCGAGTTGTGGACACCACCTTGTCTTCCTGACCTCCTTCCATGGTAATTGATGTACAGTGCAGCAAGTAAGTAGTTCATCAACCACTTATGGTTGCTTTGTTCTCTCTCTTCAGTGCTTGGCCTCATGTGTTCTTAATTATTCAGAGCCAAAGCCTTTATCTTGTTCATATGAGAAATCCTGTAGTGAAAGTGTTGATACGACGTATTTTGAGTCCAAGACACGTCATAACGATGCTATACGCCATGTCATAATTTGTACTAAGGTGTTGCTCGGCACGTCTTGTCTCGGGAATCCTGGGACGACGCCGCCCTCAAGAAATGCCAAGTCAGAATCTGTACCAAAGCAATGTTTGATACATCCACCATACCAACCCGTGTATGACCGACCCTCGTATAGTAATTTAAAGACCTCTAGCTGGCATTTGGCCTGGGGGGAGAAAAAACAATGGAACAATCTATTGACTTGCTCGTCGGAGGGGCCAAAGTTGGGAATTACCTGACGAAGGCCATTTTTGCAAGAAAGCAAAGATGAGCTATGAGTGTCTCAATAGTAAGCGTCTCAACCCGAGAATCGTCATCCAGTGTAGGAAGATGAGCTGCCAACCACCCCCGAGATGGAGAGACATGGCTCAGCATAAACGACACCCGGATCAGCACACTAAGGAATGCTGATCAACACCTCGTCACGACGACCCGATTGACCTCGACATCCAACTCAACCGACAGAAGACTCCCGACATCGACCCTGGACCAGGCCTTGTTGACTCACCAGCCACGACATATTTGTTTACTAACATTTTGGCGCATTTAGCAAGCGCTCTCCCTGAGAGAGAACCACTGACCGGTCACCCCTCGATCTGGCCCAGAGATCAACCCCTCATTGTCCTCAGATATGGGGGGATCCCAGCCTCGACGCCAGATCGCTACTTGTGCCTGTTCAACAACCCGGGGTTGTCACCCCCCGGACTTACCACAGGACCCTCGACCGTGTCACCCGAGGCATTCCTCAGCCCGACCAAGCAAGTACAAGCCATGGCAGGGATGATGCAGACGCTCGTTCCACTCATCCCCCAGATCGTGCGGCTAGCAGCTCCCCCTATTGACCCGACCCGGCAAAGGTCGAGTAGGAAGCAGGTCAGGATGGGAGAAGCCCGAGAGCAAACGACGGACCCGAGAGGTCTGCCCGAGCAGAGCCTACCAGCACCTTACCGAATCACACCGCCTCGCTCTGAGCCCGACACCATTTTGTCTGACTCGATAGACGACTCGTACAGGGCCCAACTGTCCCGGGTCAACCAACGCCTGGATGAGTTCCAGCACAAGTTCCGGAAATCGCAAAGTGAGTCCAACGAAGGAAGCTCGAGCGGATCCCCCTTTACTCGGGAAATACAGGACAAGCCTGTGCCCCTCAACTTTAGGCTGCCGGCATTGGAGACATACGACGGCGGCTCCGACCCCATAAAACATGTCACGGCGTTTCGGGCTCAGATAGCCCTCTACGGCACCTTTGACGCCCTGATGTGTCGAGCATTCCCTACCACCTTCAGAGGACCGGTACAAACATGGTTTAGCCGGCTATGCCCACTATCAGTCTCATCCTTCGACCAGCTCGCAAGGGAGTTCGAGCAAAACTTCCTCGCTAGCATGCGACTCAAGCCTTCCATCGCCACCTTGGCGTTATCTCAACACGAGAGTGAATCGCTCTCCCAATTCGTGGCGCACTTTGCCGTGGAAATTCGAGGATTCCCGGACGCTCACCCTTCTGTAACCATGCAGGCATTCCTAATGGGCTTGAGGGCCTCGAGGTTCTTTTATCATTCATCGAGAAGCCACCCGCGACCATCCACGAGATGCTCCAGCGTGCCAATTAGTACATCATCGCTGAAGCCCTAATGGCAAGGAGGCACGAGGACAACAAGAGGTCGAGGATGGAGCAAGCCCGAGGAGCGGCTCCGGCACTCCCATAGCAAGCTCACAGGAGGCCCAATCGGCCCGAGTCAGAAGCTACGTGGCCCCAGCTAGCACGCCACATGGCGCGATTGCACCACTAGTGACAAAGGGTCTCCGGCCGGTAGACCTAAGCCTGAGATTAGCTACTCGACCAATGGGACCAGTCTCCTCTTGAGCCACACAGCTCGGTCCCCTGACCAATGATTGACCATTATCATCCTGCCCGGGTCACTCCAACTCGCTCCAGACTTACGACCCGCCGACCCTAAAACCTGAGCCCGAGTATAGTCACTTGGCTCACAGGTTCGGCTCCTGCCCGGGTCGCTCCAACTCACTCCCGACTTGTGACCCGCCGGCCCCAAAACCTGAGCTCGAGTATAGTCACTCGGCTCATAGGTTCGGCTCCTGCCCGGGACGCTCTAGCTCGCTCCCGACTCGCAACTCGCCGGCCCTAAAACCTGAGCCCGAGCCTAGTCACTCGGCCCTCAAGTCCAAGCTCCCGAGTCGCATCTCAACCGAGTCAATGCCTAAGCCACGCCTCGCGGCCAATCCAATGCTCGAGTCGCATCTCGGCCAATCCAACGCCCGAGTTGCATCTCTGCTGATCCAACGCCCGAGCCACACCTCGCGACCAATCCAACACCCGAGTCATAACTCGACCGATCTAACACTCGAGCCACACCTTGCGGCCAATCCAACACTCGAGTTGCATCTCGGCTAAATCCAACGTCCGAGCCACACATCTCAGCTAGTTCAACGCCCGAGCCACGCATCTCAACCAATCCAACGCCCGAGTCGCATCTCGTCAAATACAATGCTCGAGCCACGCCGCGCGGCCAATCCAACACCCGAGTCGCATCTCGACCAAATCCAATGTCCAAGTCGCATCTCGGCCAATTCAACGCCCGAGTCGCATCCAATGCCCGAGCAATGCATCTCAGCTAGTCCAATGCTCCACGTCGATCTCTAACTTGCGGCTCGTCAAATCTCTAACCGAGTCGCTCCAGCTCGCTCGCTGACTTGCAAACTCAGCGGCTGTAACTCCGAGCCGTGCCAAACCGGTTATCCGACCTAAAGACACGTCGGTCTCGCCTCGTCAGGCCTCGGCTGCCCGATCAGTAGAGTTAATCCTTCCCGAGGCATGGGGCGTCGCCCCTCTAAATCCCCCCATGATGAGTCAATCCAGCTTCCCCTCATAAGCGATCAGCATCACTCCGACCCAGGCATGCCTCCTAGCCCTTTAAGGACCCCACGGTACGCCTTGGAGGAGGAGGGGGGGGGGGGGGGGGAGTGATACAACGTATTTTGGGCCCAAGACACATCACAGCCGATGCTATACGTCAGGTCAGAATTGTTACTAAGGCGCTGCTCGACACGTGTCCCGGTAATCCCGAGATTGATAGAAAGAATAGAAGACAAAAACAATTATTGAAGAAACTTTATTAAAAAGGTGAAGTAGCTTAGCTTGAATGCATTAACATGTCCCTCTCCTATTTATATAGATATACAGATTAGGAGGGAGGATTTTCCTCAACAGAATAGATAAGATTTCCTCATATAGTTGAGGAAATCTTATCTTCTATCATGCCCCCGCAAGATGGTGCTCCTGACAAGAATACCAATCTTGGATCGATGCAAAGAATGGTTTACGAATGAGACGCTTTGTGAGTAGGGCAAGAGCAGATCGCTGCTGCTGTTGTTATTGCTGCGGCTGCGACGGCGATGGCTACGGTTGCGATGGCAACGGTGGTTGCGATTGCGACTGCGACGGCGGTAGCTGCAACAACCACAACTGCGATGGCGATGACTGCGACTGCGATGACAACGATGATAGAGGAGAAATCTACAGTAATGTTGTAGTGATGCTACTATAGCAGAGGAGGAAGCTGCAACAAAGGAGGAAGCTGTAGCAGAAGAGATAGGAGGTAGCTATAGTGAGGAAGAAAGGTGGGGCAGTGCTGGTGAGCATAGTAATAGAGACGTCGTAGTGGAAGAGAACAGACGTTGGCGCAGAGTGGCAGTGGAGAAGACAGTTGTCGTTCGTCGAGGAGGAAAGATTTGTCACACCGACGACTTGACGACGAAAAAGCACTGATAGAAAGCCTTTTCTTTTACCGCCGGAGGCGAAGAAGCACCGATAATGAGTCGGCAGCGTGAAGAGAACTTGCTCTAGGCAAGCGACTCTGATACCATGATAGAAAGAATAGAAGACAAAAACAATTATTGAAGAAACTTTATTAAAAAGGTGAAGTAGTTTAGCTTGAATGCATTAACATGTCCCTCTCCTATTTATACAGATATACAGATTAGGAGGGAGGATTTTCCTCAACAGAATAGATAAGATTTCCTCATATAGTTGAGGAAATCTTATCTTCTATCGAGATCGCGAGATGACGCCACCCCCAAGACATGTCAAGTTAGAATCCGTACCAAGGCAATGTTTGGCACATTCACTATGCCAACTGACGTACGACCGACCCTTGTATAGTAATGTAAAGACCTCTGGCCCGGGGGGGGGGGAGAAAAAACAATGGAACACTTCACTGACTTGCTCGTCGGAGGGGCCAAAGTCGGGAATCACCCGACGAATGCCATTTTTGCAGGAAAACAAAGATGAGATATGAGCGTCTCAATCCAGGAATCGCCATCCAGTGTATGAAGACGAGCTGGTAACCACCCCCGAGACGGAGAGACATGACTCGGCATAAACGACGCCAGGATCGGTACACCGAGGAACGCTGATCAACACCTCGTCGCGAGGGCCCGATCGACCTTGGCATCCAACTCAGCCGACAGAAGACTTCCGACATCAACCCATGGACTAGGCTATGCTGACTCATCAACCACGGCACATTTGTTCACCAACAGGTGTCAAGACTCAAACTACGAATCAAGATTGTTTGAATCCCATAACGCTTGCCAATACATCTAATTTGCATTCTCAAACATCTAAAATCCCATTTGGAATTGTGTTAAATTTAGATAAATATGAGTACAAGTCAATGATTCTCTAAAATCTGTATTACAACAAAACCCAACCAATCTTGGATCTCCGAAGACTCCAAAAGCAAAATAATTGTGGTGCTCACAACGTAGAATTCCTTTAAGGTCAATGCCACAGCCAAATCTTATTTCTTCTCTATTGGTATACTAATAATTGTGGTGCTCACAACGTAGAATTCCTTTAAGGTCAATGCCACAGCCAAATCTTATTTCTTCTCTATTGGTATACTAATGTGTTGAGGCTTTATGATGGAATGGATGGAAGCTTATCACAATTTGTTGTAATTTATTTAAGCTGCAGCCATTCGACCTTAATACATATTTAAAACTATATGTTTTTCCTTAATATAATATTTAAAATTAGTGTTGGGGTGTGCTCCACATTGTCACTAAGTTAATTCAAACTCTGACACCTCATAAACATGGATTCAGGTCCCAACCATGCTTCTTTTGTTATGATGATTTGATATTTGATTGATCCAAAATAACGATAATATCAAAAAATTAAAATATATGATTTTATTATCAATTTTATTTTGGATGGTAATTGAGGATGAAGAGAACAAAAATAATTTTCAATATGCTCCATCAAGATTTTTCCTTATCTTTTGGTTATGTTTGAATTTTATTATTTTCTCCAGAAAATTCAACATGCATATAATAAATATATTAAGTCTTTTTCCTTATTATTATTATTCTTGTATATTGAGATACAGAATCTTTTTCTTTTCTTTTGACTCAATCAAAAGTAAGTCATGAATTCAAATCTTGTGTTTGTCCCTCTTGATCTTACTTAGTATATCTATCTACACAATACCAGTTAATATCGAAGGATACAAAGGCCAATGCATTGGATCAACGTTGCTCATTCCGCAAGTGAGTGAGTTCATTGTACTTCTTTCTTTCTCCTCGCCTCTTTTTCCTTTCGAAGGAATCGTCGTGCTCCTTTCTAGAAAAGTCAAAATCCATTCCCCGATCCGGTTGACTTAAATTGCGGCTCACATGGAGGAGATGCGGTTAATGTTGCACCGTTAGCTCTTGTGTATGGGGATGGGCTCGTGGAAGTTGGACGTGATTCCAAGTCACTGGTTGACTGCTTGATTCCAAAGGATCTCAATGTGGCCTTTGCTTCGTTTGGCCTCGCAGTAATTACAAGTCAGCAGCGGCCACACAATCCAAGACGGAATCTTAAAGAGACGAGCGATGTCAACACCGAATCCGTCGATGCTCACACCATATATAGAGAGAGATAAATCTGCATCTTTGGTCTCCATTCTGTACCTTTAAGTGTTTGGGGAGAACTCTGCTCGTCCATGATGCCTTCTCCTTCATCTCATGATCACGTCCTCCGCAGATCTTTCTCCAAGCAAAGGAGCTTCCCTCGCTCCTGTAACCACTCATACAGATTCTACATCAACCTCCTCATCACCCTCGTCTGCGTCTTCCTAACCCTTCTCCAGATCCAGACTGTGATCAGAACATCGACGACTCCCTTCACGTTCCCCTCCTCCTACTCCGCATGGCCACTGCTGGCTCACCGTGTTCATAACCTAATCGGGGAGCTCGAGCTGAGGCAGAGGTCGACAGCGGAGCCACGGGGCAATGTCACGTTCCTCCCCCTCAAGGACCTTCGATTCGCCGAGACCGCCATGGAAGGCAACACTTGGTTCATGAGCTCCGTAAATGACACCAAGGAGAAAGGCGAGGCTGAATACCTCTACTTCCCATCGAAGGAGATGGACGGCAAGCTGCTGTGCTTGGGTGGTGGTAGCGCTTCCAACGGCACCATGAATTCGTATGCTTTGGCACCAGCGGAGGCTCTTCCGCCGAACGCCAAGCTGCTTTCAGGGCTGACCTTCGTGTCGGACACCTACTACAGCTACGATAACATATTCCATGGGATATCAGCGCTGGCGCCGTTCGTAGCATGGCACGAGAGGAAGGCCTGCGTCATGCCGGCCAGGTGGGTGCTGTACCAGCAAGGGGAGATACGAAGAAACCTAAAGAGCCCGTGGATTCGGACCTTGATGGAGGCCGCCTTCGGTCCGAGCATGGAGATCGAGCAGTTCCGCAAGAGCGACGAGGGACCGAGCTGCTTCGAGCAGGCGGTGGTGTTCCGCCACAACCAAGGAGCCATGGGTAGGGAGAGGAAGGAGAAGCTCTACGACTTGCTGAGGTGCAATGCTCGAGCTTACTGTAACATCACCATGGAAGAAGATGATCTCAAGGCCATAAGGCTCACGCTGCTGCTGAGGGTGGGTGCGAGGTCGTTCAAGGATGACGACGCCGTGATCCACATCTTTCGTAGGGAATGCAGGAAGGTGGAAGGTTGCAGGCTCAAGGTTGCCCACCCAAACAATCTAACCTTTTGCGATCAGGTTGGCATCTGTTCTCTCTCATCTCCCGGTTATCGCGTTAACTAGAGAACAGCTTCAGCTATCATTGTCTTGATCGATCCAGGTGAAGCTGATGAGTGGAACAGACATCCTGGCGTCGCCACACGGAGCCCAGCTGACCAACATGTTCTTCATGGACAAGAACAGCAGCGTGATGGAGTTCTTCCCCAAGGGGTGGCTGGAGCTCGCCGGAGTTGGCCAGTACGTGTACCGCTGGTTGGCCGACTGGTCCGGAATGCGGCACCAGGGCGCATGGAACGACCCCCACGGCGAGCCATGCCCTCCCGGCCTCACCACCTCGTGCTTCACCTTCTTCAAGAACCAGCAGTTGGGACACGACGAGGCCTTCTTCTCCAACTGGACCGCGCGAGTCCTGGGCGAGACGAGGAGATACAAGCTGCAGAAGCCATCCACGGAAGCAGCTCAAGAACGTGAAGGTCATTGCAAGTGTGGGTAACCCGCTCACCTTCAAACGGTGATTGGGTAGAAGATGCAATAACAAGTAAGAGTTACTGTGGTGAGAGCTCAGCGGATTCGTCATGCGAGCAAGAAACAGATGAGTGTGTACGTACGTCCTCTTGCCTTCAATGCTGGAAAGCCTAATTCCAAGTTCCCTTTGTTGATGCTCTTCACACACACATGGGCAAAAGGTCAAACCCTCCACATCTAATTCTGTGGCAGGCAACTCATAAATTACTGGCATTTTGATCAGAAGGTGGTTTAATAGATGTGTGCACACTCCAAGACTGTCGTTCAGATCCCTTGGCACGATTGCTTGCTTCAAGAATCCACATTGAGTTACGATAGCAAGGTCAAAGCAGCACATTAAAAATCTGATACTGCCAAAAACGATACCTCACCTCTGTTTCGACTTTTCTACTACTTCTTTCTTCTTCTTCTTCTTCTTCAACTGCGTTAAGAATACACAACATCTGGAACTGTTGGAAATGGTGGAAAGCTATCTCTGATTGATAACCAGGGATCATGTGATAAGTGAGCTTGCTGCACTTGTTCCTAGAAAGTCAACCCTCCTTCCCTCTTGTTCCAGTTTACTTCGTTTCAGCTGGATCACATGGAGTGTAAGGCTCATGAACCGCATGGTGTCGGACCACGCTTCATTACTCCATTGCTTTTAGGTCTCGTTGCAGCAGCTCATTGTTGTCAGTGGCTCGGATTCCATTTTGCATGACATGTCAAACTTCTTGATCTTGGGGAATGTATTTTGGATCACAGAATGAGGTACTCCATAGACAAATTCTTAAGAAAAAGTAGTGTAAATGCATGAGATCACAGAGTCATGGTAAGAACCCGAAACAGAGCAAACTTGCTCGATGATCTTCCTGATGAGGAGGTCAATCCTAATTTTCCATATATAACACACGTGAGATGACAAGCAGCTGCTGCTTCAGGTCAAGATCAGAGAGGATAATTTAGTGTCGGATCAGTAGACTTTCATATCCATCTTGTTTTTTAGCTGTCAAAGATTTGTGCAGCAGTAAAATAGCTGTCTCCTGAACTTGGAGCCCATCTCATGGTTGGATTCTCTGATCCTCGCCAAAGTGAAAAGAGAAATCACATAGATCTCTCTTACTGTAATGCTCTTCCTCTTTCCAGATGATGAATTCTTCTTCTTTGTTCGAAGGCCATTACTGGAATCTTAGACAGGGACTGAGGGTACTTACTGTATGTCGAGTGAGATTGAACTGCTGATCCACACAAGGGGAATGTGTCTGCAAACCAGTCAAACTTGGCAGTATCCACAGGGGACAAGGGAGAAGCTTTCTCCCATTATTTGCAGCCCATGCTTTGGTGGGGATGACGGTGCCCACTCGGAGGAAACATGAGTCGCCATCCTTTGGGCAGAGCATCTCTGTCTGACCAAGTTGCAATGCATGGGCTGGGCTGCACCCTTATCACAGTGCCACCATTCATGGCAGATCCCTTGTGCTCTTGCATTATAGATCAAGTGCGAGATAGATGGCGAGAAGAGAGAGAAGAAATACCTTGTTCACCATATATGCCAGCAAATGATTGGTTGCAGACAGGATATAGCATGAGAAAGAGACTGGTCTGCAGCAGCAGACACAAACAATGATCCTACAGTGGATGACAGCATATGTATCATCAAGCCTTCCTCCAAACAAATACAACAAGTGAAACATTAAGTGCAAGAAGAGAAGGATCAGAAGCAGCCCATGATCCTGCAGCCTGTGGGGTCATGAGACATGACGACCCTACAGCTACAGCCCATGTGATTGTTTCCTAATTCCCTTATATTAATATGGACCCAGAAATCTACAATTAATTCTGTCCTCCTCATTCTTCCTCTGCATCTGCTCCGATGTCTTCTTCCTCCCCAGCATCATAACTGCGTTTGCCTCTACAGCATGTGATCCTTGTGTTTAGTTGCTCTACAGTTTCATCAACTGCATCTCATAGCTACTAAGATGAATACCAGATTGCTTGGAACTCATTTCCTATCACAAACAGCTGCATGTCCTTTAATCAATCTAGTTTCTTTCTAGTTACATATTTCCTATGCTGGTGCAATTCCTTTGCACATTTACAATGTGGGATCCCAAGGTTGAGTCATACAGTGAAAACAGAGCTTCCTATGAAGAATCCTTCGACTGCGACGAGGTTGATGATCTCAAGATGGATAGATTCTTTCTAATAGATGACTCCTGGTATGTATTCCTACCTCATAAGCATACTGTTTTCCGTGATGGCAGGAGAGCTAATGTATTGCAGCTTCAGGTATGTCACCGATGACACCCCCAGCGATCTGCTTATTAGGGTGGGAGGCACCAATTTCCATCTGCATCAGGTTTGTGATGCTTCACACAAACCTACTGTTTTGTTGCTCCTCAAGATCTTGACTTGCACTGTGCTTTTTGTTTTCATTTGTTAGAATCCTCTGGTCTCGAGGAGCGGAACGGTGAAAGGGATCATAGAGGATTCTTCAGGAGGCTCGGAGTTGAGAATGATCGAGCTTGATGACATCCCCGGTGGTCCTGACGCGTTCATGCTGGCTGCAAAGTTCTGCTACGGCTTCGCCATCGATCTGACGCCTTCGAACATCGCCGGCCTACGGTGCGCGTCGGAGTACTTGGACATGACGGAGGACCTGCAGGAGGGGAACTTGGTGGTGAAGACAGAAGCTTTCCTCAGCTACGTGGTGTTCTCGTCCTGGAAGAACGCGGTTGCGGTCCTCAAGAGCTGCGAGAGCCTGTCTCCATGGGCGGAGAACCTGCAGATAGTGCGGCGGTGCAGCGAGTCCATCGCTTGGAAAGCGTGTGCCAGGCCGAAGGAGATGAAGAGAAGCAGCTCAACGTGGAGCAGCAGCTCTGAGGAGACAAGCCCACGAAGCGATCTTCTGCAAGCTCCCACACACTGGTGGTTCGAAGACGTATCGACGCTGAGAGCTGATCACTTTGCGAAGGTCGTGACCGCCATGGAACTTAAAGGCATGAGGTCGGACTTGATCGGCGCAGCGATCATGAACTACGCTTCAACTTGCCTCCCCGACCTCTGCAAAAGAGCAGCAACTGATGCTGATGGCAAATCAAATGCTCAAAGTCGAGATCGACGGCTCATTGTCGAGACCCTAGTCGCCATGATTCCTGCTACCAAGAATTGCGTCCCTTGTAGCTTTCTGCTCCAGCTTCTTCGAACGGCGAAAACGCTGCAGGTGGAACCCGCAGCGATCATGAAGCTGGAGAAGCGCGTCGGAATGCAGTTGGAGCAGGCCAACCTGCCTGACCTGCTCCTTCCTTCCGATCGCGAGAACGAGGCGTTGTACGATGTCGATCTGATGCAAAGATTAGTGGAGCATTTCGTGGATCAAGAGAGAACAGAGATGACAGTCTCAGAGAAGCATGGATATGGAGTTTGCTCCGGTCCCATCCGGACCAGCTCGAAGGCGAAGGTGGCCGAGCTCCTGGATGGTTACCTAGCAGAAGTGTCAACGGACAGGAACCTGCCGCTGGCCAAGTTCAAGGTGTTGGCTCAAGCATTGCCGGAATCGGCGAGGACCTGTGACGATGATCTCTATAGAGCAGTTGATTCATACCTCAAGGTAATAGCTCGAACTCTGACGGCTGTTCTTGAATCAGACATCTCATGCCATCGAACCCGATCATGAAGCAGGCTCATCCAGCGCTCGCCGCCCACGAACGCATGCGGCTCTGCTCTGCCAGGTGATGGACTGCCGGAAGCTCTCCGTCGACGCCTGCGCGCACGCTGTGAAGAACGAGCGCCTCCCGATCCGATTCGCCATCCAACTGCTCTTCTCGAAGCAGGTCACGATGACCGACTCCATTGCTGGCTCCTGGATCGAAGGAGCACATCCCATGATTCCTACGAAGCAGCGGCTCCTCCTCCAGAGAGATCCACGTACCCAGTGCTCGCAGGAGGGTCCGGCGGCAGCGGAGGAGGTCAATAAACTTAGTTTTGAGTTGGAGAACATGAAGGCCAAGCACTCCGAGCTCAGACGGGACATGGATGGCATGCACAGGGCGTTGGAGGAGATGTCTTCGTTATCGTCGAAGCCCACAACGCACACATCCGTGTGGGCTTGGGTGGGTAAAAAACTAGGCAGGCTGAAGATGAGTAGAACAGGTGCATATGGGACTCTCGAGTATGTAGCAGCACAGAGAGGTGACATGGAAGTGTAAGATGATTGTAATGCAAGTTGCTAATCTTGATGATCAATCGAGGTAAATATGTACATTGAGCTACAATGTGAATAGACAACTAGTTTATATCCATATTTACAATGTCATAAATCTGGAGAAATGGCCTCCCTTTCTTGCAGGAGGAGATCTTCTTTCAAGTCACTAATCACAGAGTATTAAGAATTTTTAGCTTGTTTGATGCCACAAAAAGCCTACTCTTTTATGTTCTTCCAATGGCACATCATTCAGGTAGAGTCATCAAAACAACTTTGATATAACGCGACAAGACGACCAGAAGGCTACAGATGCTGTCCTGATTATTGCTGGATTCTGGTATATCCTGAAAGGTGAATAGAAACAATTAGCAATTAGCATAAAGAAAAAAGAAAATGTTAATGCGACTTTGTTCATAAAAGAAAATGCAGTACATTATTAATACAAGTGAACTCCACCAATGGTTGCAACAAATTACCAAATAAAGTATTTTGTGTTTAACTAAGTTGAAAAAGGAAAAACATGGCGACAACTTAAAACAATTTGCATAATAAAACCACCCTCTCCTACAAAGCTTCTTAAATGTCAACATTTTAATAAGACAATATATTAGAGAAAAAGAATTCTATATGAAGCTGCTTATAGACAATTAAGGTAGTGGTTTGATACTGCCACATACATTCACATTTCAGTCCCACCCATCTCACCCAGAAAATGGAGGTGGTGTTTTAAGAATGCTACATGCCTCCACATTTCAATCCCACCCATCTCCTAAATGGCTTGTGTTAGAGCTAGCCCCAAGATATTTACCTAAAAAAGGTAATTTGGCAATCCAACAAGACAATAAAGCGGAAAACAAACAAAAGGAGAGACAAGAACACTAGAACACCAAATTTACGTGGTTCGGTCCATTGACCTACATCCACGGACGAAGGAGGAGCAAATCACTACTATAAAAGAGTAAAAGAGGGACAATTACAAATGCCTTAGGAAGATGTTCCTAGGCCATAAAACACCGGAAAATACTAAACAAGAAAAAACCCAAATCTATAAGCCCAAACTATTTAACTGAGTGTGGACTTAAACCCAAAGTAAACACTTAGGTTTTTCTTATGGTGCCACTTATGGTACCTCTTGTGGTGCCTCTGACTTCAAAGCTCAGACCCTTATTTATAGTTCCAAGACGAGACAACAAGTCTGATTTTCCTGATGTGGGACTATGGGACTTGCCAAACTAACAGCTTGCACTAAATGAGGCAGTCAGACTCATCTACCAGAAACTCATACATGAATGGTGTGGATGCTTAGCTATAGCCGAATAGAAATTACCCACACCACTTATAATTTTCTCCGAACAACCACTCATAGAAAGTGTATTCTCCTATGAGAACACATCAAAATAGGTAAGCTTCAAGCTTTTAGCAACCACAGACCTGCCTGAATACTGTTTGTTAAAAAATAGAAGTTAATATTTGGAAATAAGCACCAAAAAGCTGAAACAATCAACAGACAGATAATTATTTTTCCAAGAAAAAGGAAAGATTCGCTTAATAATAATATACAGCTCAATAATAATATACAGCTGTCCTGGACAAAATGATTCTATGCTATATTTCAACATTTTCTTGCAATATTATGATCTAAAAAGACCAATGAGAACATATGCTTTTACCCCACAGAGCTAGGAACATATGTTTGTGAACCATTTACAATGGGCAGAGAGGCAAATGCAACTGATTCCAGCTTTCCAGGTCAAAGAGCATGTCTATTCAAACTATGGAATTTATGGTTTCAAAGCAAGGTTACTAAGAAACTACTCATATAATAAGTGTTATTAAAGCAGTGACTCAAACCTTCAAATAGTTGCAAAAAAGAAGCCACCTACCCAATAGCAGTAGCACCCCAAGAAGCAACATTGTAAATGACTTTGCTTCCATCCCATGCCTTCTGAAGCTTGCTCTTCTTCTTCTTTCCAGAAAATGTTTTGCATAGGGCTAAAGATCCATAAGAAGAGGCAACAAGCATCATAAGCAATGGTTTATTACCCTCTTGTAGTCCATACAGAGAGAAATGCACATTTCAAATAGCTCACCATCTTGAAGCTGATTTGGAGTTAATTCCTGCAAAATAAAATCCTAGCAATGAATAAACAGGCAAAGAGTTAAGACAATTACTTTGACAAAATCGAGAAAGAGTAAAGCTTCCACAATGGACAAATTAGACTACCCATGGCCACAACATTTTCAATTTACGCAACTGTATATGCATTCATAAGAAGTTATAGCTAAGTAATTATATACAAAAATTTTCCACACATGATCTTAAAATCATGCTTTTTTCATAACATGAAGATGTACAAACAGAGAAAAAAAAAGACAAAGATTGCAAAGCAAATACACAGGGGACAGTCTTTTATAAGATGGCAATCTACATACTTTAGTTTGCTTTAGTGCTAATAGGTAGGCAGCCATGAAGGATGCTATGCCATCCACAATGTCCTCTTGCCTGACAAGAACATAATCATCTTGGTCTGAGTCGTTCCCTCCATCAACAGGCCTATCTTCCCACAAGTCTGCGGCGGTAATCACATCCCAAGATGAATCATCATCTGCTATAAAGAGAAGATATCTTTTGGCATCATTCATAGGTACTGGCATGTACAAAATAAATTTTGTTCCCTTAGGAGAGGAATCTTTCAGGATGCCAGATGTAGAAACTTATAAGCTAGAAATTCACTGAAAGCACAGATCAATACAAGATAGCTCACCATGAACATTATTGCAAACAGATGTCTGGATGCTTCCAAGCTTTTCAAGGAAGTCTGGTGATTCAACTTTCAACTTCAGAAGTGCACATAGCTGCAAGACATAAGACAAACTACCAAAATTACACTCATCAAATCACTACAAAAACAAAGCTATCAGATTGCACTTGGCAGTCAAAAGCTGCAAGAGTAAATGAAAACAGCCACATCAATTGTTCACCAGACGGTGACATATTAAGAACATTCTACATGCTCTCAATTGCCAATGCCGCTTAAAATAACAGCAACATTATGGTATCATGGACAGCAATAAATCACTACAAAGACCATAATCCTTCAGAGTCCTTAGAAGTTCATATTCAAACTTTGACGCAGTAACAATATTTTTTATCAGTGACAGTAATCAATAAAGTTCCTTTACTAGTATCTCACAAATTCATGTTCTTGCACTTTGGCAAAATAGGGTGATGGATTCATCCCAGCATGCTTTTTCGTAGATAAAAATGATGAAACAATAAAGAACACTATCATTATAAGATCACATAACTTGCATCAACCATATGGTATGAAAGATGAGTCAATACTTAGATATTCACCAAACCTGTGGGAATTTATTTTTATTTTTCCCGACTGTACATTGATTACTGCCAAAAAATTGTTAACACAACATCTTGGCATGGAACAGAAGATCACATAAAGGTACAATGTGCTACAAACTGGCACCTGCAAAGCACATACTAACAAATCATCAAATTACGAAGTTGTCTTGTCATAGTTGCACAGTTGTTTCTCCATCTATTAGAGAAACGGCACACATTTAAAGTTTGTAACACCTTATTATCATTTATTCGGCATCGGAAAAGGGAATCATGTAACTTTTCATGGTGGGTGATTTTGCAAACCACCGAAGAGTTGAATTTATCAAATTAACCAACAAAATAAGGGATCAATGATGTGTAGGCATGTAATCATGCAAACATGGCATCAAAACTGATATACAAATACCCATCTAAAATAAAACTAACTAGATAACACAAGCTTTTGTGGATCAAATTAGATTATATAAAAAAGTCTACCTCTATAAGTAAACAGACCGTGGCATCATTCTGTCTCCATTATATATGAGCATCGAAGACATGTAAAGAACAAAATGGTCTAAGATATCTCATGTTTTTCTCTTGGGAAAAAAAAAAGATATCTAATGTTTATGTAACATCCCAAGTTGCAGAGCAAGCATCAACAAAGAACCACAGAAGATTAAAAGCTGATTTTGTGCTCTTGGCTTTTAAAGTTCAAGCAATGCCTTCGACAGGACTATGGAAATGATCCCATTTCAAAATTAATAGATTGGCCATATACAAAGAAGATGAACATGCTTGTGCATGTTTCCCTCGTAACAAGTCAACTAAAACTTATATTATGAACTTTGATCGACAAGCTCCAAATTCTCCAGTGTTATTTCGTACGAATCCCAACTTTATAAATTCGTCAGTGGACACACAAATCTAACGAACAGTAACCCACTGCAGCAGTAAGTGCAAGCACGATGACGAACAATAAACTGACATCACGTCGTTAAACCATTCCTATATAAAAAAAGAAGTGATTAGACATTCAACACAAAATGAAAAAGAAATTTCGCCATCATCGTGCAAAATTTACAATCTAAACAGCTAAGATTACACGAGCATTCCCCTATTCGATCGTCCATCTCAACAACTATGATTTATAAACGGGATCCAACCAAAAATCGGTAAGAATCCGAACAGGTCCCACCCGTACCTCATCGTCATCGGCATCGGCATTGGCATCGGGATCTGCTGCAGATCGAGATCGCGGTGGCGATCCCTCCACCTCACCAGCCGCTACCGCCGCCTCCCGTGCTTCGCCCTCGTCGTTGGGATCGCAATCAGGGGCCGCGTTCTCCAACAATTCCAGGGCTCTCTTGCAGTTCTCGAGTACCACCTCGAGGGCACGCCGCTTCACGCGGACCTGGTCCTCCTCCGTGGCCGGCACGCGGGGGCGCCTCAGCCTCGCCGGATCGGTGGACGAGGTGGCCTCGGCCTCCATCTTGCCCTAGAAAGCTTAATGGGGAGAGAATTAATGTCTTTCACGTCTCTATGCCCTCCTAATTGCTCATCATCGTTGAGGTTGGTTTTATTTATCATTATTATCTAAAACATAATTTTCCCCGGAAAGTCTTACACGAACACGTCTCCGCACGTGCCACCCACGTTACTTCTCTCTAATAGTTACGTTTGAGGAGTGAAAATTAAGACGTGGAATAATTATTGCTCACACGTGTTGAACGTGCTTTTCCTACCAAGACTCCTAGGTATTGATAGGGCTACCCAAGGCATGGGCCCCCGAAGACCGTCCCCGTTGCCAGTCTCCTGGCAGGTAGAACAGTCGGGTAGCGACGCCCTAGGAATCATATAGGTTTTTTGGCGCAACCTGGAAAATTGGTCTCATCCCTAAGCCTAAACAAATATAAACAAATTATTCATCGAACTTGAAAATACTTTTATGATTTATACGAGTTCTTTTATGACGTTAGATTTTGAACTCGTGAACTGTATGCAATTGTTTGCCACCTTCTTTACTGACCTAACGAATTTGACAGACATCCAACTCAACTTTTACTCCCATCTCCGTCTCGTGGAATAATTTATTTATTGTATATACTGTTAAAAAAAGATATACTATTCCAACGATGGACACCCACAAGCATGCATAATGCATATCTATCCATCCTCTTGATCATTTTTTGGAGTGTTTTTTGCACGATCGACTAGTCTTATTACCCTAATGGATAACTACTGCAAAGCTACGAGCCCTGACAAGATTAACGATGCATCAATTCTAAAAGAAATTAATAATCACAATAATTCATCAAAGGCATTTTAGCAATTACATTAGCGTAAGTTAAAAGAATAATAATATATCATGAACTTAACATTCAAAAATCTATAGTCCATTTTTTCTATAAATTTCAGAAATAAACCCTCTTGTCCACTACCATTAGCATTCAGTATCCTCGTAGATTAATTCCGATCAAGTGGATGGATGACTCCAATTCAGCATTTGGTTGGGCTTTCTTAGGGTAGGCCCTACCCAACATTGAACCTTAGTAAGCCAAGAGAGACCAAATCGAACATGCATAAAGTCCACTGAGATTAGCTCATCAATGTAGCAATCTTACCCGAGTCCACTAAGGTATATAAACAACAGTCGATGTTTGTTACCTATGTTTTATGATATTGTTTCAGCTAATATTTCGAACACGTAAAAAGTCATTACGAAACTTACCTTCGAAAAAGTTAATATATATATATATATATATGATAAAAGAACTAATATTATTTATTTATATAAAATTTTTAGTGATTAGTTGTCACCCGATCTCATAAGATTAGCGAATTAGACACGCATTAGACGCTATTAATTTGTTACCGTCCAACCTGTCTTAACAGGCTTACCGTAACAAACGATCCTTAAACCCTTCTAAAAATAATCTCCCAAAACCATACTGTTCTTATATGTACATAACAACAATATTCTAAAAATAATATATTATACCAACCAAACTAATATATTATCTTCGTTCCACTATATTTAAGAACGCATGCATCTCTCATACCACTCTATCTCCGCCATCTTCCATCGTTCTGCATTCTCTCTTTCCCTCGGAAGCTCCCAATTACTTGAATGAGGAATTCTTAAGATTCGAAGGGTTTTGGGTTGGAAATATTACCTTCTGGGTTTGGTCCACCGGGGAGGCCGAGATGTTGAGCTGATCGCTGGCATCTTCACCGTCCATCTGTTTGAACGGCACAAACACATGATGGAATCGCTACGCTCCAAGAACCTGTTGCTCCTCTGCCTCCGATCTCAAAGCACGCGTGTTGCTCTCGTGGGTGGTAACCACACCGCTGCCCGCTTCTGCACCCGCTAACCCACCCCTGCCCTTCTCTCTCTCTCTCTCTCTCTCTCTCTCTCTCTCTCGCTCCTTGCAGCCCATTTCTCGGGAAGTGGAATCCCGTCACCCTTAAGACGGAAAGGTCTCCGATGAAGAAGCCGAGCGGTATCCGACGCCTCGACCTCGGCGGCGCCAACGAAATCGGAGGCGACCGCCTCGTGATCCGCCTGCCGGAGCCCCGCCTTCTCCGCCTGGTCGCCCGATCGGTGCTTCTTGCTGCCGCCGTCTTCTCCTTCACGTGGCTGCGAGCCGCCATCCTCCGCCTCGGCGACGTTGGCGGGGTCGCGGTGGGCCAGCGGGCCCTCGACAGCGGCGCTACCTTCCTCCCTAGTCTCCTCGGCGATCTGAGGCGCCGTGGCCTGCTTCGCCCCGACGACAACGCCGTCCTTCTCAACGATCCGATCGCTGGCGATCGAGGAATCGAGGTTCCGGACGGCTCCGCTGACTTTGTCTTCGGCGCCTCTACCGGCGATTTCGAACAAATCGATCGGATCCTCAAGATCGGCGGCGTCGTGGCTGTCAGATTGAGCCCTGATTCATCGGATTCCTTCATCCCGCCGGCGAACTACCGCATGGCTTACGTCGGCTGGATTGGTTCCGCCACCATGGTGGCGATGAGGAAGTCCTCCGCGAGTGGTGAAGGGCTGAAAATGCGGCGGCTGCTATCGCTGCCGGTGGCGAAGAAGAAAGCGCTGAGAGGGCTGGAAGATGCGCTGTTGGAGCCGCCGAGACCGGGGCAACGGGGGCGGCAGCGAAGGGCGAGATACTTGCCGGAGCTTACGGGGGACGAGCTGGATGGGTACCCACGGCGGGTATTCGTGGAAATGGTAGCGGCGGGGGAGGCGGGCAGCGGTGGGGCGTGGTTCAAGCGGAACTACCCAAGAAAGGGCCGGGCCTTCGACGTCATCCGACTGGAGGTGAAAGACGACGAAGATCAGGCGGTGAAGGCGGAGGAGGGGGCGACGGCATCGCTGGCGGAGTGGCTTGAAAGGAACGTGAAGGAGGAGGAGTACGTGGTGGTGAAGGCGGAGGCGACGGCGGTGGAGGAGGCGATGGCGGAGGGGGCGATCGGGCTGGTGGACGAGCTCTTCCTGGAGTGCGATCACCAGTCGTGGGAGGACGACGAGATGAGGGAGAAGGTGAAGAAGAGGGCGACGAGGGGCGGGCAGCGGGCTTACTGGCAGTGCCTCGCCCTCTACGGGAAGCTGAGGGACGCGGGCGTGGCAGTTCACCAGTGGTGGAGCTTCTAAAACAAGATGAAGAGAAGAAAAGAGAAGAGAGGAGAGAAGAGGACAGAGTGAGAGGGAGCGGAGCGGAAGGGAAGGGAAGGGATGCGGAGGGGTTGTGTGTTGGAGCGGAAGGAGTATGTCCTGTGACAGTGATTATATATGGGATGGAACGAACTGAAGGTTCTGAATTAGGGAGGTTGGTGCGTGATAGGAATTTAAATAATTTGAAATCTTTTGGGAGGGAGGAGCGGAAGAAGTCTCCTCTTCGTCTTCTACGTTGCTATGCTTTAAGCTGACTTTGTGTCTGTACGTACAGATGTATGTATCTGTGTATAAAATGGTATGAGGATTCATGGCATTACTATCTACTGTTGTTTGAGTTACTCGGCTTTTTACCTTAGCGACAAGATTCGTATTCTACCAGTAATGTCCTTTTATATGGGTAAGTAGACACTAATGCGACGAAAGCTAATGTTCTTGGCCTCCACAATCAATCAGCAAGAAATCTTAGGTAAGTGGCCTTAAAAGAAGAATGAATAAATGATGCCCAAACACAGGCCATCAAATGCTGATTCTTACTTTGAAACTTGGTGCTGTAACCTAATCAATATAAAGAAAGATGCATGCACGATCATGTATTACCACCAGATAGGCAAAAACCATGGGTATGCTAAGAGATCGGATTGCTGTCAACAAACCAGGCTTCATTGGTACCCTGCCCAACGAGTCCTGCACCAGTAGAATGGTTTGGTGTTGTAGATCATGAAGCACATGCAGCAATAATAGGTGCAGAAAGATTTGACTAAATCAATCGGGCAAAATGATCAATTATTTCGGGTCATGCTATATATTCATCAAAAGGGGGCAATGATGAAGTTAAAGCTGAAAGTTCCTCATTTGTGAAGCAATTGTATAGTTCTTACAAGTTTCTGGCATAAAAGTTCTTCTATATACCCGAGTAGCAATAGAAACCATGAAGACTCATTCAGGCATGTTCCATAAAAGTCATATTTCCTGTCCACAACGCCACTATCTCAAGCATTAGTTTCCTTCGTACTTTGGGTCTGCCATCACGTAATGATAAGCAATTACCAAAATGAAGATAAATATGCCAAGAAAATTAGCAAAGAATCCCAAGTCTTGATCGTCGATCATCTGCAAGAAAAAGCAAACACAAAAGTCAAATCTATACCCAGTTGGTAAGCATGATATGAACATCAAATTATTTTTTTCTTCAGTGAACAAAATTAGAGAGAGTTATGACACAATAAACAAGTTTTGACCACAATCATATGCATTGACTTTAGCAGTCTGCCATTGAGACCAAAGTCAAAAGAATTGAACATAAATCCACAAAAGTTGCTTTGTTCCCATCTGCATCTCCAGAAAGGATGCTTGGTTTAAAATCAAGCAGATATAGCATTTTTTCCATCGATGTGATGACCGATGCAACGCCATGCTCCGTTTCTTATCTTTTTTTCAGTTACTTCCCTTAATGTGAATTAGATAGCTTGGTATCATGGCAGGAGTAGAAGTTCTGTCTACTAATGTTTAAAATAAACCTATACCAGTCACAGTAATAAAGATCAAACAGTATCTGTACATGTTTAAGCAACTAATGTGAATTCCACACAGAAACGAAAGACAAACTGCAGAAAATCCAGCTTAATTATTGTTTATGTATATCTTGTTTAACCTGCTCCATGGCATGGTGAGTCAGAATATTCTACTACAGGGACAGAAAATGCCAAAAAATACAAAGGCAACCCAGTGAAATGATATGCACACGCCCAAAAGCAGAAATTCCTCTCTCGATTCGGACCTAAGAGTTTAGGTCATATGAAGCAACATGGTCACTGCACAAAGGTCAATTCTCTATGATGCAACATTAATTTCTTAATAAAAATATTGATACAATTACTTTAGTTCTCTTTGTTTCCAAGAAGATTCTGAACCAAAAGCCTAACTGAATTTGGCATATTAAACATTGTAAACATTTTTGTATGAACACAAATCGTTTAATAAAAGCATCAGAGGAGAGATAAAACAGCTATGAGCCCAATTTTGTAACAGCTTTTCTCAGGGTACTATTGATCTCATGCAAAGGAAATCTGCATAAAAATGTTGGACCAATTTCATGAAGAATTTAACAAGATTAAATTACAATTAGCCTTATGAATGCTGATTACAATATCCAGAGTATATTCCACCCAAATCTGGTTCAACAAGAAGCAAAGCCCATAGCTGAGACCAAATTGATATTTTTTGGGCCACTATGTTTTGTGGTTTTTCTTTTTGTGCTACTTGAGTCAAGTTTATAACCTTTTCCTTCCTTTTTGGTATATGTGCCAGGTTTAGTGAAATAAGACAATCTTTAATCCTGCATTCGTTAGGTTAAGCAGTGATTGGAAAGACTTGTAGAATGTCCACAGTCCCCTGTGTGGCTCTACCTCGGTTAACCCAAACGTTGTCGGCTGACAAAACCAAGAAGGTGCAACTATTATAATCTAAATTTGATTTTGTTGAAGAATTAAATCTGAACATGACTGGAGAAGGTAAAAGAGAATTTTAGCTACATTGCTATATTAACCATAGATATGATATATGGAAATTCTACCGAGAGCCAAATTATTTTATAAGGAATGCAACAGGCAGCCATCTGTAACTTACTTTGAGCAATAAAAAATATTATCAGCTGCATTAGCTTCATCTCACTGACACACCCTCAATTGTTTGACGCCTATTTTTCCACAACATAATTTTTCAATCAAGGTATCATTCATGAGGTTTTCAAGAATGCGATCCACAATTGCCCTTGTGCGGAATTCCTTGGAACCAAAGTTCCACTTCATGCCTAGAGGTCTACTGCTCCTAAAGATAAAATTTTGATCCTGAGGTTTAGAATGGTTTCTTATGTTTCATAACAATCACCCAGTCATGCACTTAACTTGCTAGAATAAAACATAATACATATAATAAAAGAAAATTAAGCATAAAATATAGTAAAAAAAAGGTTCTTTAGTTTTGATTAACCAGCACTTCTGTTCTAAATATAATGATCAATATGAATACACTGCTAACACAAAAAATAAGTTCATCATAAGTACTATAATTCCCTATCTGAAGACATTATCTTGCTTTCCAAACTTTACTGCTTGTAGATCTTTACATAGGATGAAGAACATAGAAAAATACCCACATGGTTGAGCAACCATGGAGACACCGACATGGGATATTAATATTACATGATATGGATATCTAATCTTAGGGATATTTATGTAAATCAAGCGATAAGATGAAATGTGTTAGTATACATATATTCACAACAATGCTATTCTCCATGCAATAGTAAACAATATGGTCCATATAAAAAGATTTACCCTTCAATATGTAAAATGCCCAACAAACATTGGATCAGCTGTTACCACAAATTACTTGAACAAAGTATCTGACGCTAATCCTGTAGTATTCAACAACTAGTAGTACTCGTTACAGGCACACCATTCAGTTTGATCCCCTAACAATCCAGCCGATCCAGGCTGGGATCGGCAGGGGCGACCTAATTCCATCACATTTACGGCTAGATCAACAGATCACCGCCGATATCGAGGTGCGAGCGGCAGCTGCCACCAGTTACTGGCAGCAAACACGGGGATTTCACGCAGATCAAAACATCATATATGTATAACGATGCATCTAGAAAACGGATCAAAAGAAATCACAAAAATAAGCGATCCCGCGAAAAGAAGCATCCTATTATCGATTGTTATGAAATCAAATCGATCTGAGGTTGCAAAAGCAGATGATGCAACATAACGTTCGAACGATCGACGAAACCCTAAAGTCTCACCTTCGCCTTCGCTTCCTCCCTCTGCGAACCACAGATCTCACTGTTCGCGCTTCTTCTCGCCTCGCCTCGACTTCGACTCGGCCGATCGCTGGAGCACGAAAAGTCCACCAGATAAAATAACCTAACGGGTAAGTCCGTACGGGTGGGAGACCGATTTAGATCCGAACCCGAGCTTGTATATTTTACGGAAAGATGGGTCTCAAAACTGTGGGTCCACGCAGAGCGGTGGGGCAAGAGATGGCCCCACGTCGACCCGCGTGTTCCACATGGACAAAGCTTTATCTACTGACGTCGTTATATACCAAAAGATCAGATGCCTCCACTTTATAAGCTCGAAACTAAGGGTAATTAAACAGATCACTTTGGCTAACATATAGTGACAGTAAACGCTAATGATATGCTTCAAGTCACCACAGCATGTATCTGCATTGATTGCAACGGATTTATCATAATTACAACTTAAATATCTTAATGTCCAATCTAAGATTCAAGAAGATAGAGAAGTTGGAGAATATATACTGAATGCATTCCTCTGAAGCTGCAAGTTAAAAAGGTAGATGGTGTTGTGGATGACAGGGTTGGTGACAAGAACAGAGAGCAGTAGTGTTTGTATGATGGAGGCTCTGCCTCTTTGAATTCTGGCAATTAGTCAGTGTAAAGAACAAACAAGGTAGTAGTAGAGACTGATTCTAAGATTCAAGAAGAAAGAGAAGTTGGAGAATATATACTCAATGCATTCCTCCGAAGCTGCAAGTTAGAAAGGTAGATGGTGTTGTGGATGACAGGGTTGGGGACAAGAACAGAGAGCAGTAGTGTTTGTATGATGGAGGCTCTGCCTCTTTGATTTCTGACAATTAATCAGTGTAAAGAACAAACAAAGTAGTAGTAGAGACAGATTCTATACTTTACAATATGCAGTATTAGGAAGTAGGTAAAAAACTACAATGAATACTCGAGTAAACTTCATCCTGACAGTCCAAAATCTGAAGGAACAAAGTAAATACCCCAAGAAGTACTGCTTGCGGTATCAAAATTCCTCTCACTATGATATGCAGCAAAAGAGTATCTTGAGAAGGTATGCAATTGAATCCATCAGATCTCTAAAAGATTCCAGATTTTTGAGGAAAGAAGGCTCATCTATATGATTAAATGAAGAGGCTCATCTATAGGATTAAAATTGAGAAGTAATATCCATGTAAGCTAGCATTTTAGAAAGAGTGTCTTCAGAAAGTATGCAATTGAATCCATCAGATCTCTAAAAGATTCCAAATTTTGAGGAAAAGAAGGCTCATCCATATGATTAAAATTGGGGCAAGTAATATCCATGTAAGCTACCATTTTACATCTCCCTTTGCACAACCATTCAGACCATGAATCTCTCATTATGGATCTTGGGATCTTGAAAAGTTTGCTGCTCATGCATCTACTCACACAAAATTTCAAGTCAGTTTAACCAAAAGTTGCAGGACAAATATTACCACTGCTTTCTCAATTAATTATTCCACTAATTATCTTAGAGACTATAATGTAAACCATAGTCGTTTATTTGAATCCAGATTTATTGTCCAAATTTCTAAAGATAAAGCTTTACATGAATTTAATTGTCTATAGAATAATATCCTTCTTTAAAAACTAAAAATACTGTGTCGATCATATAAGACTAAAGAAATACTAAACCATAAGCTAAATCTTCCACATATCTATCTTCACTTTTTTTTTCCTCTTTTTCTTTCATGATAGACCCATTAAATAAGGCAATATAACACTGCAGAACCACTTTACCATAAACGGGGAGTTGGAGCAGAGCCTTGTTTCTAAAATCTAGTCAATTACATGTCTACACCGGCGAACATGATAAGTTGAACTGCATAAAATTAATAACAAGAAGCACATGATTTACTTATTATGTTTCATGATCCTGACCAGAAATTTTCATAAAGCCTTCTGTTCAAATCTATAAAGTTAGTCCCCTAGTCTACTATAAATATGCTAGAAATAGCTCCATGAGATGCATCATCTTCATCTCTATATGTGCTGGTGCATCCAAATTGTGCAGAAGTTTTGGCGACAACTTACACACAATGATTCCAGTGTATATTGCCAGGAGACCTCCTAAAAGCCAATTTTGATATGTCAGAAAATTGACAATTAAGCACAGAGTATATTCAAGAATACTTCCAAGTACCTACTATGATCCAAGCACATGGAAGAACAGAAAACACTTGGAATCAAATTTACTGTCGAAGCAACAATAGAAGACATTCAGGTGCTCATAACCCGAAACCTACCTGGTAATAGAATAAACGATAAAGTACTAACCTTCATAACAATTTCCATCTTGATTAAGTGGTTGTTTATGCCCAAACAAAGCAATGTATACCAGTGATCAGTATGTCAAATGTGTTAGCTACAAAGCTATGAGTTGACAGACATTTATGAGGAACCGCTATGGTCATCAAGAAGAAAACATAGATTTCCAAACACAAACTTTTAGATAGTGATAGGACCATAAATGATACTCACATTGATTCTCCATCTCAGTACACTGGTTACCAACTGAGGTTGTCAACATGAGCTGGATCTCTTACATGGAGCCTTCTCAGTGCTGAAACACCATGGATAATTAAACTCTCTGGCCCAGCTAAGCAGTAAAGCCTGATGCCAAGACTTACAAGAAATCCATACAAGTTAAAAAGGATCGCAAAACTACCATCATGATCCAGTAACATAAGAGAAGGAAATTACATACTAGCAAAACATACAGTCTGAAAGATAGTTAAGGATCAGTCTCCACTACAACGGTGCTAAACCCACATTGATATGTTAATGGCTGCACAATACTTTCTTCATCCTTCTCATGTTACAACAATTACAACACTATGGCATCCGCAACGGAATATCATCTTCCTTCAGGAATGGAAGGTTGTGCAGATTGCCCAGTATGTCATTAGTAGCATCCACATCTATATGAAAGCTCAATGAGTCATTAGCATCTTCATGGACGCCATCTAAGCTCTTGTATTCTTCGTTGATATTGATTCCTCTAACAACCTCTTCCTCCTCTTCTGCTTCTTCTACTTCTACTGCTTCAAGATTGATAGGCTTCATTCCACTTCCTAACCGTGCCACAGGACCAGAGATACTTATCCCACTGCTTCCCGTCCCCTTTCCACTGTTCCTCCCACCCAAAGGTCTCTTCTTTAGGCCTACCTCGACCTTCTTCTCTGACATAGTCTTCTTGTTCATGGCCGGCATCGCCCACTGTGGTTCATTAATATTTTCCTTCTTCCCATTGCTCTGCCAATCCCGGTGCCGGTCCGGCGGATGCTTGGATGCTCCCGGCTGCGGGTTGGTGCTGTTACCCCAGTTGGGAAACATCGGGTAGAACGGTTTCCATTCGCTATCAAGATCTGAAGGAGAAATGCCACCACCGCCGTAGAAGAACGGACCTCCAGGGAACCCCAGAGGGAAGAAACCCCAGGAGCAGTAGTACATGTCGGTCCCAGGGACGACAGGGGGCGGGGAAGATAACTCGGTGGCGAGAAACGGCTGGCGGCAAGTGGGGCAGCGAAGGGAGAGGTTCAGGTACTCCCCGGCGAACATGTGCACGTTGCAGCAGGTGGGGCATTTCGTCCAGAAGGGTTCAGCGGTGACTGGGGACGGAGAGGGGGAAGGCTTGGAGGCAGCTGCGGCGGCGGCAGCGGCAGCAATGCGAATCTCGGCGTCGAAGAGGCTTTTCTTGTCAGGGTTGGAGAGGACGGCGAAGGCGTCGGCTACGAGTCTGAACGCGGCGTCGGCGCCAGGAGACCTGTTGCGGTCGTGGTGGAGAAGGAGAGCAAGGCGGCGGTACTGACGCCTGATGTCCGCGGCATCGGAGCCATCGGAGGAGGCAGAGGGGGGCAGGAGCTGGAGGACGGCGTACCAGTCGACGTGGTTGTTGATGCGGCGCTGGCCGGCCAGGAGAACGTCGGCGACGGCGAGGACCTGATCGACGCCGTCGAGGAGGGGCTCCGCCTCCATGGCGCGCTCCGCGAACCGCTTGCTACCGACGAGGTCCCGAGCACCGAGAAGCCTCTCGGCGATCTCTAGCCACCGCGAACCGCTTCCTCCTCTTCCACCGTGGCCGTCGATGCCCATTTGCGAACTCCAAGCGATCTCCGGTGAGCGGTGGTGGTGGTGCTGAACTGCCGAACACAGAACCGGCGCTATAGAGCTTTACGGCGATAGCCAATTTGTTAGGGTCTATTTTGTCTTTTTAAACCTGACGGATCAGGTGTTGAATCTACTGTATAATGGAAATACTTGACCATCTCAAAAGATGCCACGTCATAAATAATCAACGGGCCCCGCTGGTTGGATCGTAGAATCGAATTCACCGGTCACGAGGAGTAACTAATGACATCATTTCGTGAACGACGATCACCATCTGATCCTTCTGCGACGGGACTTCCAACGTTCCGACTCCCGACGTCAGTTGTCACCTTGAGTGCTTTTCTTCGTGGATCGGGTATTCGATTTGCGGGTCGGGTATGAAATTTCTAGTTCTTCGGAATATGATGGTTGCTTCTTCCTCACTATCTTTGGAAAAAGATTAAATTTAAATTTAAAACAAGGTAAATCCGAATTAATTATTTTATATTATTTTATCCTCTCTAATTAATATTCTAATATCTTTCTCATCAATATTTAGAGACATATGATATATTTATAAAATAATTAAATTTTAATTTTTAAGATTTTCTTTTTTTTTTAAGTATAAGTCTTTTTATACTCAAAATTTATTTGTTTTTGTTGAAGACATACAGATAATAATAAAACAAAAAAACATTAAATTTTAATTTTTAAGATTTTCTTTTTTTTTTAAGTATAAGTCTTTTTATACTCAAAATTTATTTGTTTTTGTTGAAGACATTACAGATAATAATAAAACAAAA
This sequence comes from Musa balbisiana, assembly GCA_004837865.1. Taxonomy (NCBI): domain Eukaryota; kingdom Viridiplantae; phylum Streptophyta; class Magnoliopsida; order Zingiberales; family Musaceae; genus Musa; species Musa balbisiana. The sequence goes on along the minus strand of CM017188.1, from coordinate 18,757,181 downwards.
AAACTTAATGTTCTAATTATTTATTAATTTTATTTGAATTAAATTATTGATCAAAATATTATTCTGCTGTAATACGATGCATAAGAGATCATCATTTTTCATCATAATGAATCCATTAACTTCACTTAAATACTAGATTGACTCTAATACCAAATATCATGATCTTAGTTTGGTAGTCTAACTAGTCTATCAATTTCGTTTAATCTAAATCACTTATTAAATATTTAAGTTAAAATTGATAATTATATATTTATCATATTACTTATAATTTAATTTAATAAAAATTATAAAATATATTTTAATAAATTGATATATTATGTATATATATATATAAAAGAATTTTATCCAAAAAAAAAGATTGAATGGAACAAACTCATGATTCTTTTTCTTGAAAGCATGGAAAAAAAAATTGAACTCATGAACTAAAGCTCCCTGAACTGACCAATAAATTTATTGCTTGCACCCCAACCAGATCCTATTGTAGTTGATTGTGACTTCATAGATCCACAACAAAAGACAGGGGAAAGCTTGTTAGCCTTAATTATACAGTGTATGGGGCCAAGAATGCCTTTTTAGCTAGAAACAAATATCAAATCCATCAGTCAAAGACTTGCCGAAATCATGGACTGAGTAGTTGTACTCCTGGGAGAAAAAGGGATGAGCATTTGTCCTGTGATCATCTCTCCAGAATTGCCTTGAGGAATCACATGAAATGATTGCCTGTTCTCGTAACACTGCTCTATGAGACAAGCTTACAGCATAATGATCACAGAATTTGCAGTGGAGAACCCACACAACAGCACTCATCAAGCTCTGCTCCATTGTCTCGGTGGAGGCGAGTGAGGGAATCACCAGCAATTGCCTCCCAGCTATCCTACATATTCCTCCACATCTAAGGCCTCTTTGACTACCTTTTGGGATTCAAAGGAAGCTGAGCAGCATTTGAAATCACCCATGTTGGCTGTTGCTACGATGATTGCTTAGTTGACTTCTTTTTCCTCCGATAGTGAACTGATTCATCCTCCCCGTCGACTGTGCAGATTCATCATTCACTGAACTGGCTAGCCTCTAAATTTATCGGAGTTGTAGCCATCAAGAAGTGATGTTAATATATGATTACAGTGCCACCATTGCTGTGTTTCAGGTTCATCAAGTTGACTTTCTGGTCATTTCAGATGCATTGGTCAACGAGTTATGTCATCCAGTGGCAAGTACTGGAGCTTTGATCATGATGTCCATCAATTGCCAAGCCTAGTTGAGAAGTCAACCCGTGGATGCCATCAAGTAACACCGACTTGATCATGCTCTGAAAAGGAGTGTTGCGTGTAGAGATGTGCTGCTTCTCTCCCCCCAGAGAATGATCCCCAGTCTTCTGCCTTCATCATCTTTGTCAACTGCACTTCTTCCCCAGGTCGTAAGCAACAGCGATAGATTGCCTAAGCCTATTTATCGCATCCCGGATTAAATTAAGGTCTTCTCCAACCAAGATTCGCTAATAGAGTTAGTTCTGAAAGTTTCAGCTCAAGTCCAAACTCATTGGAATTCTGCAATAGAGATGATGTGACTATGTGTGCACTATTCTGGGATTAACATTCTGATATCCATGAGAGAGAGAGGGAGAGAGATCAAAAAAGCATTTTTAATTTGGAGCCCATTAATCACCTTCTTCGATCCACCAATTCACATTCTTTTGCTTCCATAATCAATGAACTGTTCACAATCACTCAGAACTTTAATCAGTAAGATCAAGTTCTTTCTCATACAGATGTTGAGAGAGAGGCATTTAGTTTGTTCAGAAATCCTAGAACAGATGCTTTTGAAGCTCAGAATCATGATTTATTGTCTTACGAGTCTGATTTGTAGAAACACTTGTGCAGGAACACACAAAAAAAAAAAGAAAAAGGAATGGAAGATCATTGACTGACAACTTCGATCACCAAACCTTGTTTTTATAATCAAACCATGTCCTTGTGGTGTGTTGGCTGACAGATCTCAGAATAGAATCCCCCCAACCACCTAAATGAAGAAATCAGATATCAAACTCCAACTTATCCCCTCGTTAATCATCTCAGATCTCATAACTCACTTTGGACAGTAGCAGACAAGATGGTCCTCAAGGAAGAGAACAAACCACTCCCTTACATTATTGCCCATAAACTGTCCTCAACTTGCACATGATCACCTTAGAAAACAACTTCTACATCACAGTGACAGAGAAATGCCAAATTGACGATGGACCAGAAGTATTGAATCACCCAACCGCTAGTGGAACGCCACACCACCTTCCCCCTTCTGTTGTAATATTCCCACAGTAGTCTCCCCTCTCCATTATTAAATGCACTCACTTCCACTCTTGTGAAAGAACCCATAGTCTTTATCATTCTTACCACCCATTTAATTATGTGGTACCCTCAACATCAGAATATGTCAACCCTTGTGGTACCATGAATCTTTTGAACTCTTTTGCCCCAGTTGGTAGAAGGATTCAAATCCCAAAGTTTCTTCACATATTCAAAACAAGAATTAAATTTGGAGGAAAAACATACAAAAAATTGCCCCCAAAAAAAGTGGAGAATATTGTTACTAGGGAACTTTATAATGGTCCGGCGGAAGAGCATACCGCTCTCTATAAATACGTGCGCGCTCGCTACAAAATCCAACGAGCTGAAAAGAATTTAATTCGCTTAACCACCGCTACGGCTACAAAGACACGACGCTCCGGCGGAACTCCTTAACTAAACTGACCCTTTTAGTAAACCACCACTATTATGTGGCCACGTTTCGCCCCTCTCGTTCACCCAATAGCTTATCCGGCCGACAGTTTGTGAAGGGGGAGCATCGAAAACATGCCGGTGAACAGTCACGCGTGTCGACGTCTCCGATTACTGCGCCGTCGTCTGTTTCGGCCCTCCGTGGACGCGATCCCCGCTACGCAGCGTGGTTCGAGGAATTCTTTTTCTACCCTTTTTGTCTACCCGTATCGGTTGCCGTTCTCGGTGATTAACGCAAACGTCGGTCCGTTTTGGACCCACATCACAGAGAGATACCACGGGTAGATTATTATAGGGTGGGGAAAGCATTCCTACTGTTGTTTTCGTACTTTTAACGGGTACCAATTTACTTAGAAAGAGATCCGGTCACCTACGGCGAGGAGGTGAGCGTAACTGCGTAAGTATTTACACATGATGGGATCCTACATGCCACCAGCATCTCTACGTATACGGTACATGTCATGCTCCTTTATGGCTATCACGTTCTCCATGATAACATTCATGATGTAGCGGAAGCTCTTATGTTTTGGAGAATGCATGACATGAAAACTATGTCATTCCCAAATATCTATTTTGTAGTTCATAAAAAGACACATTGCAACACACTAATGTCCATAGTTTTGAGTAGGGTAAGACCACAGAGAGTTGCATTTGTATGGGCACAAGTTGCCGTATTGTTCACCGGCGGTGTTGGAACCTTATTATTTCTTTCCTTAAACACCCATTCGTCACCATAATTTGACAGTAACCCCTCCAGCTTTACTGCTGGGCTCCAAGTCGGGAGCGATACAAAAGGCAGAGAAGCAAACCCCCGAGGGAGAGAGAGAGAGAGAGAGAGAGAGTGTGTGAGAGTTATGAGGACGCCATTGGCGATCTAGGGTTTGAAAATCGTTCCTCTTTTCCTCTTCTTCCTGGATCTCCGAGCTAAGACTGAAGGAAAAGATGGGTATTTGCTACGGGAAGCTCGCTTCGCCGGAGAACCATGACCCATCGTTGTCTCCGACGCCCGAGAAGAAGGAAGAAGTGTCGACAAAGAAGGAAGGTGAGGGGGAGCCGGGGGTGACGGTTGCGGAGGAGAGGACATCTAAGCCCTGGACCTCCCCTTTCTTCCCTTTCTATAGCCCCAGTCCTGCCCACAGCCTCTTCTCCAAGAAATCCCCCTCCGTCGCCTCTGAAGGTGGTGGGTCGGCTACGGCCACTCCGAGGAGGTTCTTCAAGAGGCCGTTCCCGCCGCCGTCTCCGGCGAAGCACATCCGGGCCCTCCTCGCCCGGCGGCATGGGTCGGTGAAGCCAAACGAGGCGGCCATTCCCGAGGACGAGGGGGAGGAGGGGCGTGCAGTGGCCGGGCTGGATAAGAGCTTCGGGTTCTCTAAGGGGTTCACGAGCAAGTATGAGATCGGTGAGGAGGTTGGGCGTGGGCATTTTGGGTATACGTGTACCGCCAAGCTCAAGAAGGGCGAGAGCAACGGGCAGCAGGTGGCGGTCAAGGTCATCCCGAAGGCTAAGGTGCAGCAAAAATCTATTCTTTTTGCAATATTTCCCCTACTTTGTTGCTTCGTACTTGCCAACTTTGCTTCGTTGATGTTTTCTTGTGGACAGTTCGGTTGACAGTCAGATCGGGCGACTAATTTTAGTTATTTTTAGTCAAAGCAATGCATCATTAGCTGCGTAAAATTTGTTGGTAATGCTGTGTCTTGTAGCATTCTGCTGGATAAGTGGTTTGCTCCACAGCATATCAATTTTATTAGTATGGCTAGTTTCTCTTTTTCCCTTCTAAAAGTACCGGTGGATGCCATCAAATATTGATTTTTGAAACAATTGATATGGGATGCGCTCTGTTTCTTTAAAAAGATTGCAATTTCTTGGGCAAAGACAAAGATACCCTCCCGGGTGCTAAGGAAGCATAATTTTGTTAATGGTCCATTGTGATTGATACTTGTTGTTATTGAGAAGTGAATGACTACTTGAAGCTCAAAACAGTAACTTGTCATGTAGCTTTGATGCCCAGACGTGTGTGAATGTTTATGGGCTGGAATCAAGAAAGTTATTGGATTTTCCTTGGGTTTCACTAGATTGGGATGTTCTAGATTTTAGCATGAAGGGAGACCAGTGTTTATTTATGATGGTTGCCAATTGAGTAGCAGGGCTTCATGAATTGTATTCTTTACAGGATCTTGGACAACTCAAACCGCTTGACCTTTTGGTGAAAAGAAACCTGAAATTATAGATAAAATGTTTATGTTTACCGATATACTCTCTATATTTCTTCTTCCATGGAAAATGTGGACACTTTAGATAATGTTGCACTGCCACATTGACTTGATTAATGTGGCTATAAATATATTTATTGATTCTACACAGAAAGATGCCCTAGTATTTTATTCGATGCGGTGCATCTGAATCATACATTTTCAAGTAGGATCTTTATGATTTTAAAGTTGCTGAACTTGTTCCATACTTCATTTAGTTGACAGTTAGTATTGAACTGGATAGGGGACCTGAAGTACACTATTTTCTAGGCTGGTCATGCTTATTTTGTTGTCTTATGTGCACCTTCAGTCTTGTTTGTTTGACTGATTAAATTTGGTAAGGACTAGTTCAAAACTGATTCTTGATGTTAAATATTTTCTATATGCATATAAATAAAAAAAGCCCAATTTGTAGTTTACACAATCCAATCAATAGCTTAGGCTTTCCTGTAACTTCCATTAAAGCAAAACTATATGGTTCTGTTGCCCCTTTAAGGTTGCTCTCTTTTACGTTGTCACTAAGTTGTATTGTTAATTTCAAATGCAGTAAACATAATGCCATCTTTGCATGAATGTATTGGTCATTATTAATCATAGTTGGAAGTAAAATAACATTTTGGCGCTTTGCACAAAACTGAGGCCTTGTTACTTTGTTCAGGTGCATTTCTAGTTTTATAATTTACTTCTTTGACATCTTTTATTTCTTTCTTCATACTTGTGGATGTTTTTATCACTGTTAGTCTGCATGTGATGCACTTCTGGTTGTAAATCAGACAGTGCAGCTTGCTGGCCTCTTTGCTTTGTTGTAACAAATTTTTTCTATATTTGGCCTTCATTTTAGCACTTAACTTTTGACAGATGACTACTGCCATAGCTATTGAGGATGTCAGAAGAGAGGTGAAGATTTTAAGAGCCTTGACAGGGCATAACAACCTAGTCCATTTTTATGATGCCTATGAAGATAATGACAATGTTTACATAATAATGGAGTAAGCTATTAGTACATTAATATTACAGTTTATTGTTATCTTTCAAGTGCATGTTATTTTCTGCTGGTATATAGTGATTGCTATTTTAATATTTGTTATTAATGCGAATATGATCACTAGTGGTGAACCAGTCGGTTCGAATCTTGTTTCCTATTACAAAAGTAGATAGTTCCAAGATTTTCTATATTTTATTCATATGCAGTCTCTAAATTCAATGTGATCTTCAGCTTGATCCCTGTTTGCATATGCATGTTGGAAATCCCAAAATGCATATGCTATCTATCTTTTGTTAACTATTAATAAGAATTTTTCTGTTGTCAAGCAAGTAATCAGATATGGATGCTGATACAATAGGTTTGGATATGTTGATATGTCAAACCTTTAGAAAAGGGACACAATGATGCATGGATATGGTGATAGTTTTTTAAAATATATGATCTTGTATATGTGGCAGTTTGATATTCATTAATAATGCTAGAATGGAGTCACATATTATGTAAATAATAACATTAGCATCCCTAAACCCTCTTCACGAATAGAAAAAAATCATATAAGAGATAGCAAAATGTTATGATAAATGAAGTAAGGCCATAATTTTATTTAATCATTTTCTAATGCTTTATACAAATAATATGTAAATATCTATCATCTGTAACATAAGCCAAAAATCAATATTTTAGACATTCAAAGTTTCCTCCAGAGGAATTTACAAAGTACTCCCTCGAAATCAACAAACTGGATACTTTAAGGAAGTATTTACTATTTAACATGTATTGATATTTTTCTATAATGTGATATGTTCAACACATATGTGACAAGCAAGTGGAACTGTCCATTTTTGTGGATTCTTCTTGAACTCACATCAAAATGTACAAAAACCTAATAAAAGTTTAAAGGTACCTACTGGTATGTTGATGCTATAATAGTATTTTGGAACTATGCTATTACTGTGGTTTGATGCTCCTTTATCGGTTAATTTCAGCATCATAGTACGTTTTTGAAGACTAAAATTATTTAGCAATTGTTTCTCTCTTCTTGCACAAGAATTTCTTGTTAAATTTTTCTCTCTAGCAGCATGATTTATTAAAATTGAGGGTTGAAATTGAGGTCTGTTGGATTAAAAATTTATTCTTTCTTTAGGTTCTTATTGATGCTGCCCCTAGTTTCTCATAGATGTTCTCCTTTGCTCTTATTCTGCACCATGATGATCCGTAGTAGTTTTGTTTGGTTTGACAAGCATGTGACATATAAATGCCATCTTCAAATGTAATTATAACCATTAAATTATTACTGATTAAGGATCTTGGTGGCTTACCTATCTTATTTCAGGTTATGCGAAGGAGGAGAGCTGCTAGATAGAATTCTCTCGAGGTACTTTATGGGTCAGTTCTTTGATTTAAAATATTCCTATATCCACATATTTGCTATTTGTTTGTAGATGTATTGTTTTCAGCTTTGCCTCAGATCTTATGATAGCTTATGTATATGCCTTCTTTATCGAGAAGGGGTGGAAAATACTCGGAAGATGATGCAAAGGCTGTCATGGTACAGATACTGAATGTTGTTGCATTCTGCCATCTCCAAGGAGTGGTTCACCGAGATCTTAAACCGGAGGTAATGAGTCGGGGAAATCTTATGGCCTTTGAAGGTGATTTTTAGGTAGATTATTATATGATTATATTGTTGATGGACATTATACTTGAAGGCACAGGACTTTTTGGATCTTATTATGAGTCTCAGATCTGCTCTCTGTTAGCTTTCTGTGGAACTGTAATAATGTTCTTTTTAGGGTTAGGGATGTGTGGTTATTTGATTAAAGGAACATGAATTAGATGGTTAACAAGCACTTTTTCTGTGTACCCTAGTAATCATGTACTTGATGTCTTCTTTTTTTTTTTTTTGTGTCTCTACGACTTGAAACTTCTGTCTGTAGTTGTTGAAGTTTGCAACATTTCTAGTTTAACTAGCCATGACTTTTCTTTTGACCTTGCATGAAGGTTAATAAATTTCTCACCTTTCTTAATATTATGGCCAGTTAGGAGATCTTCTTTCCATTTATTTTGATGTATTGTTGTATTTTCTTGATAATGTGTGTAACTGGAGTGACTATTGCTTCCATGATGTCTTTGAATCATTCTTTAGGAGTTTCACAGTAATCTGATGAGCTATCTTCTCAAGCTTTCTTTTTGGTAGTAAAGGTTATTGTGTTTGTATTACTTACTATTGCTTTAATGTTCATATTGCTAGTATCTGCTAACTTTTTTTTTTTTCAATGCATATATATAAGTTAGTTGCAGATAGTTAGATTTGTAGATAGAAGTAATTAGCGGCAAGAGATTCCCGCTATCTAGGAATAATATCCTTCAGCTTTGAATTTTGTATCCGTTAAATTTACACAGCAGAATTGGTTTCTCAATTTTGATAGCGGATCAGTTCCTTTTCAAGGTACTATTGTCTATTATTTAAGTTGGATGATCTATACCTCTATTTTTTCCAGGTCTAGCTGAAATTTGCATCTGATTAAACCAGGGTCAAAACATTGCCTCATGAAAGCTTGTATTGCAGGTGTCTTGGGAATAGTAAAACCAAGTTGCCTTTTTATTGTATTTATCTTCTGTGGGCATTACAAAAGGAACCTAAATTCTGTAATTACCTAATATCCTTGTCAGGCCATTTTATTTACTTACTTGAAGCTTCTACTTAGTTTACATATTGTCTGTCTTCCTTGCTGCAATACCTGTGCTTATTTGTAGTGAGAATTAATATACACTTTCCTCACCAAATTGTTTTAATTTTTGTTTACCTGGCAGGTCTATTGAGATGTCTATTTATGGTTGTTTTATTCACCCTAAATGGTCATGGTTTATCTTTTTTTAATATTTGGCTAAATAATGTGTTTTTTAATAAATAATGTTTGCTTTCTTTTCCTCAGAATTTTCTTTTTACTTCCAAGGATGAGAATTCCCAACTGAAGGCTATAGATTTTGGCTTATCAGACTTTGTAAAACCAGGTTAGTTCATGTTGTCTGTTATATGTTTCCTGGCTAGCAGTTTCAATTGTTAGTTGTATCTCAATTGCCCATCTAATCTCTATATCTAGATTGTTTCTAAAAATTTGGCATTTGTGATCTTTAGATGAAAGGTTGAATGACATTGTTGGTAGTGCATATTATGTTGCACCCGAAGTTTTGCATAGATCTTACAGCACAGAAGCAGATGTGTGGAGTATTGGCGTAATTGCATATATTCTTCTATGTGGCAGTCGCCCATTTTGGGCTCGAACAGAGTCTGGTATCTTTAGGGCAGTATTAAAAGCTGATCCAAGTTTTACAGAACTACCTTGGCCTTCTCTCTCTCCTGAGGCCAAAGATTTTGTGAAGCGCTTGTTAAGTAAGGATCCACGAAGAAGAATGACGGCTTCTCAAGCTCTATGTGAGCATCCTCATGGATTCTGTTTAATTATGTCGTTTCTCCAAAGAACTAACTGCTTTCTGTTTGCAGGTCATCCGTGGACTAGAAATTACAATGATATCAAAGTTCCACTAGATATCCTTATATTTCGACTAATTAAAGCTTATCTACGTTCGTCGTCTCTGCGTAAGGCTGCTTTAAGGGTGGGTGCTATCATGAATTTCATTTATATCATTCAACTTGTATGTGATTCTAAATGCATGGTGTGCTTTTTAACGACTTCAATTGCCCTGTTGCATTCAATAAAAATCCAAGTACTTGGAGTTGGCTGATGTTTAGTTCCATGGTCGAATGTAGTGTGACTGCCTTTTTAAGGTTATCCAGTATACTTTCCAGTTTGAAATTTTGTTTATTTGTGTGTTGGTTTCTAGGTAACAAGTATCCAATTTCCAGTTAACTAGATTGAAAATTATTGGTATGTATGATGATCACGATTAAGGTTTGCAATTACCTGTCGTCATATTAAGCTTCAAGATAGACCCCAAATGCTAGAATTCTTAACTAAAATCTGTAAAATTGAGTTTCGGCCTCAATTGAGTGCACTGTAAATTTCAGTTTTGCTTCTTTACAACTCATAACGTAAGGTAAATGATTAAATCTTTTTGTGAATGTTGCAGGCTCTGTCAAAGACATTGACCGTAGATGAATTGTTTTATCTCAAGGGACAATTTGCTCTATTGGAGCCTAACAAAAATGGGTGCATAACTCTTGAAAATATCAAGTTGGTTAGTTTTATGTACTCATTTCTTTAGAGAAATTAACTGAAGGAGATTGGATATTTAGTTATTCTTTTATGCTGAATTTTATTTCTTGATCAGGCCTTGATGAAAAATGCAACTGATGCAATGAAGGAATCACGTGTTCAGGAATTTCTTCTTTCGGTAATGTGC
>CM017188.1:18434311-18741811 GCA_004837865.1 Musa balbisiana | reverse complement strand
TCTGTGTCCAGCATCTGCTGCACATACTGGTCTTGGTCTTGGTCTTGTCTTCCTTCAGAGGTCTGCCCTCAGCAGTGAAAGCCACCCCGAGGATAATGAGAATAAGAACAACACACAGCATGGACTTGCTAACAGCCATGAAGATGGGAAAATCTCAGAGAGACAACACAGAGAGGGAGCAGGAAAGTTAGGGATGGAGATGGAGATTGAATCTGAGATGGTTCGTTTCCTCTTCCTAGCCCCTATTTATAGGTGCTCTGCAGATTCCCATAAAACATGTTAAGCACAAAAATACAAGCCAAAATATAAGCATGTCATTAATTAGTTTGCATGTGGCCTCTGTGACAACCTACCTATTGTATTGGTTGTGATGCTCTTCTAGCATTAGAAATTTACATTTCATAGTACATTGTTGTCACAGATGCTTGGTTATTAATTCAAGCATCCAAGAATCACATGCACACTACAACATTTACCAGGTCGATTCATTTAAAGTGGTACTAATTCTTTGCATGTTGTCTTCATCACCTGTGAACTAGCTAGAATCAGGAAGCTCTCATTTTCTCTCCGAAGTAGCAGAGTAGGCAGTGTAGATCGAGCTTTGGAGGACCTGAAACGGAGATGGTTGGAGCCGAGAAATCTCACCGTATACGTAGAGACTTGTACCACAGTCCCAAAGACACTACGCTTTGTTCCCAGTTGTGCTGCAGCAAAACATGGTCCTTCTTGAAGCGAAGGAAGGTCATTGCAAGGGGGCAAGAAAGAGACAGAAGAAGAAGGCTGATAGCAGGTTGGCTTTGAGTTCATCGTTCACATGCTCACTAGACAGCTTAGCCTCTGCCAATATATATAACTAGTTTCAGTGGACGTTTCCGGTGAGATCCGAGTAAAGCCTTGCTCGACAGAACCAGCTTTCCAACCAGAACCTGGAGACTGGAGAATCTTTTATAGCTGTACTTCAAATCAATTCCATCGTAAAGCTCCCTGGTCCAGGGAAGGTGCGGGATATTCTCTAGCTACTATTGAGACATTCTGTCGAACAGTTGCTTGCGGTATCGCATCAGAAGAGATTCCACGCGGATTCCCTTGAAGAGCTGTGAAGGAGCTCGAAACTCCAAACAAAGATTCCAATATGGCAAAAGCTGGCGAAAGGAATAGGTTATCATGTAGGATGGAGGATCCGCAGCCCTGGGTAAGTGTTGTCTTCATGTAGCCTGACGTCGTCCGAGAGATTCCTCAGGCACGGGGGAGCCATGGCGATGGAGGCGATCACATGCGGCTTTGTCGTGTTGCGGCGGGATGCGTTCGTGCCCCAAAGACTGCGCGAAGAGCTGCAGTTGGTAGAGCCTCGAGAGCCTGACATAGTGCAGAGCCATGCTCGTGTCCTTTTCTGTGGGTTCTCCTCTTCCTTCGCACAGTAACTCTTCTGCTAACCTTGCGCGCGTAGAACTCGGAAGACGAAGCAAAGATTGCAGAGTGCGATGCAGCTTATCACGGTGTTCTCGCTTGTCAACTTCATTGCTCGCTCGCTGTTCATGTCACACATTGTGATGGTGGTGTCTTAAGATACAGAGTCTTGCAGGGTTTCGGGTATGATAAGTAATGCTTCAGCTTTCTCTTTCCACTGCTTCAATCCCAATAATGATGGTTCAAACATGTTCTATCATTTCCAAGGTTGAACAATATCAAGTGATTGTGTGACAGAGACCAAGAAAATTAGGACATATTGATCTGTACTTTAATGATCGAATAATGTTGTTATCATCTTGAAAAGCAAGATGCTTGTTTTGACCACGAAAAGAGTAATGGGTTACTAATCAGGCAAACAATGAGCTCAAGTACACTTTTGAGCACCAAACAAAACCTAAGAAAGTGCACTAAGCATCCCACAAAAGTCCAGATAGAAACACTAGATTCTCTTGGGATATATATAAACATCCAAGGACGAAATTCCCACATTGGATTCTTGGAATCAATAAAATTACGAGAATACTTACTGAAACACTCTGAATCCTATCTAATGACAACGCTTTATAGCCAGCAACTTGAACTTTACATGCTTTCGAATCGACCGCAACAAACTTCATTCATACAAGTGACACGAAAAGTTGTCCGTCTCACTATGTTGGCGTTTTCATCTAGGTTAAACACCTACAGCAGATTGAAGCATCAGTTTAGAAAGCTCAATTCCTTACTAATCAGATACAACACCTTCGTTGAGAAGTTCCTAGATAAATAAAAGGATCACCACTAAGTTAATGTTGTTGATCAGGTCAGATCAAGGTCACAACTAAACATTGCATCAGTCGATACTATCATACCATCCATAGCTGGATGTATGATTGTACCTGAAGATGTATCGGGTTTTCCGACACTCTTCGGAGAACAAATTATGGGCTGCAGAGGTTCTTTAGGTCCTCCTCTTTTGCAAAGGAGGTTGGAATGATCCTTGAAGAATAAGGATAGAGATCTTTGTAGGAGTTCCGGATGGTGCCTTCTGCTACTCCGGTTGCCAGGGATATGTCTGCAAGCATAAATATGTTAAAGACATGGAACATGTGAATCACGACAGACGTGAAAATAGGAATGCAAAACCTTTGAGAGGCTTCTTGTCATCTGATAACTGTGTTATCATGTAAATGATAGCCGCTGCAATTGATATAGGACTTCTCCTGCACAAGGTTTCTGCGGTCAGGATCTAATCCCTCTTGTAAAGGCCACAGTTCCACACATAAAACTTAAGAGACAGTGTTAACATTCTGCGAAAAAAAAACCCTGTTCTTCACTATGACATCTAACATGCATGTCAAACAAGTACAAATTCTGACTTTTTTAACAACTTGTATTTATCAAATTCCATAGTTACCAGAGTGAATTAGCTAAAGGGTTCATAGCATGTACGACACCATTATCCTATCATAATATGCCAGCAGCAAGTACATGGTCCACCAGGTGCCTGGTTTATGTTGTTATAGATCTCAAGCTCTTCAGGTACAATACGTGAACATCCAAAATGCAAGCAATTCAGCTTAGAGAGGAAGAACACATCAATAACAACTAACGATTAGCTGCTGAAGAAATCATTACATAACAGATTATGTTTCACTTTCAAAATAACAACTAATTAGACCAACAGGACTAAAAAGATCCAAAGAAGTTGCCTGTAATTCTTATAGGAGCATTTTAAAATCAATACCTTATATCAAGCTCTTCTGACTTCTGGACTGCTTCCTGAGCAGCTTTAACTGCTTGATTTGTCATACCAAGATGAGAACAAAAACGTCTCTGTAAATTCAAGGCCAAAACAGATAGGCAGGTTAAACAAAAAGAATATTGTTAGGACTCTAGCTAGGAAAGTCCTAATTGATAGGAGCATTCATGTAAAACCTACCTAAGCCGACCCTTATTAAAAAGGTAAAGAGGCCGGCTAGGGTTTGGAGGTTATTTCTTAGAGAAGAATTATGAGTTGTAAAGGAATAAGAGTCTTGAGTAGGAGTCTTGAATAGGAGTCCTATTAGGAGTTGGTTAGAAGTAGGAGTCTTGAGTAGGAGTCCTATTAGGAGTTAGGGTTTAGAAGCCCTATAAATAGCTATGTATTCCTCCTCTTTTCATAAGCAATAGATGAATATTTTCTGCAGCCTTTGTGCAGCAACTTGGAGGAAGGAACCCCTATAGAGTTCCAAGGAGGCCGATCCCCTAAAGAGATCAACCCCAAGTTTAGAATCTGCAAGGGTTCTATCACTTGGTATCAGAGCAGCGTTCTTGGCGTCTCGCTGCCCTTCCACAGCCATTAATCATCTCTCCACAGCCGCCCAAGGCAATTCCCACAATTGCTTAAAAGATCGTCGCCAAATTCCACCGTCATCTCCACCACCGCGGATCATTCTTTGATTTCCCCGTGAATTGCAACAGGTTCTGGTTTCGTACCTTACTACTACTGCAATTTAGTTACCCTTATTCAAAAATCCAAAAAAAAATTGTTCCTATATTGCTGCATAAACTTTTCGTCGCAAAGTTTTTATCTCTACGACGAAAGATACATTGCAGAATTCCAACCGCATAGCACAGTCTGTTTGATCTTGCTACTATATTTTTTCTATCCAAATCTCTACGAAATTTTTATGACAACTTTGAAACTTCCTAACAGCAGATTTCCCTTTGGATTTGCCAAAAAATTCTCAATATAAACGATTGATCTTTTACGTCTAATTTGCTAATACTTGAAAATCTGCACTGTAAAATTCCAACCGCATAGCACAGCTTGTTTGATCTTGCTACTATGTTTTTTCTGTCCAAATCTCTATGAAATTTTTATGATAGCTTTGACACTTCTAATAGTAGATTTTCCTTTTGTTTTGTCGAAAAATTCTCAATATAAACCACTGATCTTTTACGTACAATCTGCTACAATTGAAAATCTGTACTGCAGAAAATTTCAGCCGCATATTGTTGCCTTAACTGATCTATTTGCATTCTTTTTTGAACGAAATTTCTTATACACTTCATAAATCATCTTGGCTTCCATCTAAGATTGATCGATTGAGGAATTCATCTCTAAAAACGATTTTGTGTTACTGTAAATTTTCGTCACAAACCGCTGAAATTTTTCGACAAGAATTCTGCTATCGCAACTTGCACCAATTTCCCTGCTATTATACTGCTGAAATTTTCTTGATTAAATTGGACATCTTTGCTGTCATATAAACTGAGATTTTGCTGTCAATTCCCTTCTCTAATCTCTCAAGTTTTTGGTGGAAATTTCGTCGAGAAACCGTTGTTTCTTCGACGACAATTCCGCTCTTACAAGACAACACAATTCTGCAGCAAACTTCCACTGATTTCTTTCAAACCTTTGCTGCCATTTACCACAGATTTAAAACTTTCATTCATAGCCCTAAAACTCCACCAAACCACACCCCCAAACTGCACCCAAAACAACCACAAAATAAGCCTAAATCGCAGCCTACATCCACCAATCCACCAACCCTTACAACCATCACTTCTCTCAACCTATACATGCCTTTAACCTGACAACAAAAAAGAGATCTTAATATCACAGGTTTGGAGGCATATAGTATGGCATCTGAAGAGGCAATCAATACTAAATTTGAAGCCTTCGAGGCGCGAATAGAGGATAAGATTCGGACTCTCTTTACCGAACTCAGTTTGGGTCGACCGCTAAGCCCGAAGAAATCACATCAAGGAGAGAGCTCTAACCAATTGTACCAAGCCCGAAGAGATGACTTCCAAGAGAGGGGAGGTTCTATGACTGACCTCAACTATCCATGCATGAGGGTGGACTTCCCTAGATGGGAAGAAGGAGACCCGATTGGTTGGATCTCGCGTGCAAAGCGATATTTTCGGTACCACAAAACCGTGGACGCATCTATGGTGGAAATTGCAGCTATACATCTTGAAGGGGATGTCATACAGTGGTTTGACTGGTTTGAATATACTCATGGAGTCCTCTCATGGCGACAATTCAAAGAAGGACTATTGATCCACTTCGGACCAATCGATTATGAGAACATTGACGAACAACTAGCAAAGATCCGACAAATCTCTACCGTTCAGGAGTACCAAACCAGGTTTGAAAGGTTATCTAATCAAACTTGTGATTGGTCTCAAAAACAACTATTGTGGACCTTCATTGAGGGGCTTGAAGCCGGAGATCCGGGGAGAAGCTAAAGCACGACAACCGTACACGTTTATGGCAGCCATCTCTTTCGCACGACATCAAGAGGAGCGATTGAACCATGAAGCTTGGAGGACTAGGATCGCTTTTCGACCTGCAATGCAGAAGCCCTCAGCCCCCTCTACTATCAACCGAGTCCCGACACCAAAAATGATGACAAGAGAAGAGCTTTGGGAGCGATCTACGAAGGAGTTATGTTTGCACCGCGACGAACCGTGGAGCCGCGAGCATCACTGTAGAAAAGGGAGACTTCTTATGATTAAACCAGTAGAAGAAGAGGTCATTGAACATCTAGAAGAGAGCCTTGATAATGAAGAAGAAGATGTAGAAGAAGAGCCACAACCGACCGAAGTTATTGTACATGCACTAACCGGCTACTCAAACCCGCAAACGATGAAAGTTGAAAGCCTTCTCAAACAACAATCGATCACTATTCTCATCGACACGTGCAGCACTAATAACTTCCTAGACAGTAAAGTTGTTGTTCGGATGGCCTTACCTATCGAGTATTACAGTAGGTTTAACGTCAAGGTCACCGACGAACGGATTTTGAAGTGTGATCGTAGGCGCCTGTGGGAGAAACTATTACTGCAGGAACAAGAGATAATTGCAAATTTCTTCCTCCTCCCTCTTGATGATCATGAGGCCATGCTCAGAATTGAATGGTTGATGACATTAGGTGATGTTTCCTGGAATTTTATGAAACTAATTTTGAGATTTTTCAGTAAAGAGAAACAGGTGATTCTACATGGGAAACGTGAGGGTGACGTAATGACGATTTGCACACAACAAATGGAGAAGGTTTTGCATAAAGCATGCAACGGCTTTTTGGTACAACTTGAGCAGCAAACTAAGGGAGAGCCAATAGAATTTGAAGATCCAAACCTAATCTCTTTGCTTGCTGAATTTTCAGATATATTTGACGAACCATGCAACCTACCTCTTGCCCATCAGCATGATCATTGTATATTGATTCTTCTGGGCAAACCTCCTGCAAATATTTGGCTACATCAACATTCATATCTGCAGAAGGATGAAATAGAAAGGATTGTAAAAGAGATGCCCGAAATAGGAGTTATTCGGCTAAGTTGCAGCCCCTACTTTTCACCGGTGCTCTTCGTACGAAAGAAGGACGAAACATGGCGAATGTGCATTGATTACCGAACCCTCAATGGCATAACCATCAAGGACAAATACCCTATTCCAATAGCAGATGAATTGCTAGATGAAAGGGAGCACAAATCTTCACAAAGTTGGACCTTCGATCCGGGTATCATCAAATATGAGTGTGCAAAGAAGACATACCGAAAACCACCTTTCGAACACACAACGACCACTATGAATTTTTGCCAGAAGGTAGAATATCTTGGGCATATCATATCAGAGGAAGATGTGGCAGTGGACCCCTCTAAAATAAAAGCAATGCAGAACCGGCCGACCTCGAGGAACATAAAATTGCTACATGGCTTTCTGGGTTTAACAGGCTACTACCGCAAGTTCATGAAAAACTACGGAAAGATCAGTGCACCACTTACTTCCTTACTAAAAAAAGATGTCTTCCAATGGTTGGACAAAGCCTTCATTGCCTTCGACAAACTTAAGGCAGCCATGACGACGCCGCCGGTGCTAGCACTACCAGATTTCAGTCAACCCTTCATTATTGAGGCCGACGCATCGGGAGTCGGAATCGGAGCCATTCTCATGCAAGATGGTCGACCACTCGCATACACTAGCAAGACATTGTCTCCCTCCCATCAAAACATGTCAACACATGATAAGGAAATGCTCGCCATTGTGCACGCAACAACGAGGTGGAGACCCTGCTTGATCGGTCGACGATTTCAAATTAAAACAGACTATAAAAGCCTCAATTACTTTTTGGAGCAAAAGATATCATCCCCCGAGCAGCAAAAATGGATAACAAAACTTCTTAGATTTGATTATGAAATAACTTACAAAAAGGGGAAAGAGAATGTTGTTGCAGATGCGCTTTCGCAGCTAGCCGAGCAAGTTGAACTTTCGGCCGTTTCACTTCCAACCAGTGACTTCCTTGAGGATATTAAGATGGAATGGCAGGATGATCCAGAAACTAGTAAAATCATAAAAAAAATAGAAGAAGCATCAAGCTCCGTGGCTCATTACAATTGGGACTCAAAAGAATTACACTATAAAGGACGCACTATGCTTATGACAAATTCTACTTGCATCTTCACGAGCAAATTTTGGACAAAGTTATTCCATATGCAGGGTACTAAATTGAAAAGAAGTATGCAATATCACTCACAAACCGACAACCAGACGAAAGTTGTAAATAGGTGCTTGGAGACAACACAAAGCCACCCACCAAATATGACTACTCAAGGAGAACTCCAGACCCAGCTAAGTGTCATTATTGATCAACGGATCGTGACTCGACGACGACGACCCACCACTGAAGTGCTAATATAGTGGGTGAACCTACCAACAGAAGATGCCACTTGGGAGAACTATGATGACTTGAAGATCAAATTCCCAAAATTCATGAATCGTCAGCCTCGAGGACAAGACTGATTTGAAGAGGGCGGGTCTGTTAGGACTCTAGCTAGGAGAGTCCTAATTGATAGGGGCATTCATGTAAAACCTACCTAAGCCGACCTTTATTAAAGAGGTGAAAAGGCCGGCTAGGGTTTGGAGGTTATTTCTTAGAGAAGAATTATGAGTTGTAAAGGAATAAGAGTCTTGAGTAGGAGTCTTGAATAGGAGTCCTATTAGGAGTTGGTTAGAAGTAGGAGTCTTGAGTAGGAGTCCTATTAGGAGTTAGGGTTTAGAAGCCCTATAAATAGCTATGTATTCCTCCTCTTTTCATAAGCAATAGATGAATATTTTCTGCAGCCTTTGTGCAGCAACTTGGAGGAAGGAACCCCTATAGAGTTCCAAGGAGACCGATCCCCTAAAGAGATCAACCCCAAGCTTAGAATCTGCAAGGGTTCTATCAAATATGTGCTAAAAATGAAAAGAAACCTGAAAATTAAACAGCAAAAGACAACTAAAACAAAGTTAAATTACAATTAAATAGAATGTAACTAATCAAACTGACAATGCTTAAACTAACCAGAAAATCTCCAGCATGAATTGTTCCCATCTCCATCGACTGTCCCATCTCAACTTCAAGTTGTTTTACAATGAACTCCTTAGCCCGTCCAATTTCTTTCTTTGTAGCTCCATTGGCAACAGAGCAAATTTCTACTCGAGTGAATCATATCAGTTAAACTAACAAATATCAAAATAGAAAATAATAATCAGCAAAGAAACTAAAAATAAGCTACAAACCCTTCACAGTTCGAGGCCTGTCTTCCTGTCGGCAAGCAATGTATAGACAAGCAGCTAAAATTGCATCTTGATTTCGCCCTCTAATAGACTTAAGATCTTCAATTTTCTTGTATATCTCGTTGGCCCGGTCCTTCAAGAAGACATAAGATGGTCATTAAGGAGTAAGGGACCAAACAAAAAATGTGCAAGAACCTCGCCAGCCAAGTCAATAGTTACCTGCCAACAATGATTTCCATAAAGGCTATTGACAAAGCAAATACTAATGTATAATTTCAGAAAGCGCATAATTACCAAAGCAACATAATAACTCATCTATAATCCATGGAGCATGAAAGAAAAAGAGATGAACAAATACTTGAAGAGAACATGTCTAATACAGGTATTACATGCATGACAAAGAACCTAAAATGAAGAATTAATTAAAGATTGATATGATCTGATGCTTAGAATATACTAAAAGTTGCATCGCAAAATTCTCTATGAAACCCTACCACAACCCCAGCATGAACATAAAATGATGGAGATAACATATTTCACCCTGATTTTCTGATGAAATGACTGGTGCAATATTCATGTAACAAAAATTATTATTTTGCAAGCTTAAAGGCTGGTGATGCCAGTAGCACATGCACCACCAGAACTGAGCTTTTGATCAGGCCATGAACATCTTAACATATGTATAGGCCCAATTGAATATAACAAACCGTCTCATTCTACAACGACAAACAAATGTATCTCTCCATATATTTTGGTATTCCTGGAGAAATGGAGGCAGCACGTAGCAGAAACATATTTCACCCTTGGTTGCATGCTGCCAGGACAAACAAATGTTACATGTATGCAGTGTTCATTCCTTGTGTAAGAAAGGTGCCATCAGAATCTATGTATCTCTGGCTTTTTACATGTTGGATAAGTGCTCATCAAGTGCATATATCGATGGTATCAATGAGCATCAATTTTGCAATATAATATTTTATTAAAACGATTATCGATTAAGGGTCCAGTGACTTGTCTTAGCATGTCCACAAAAGTTCAAAATGAGCACTAAAGCACCCTACATCTGTCATAAGCGACCTAAGAATATTGATGATCATCCTCCACTCCGATTCCTCTGCAGTGAAGAGAGTAAACCTCAAATACCCTGCCGCCTTTAGAAGGTGAAGCTACCAAACCTTTAAATTTCCAGTCAAGCTCTCACCAATTAAAATTGCTTAAATTACTTAAACCCCTAGCAAGACGAGTTAGATAAGCAAAGTAGTGACAACAGTAAACCATTTTATCATCCAATAACCGAGACCCACAAGTAAACCATTAAAAATAACATCCCAATAATAGACATTTTCTCTAGGTCCAACCATTGGACCCAAGCAGTTCATATGGATATGAAATAAGGAAGAACTAATAAAAAGTGTCAGAAACTCTGCACTGTTACTTTCTACAATGTCCAAGAATGAAAATCACTAAACAGTCTACATGGCATCAATATTGACAGCCTCTTAGCCGGACCAACGAATCAACCGCCTGGCATTTATTCAAGCTAGACAATTCTACTAAAACACAACCAATATTCATTAATTCTCCAAATTAGATAATATATTTTCCATGCACAACAAATTGAACTGTTGATTGAAACTCAACCACTCTTGATAGATAAGGATACCATTACCAACATAAGTCCCTTGCTTTAACATATATATCATAACTACAAAACAAACCTCTTCTAGTTTTTGTTATCATCTTTTTACTTGGATGAATCTAAAAGGCCCACGAAGCCTACCTTTGTTTTCATCTGACATCGCTAATGATAAT
Source organism: Musa balbisiana (assembly GCA_004837865.1). Classification (NCBI taxonomy): domain Eukaryota; kingdom Viridiplantae; phylum Streptophyta; class Magnoliopsida; order Zingiberales; family Musaceae; genus Musa; species Musa balbisiana. Next base: position 18,730,998 of record CM017188.1, on the reverse strand, counting down.
GAAATCCTACAGTCTACTACCTTTTGTCAACACAAAAGGATGACACATGGCTAAAAGAAATGACATGACATTAATGGCCGTTAAATTGATTCAATTTGTTAGTGATAATTTATTCGCAAGACAACCAACTCAACTAATTATCAGGGATTGAGGCTTCCCAGCAAGATTCGTGCTGTAAAAAATTTATTCCAAGGAAAAGGGTCATAAAAAAAAAAAACTACAGAAAGGCAAAATTTGTACCTTGATAGTGGCAACAAGGCCCAACCTGGGACCAAAAAGGAAAAAATGTCAGCACCTGCTTTAGAAATCATTCCATTCAAAGAATGGCATAGCACAAACTAACTGTATCTTGATGTCCATAGATCATGATTCAGAGGGAAAAGACACATGCTTAAGTCAAGGTAGATGAAAAATAGAAAGGATATCACAAATTCAAAAGTTACATGAAGCATTCCACAATTGATAAGTATAGAGAAGGATGAAAGCTGTTTTTGTATTTATGGTTGGGGAAGAACCAATCAAGCTGAACTCTTTACATTCCAAGTTATTCATTTCCAGACTGCTTAGAGAGAAGTTGTGACTAATCTATAGTTCGATTGATGATGATTTTAAACTCAGATTTTGAAGCAAAATTGTACAAGCCCATAGATGTGTCATGAACAGCAGCAGCAGATTCTAGTCAAAGACAAGTCCTTGGATGTTTTAAGGTTATTATTATCGCTTGATGATAATTACTTTTGAAAAAAAAATCTATTATAATCAGAAATGTGCTCAACTCAAAAATTCATTTTCTAGTTTAGAAAATATCCCACTTTGATATTACTAAAAAATACAAAAAGATTTTCTCTGAAAACAGTCATAAAAGAACACTAGAATCAGAATCATGAGTTCGCGTCCAAAGATCCTCTCTTTTTTAGTCATTATTTCAAAAAAAGAAAAGAAAAGGCTTTTTTTTTTCTTTCTTTTTTTACATTCCCTCGCTAAACACGGCACTGCTCAATCCAAAATAGCAGCTCAATAAATGGGAAGATGGAGGTACGGGGGGACCTGTCGGCCATGGTGGCGATGGTCTTGAAAGCGAGGATGAGGTTGCGGTCGGGGTTGGCGCCGCGGCTCTGCCACCGGCCGAGGGAGGAGGAAAAGAACTCGGCCTGCGCGCCGTTGGGCTTGGAGATGACGGTGGAGAGGCCACCGTCGGTGAGGAGGGGGTTGGTGGGCCCGCCGACACGAACGGGGTCGTTGTCGGCGGACTCGTTGGCGAAGGTGCGCCACTCCGAGGTCACGTCGATGGAGTGCGCCTCCAGCACCAGCCCGCACTCGGAGCACACCGTGTCCCCCGCCGAGTGGTCGAACACCACCTCCGTGCTCCGCTTGCAGTCGGGGCAGAAAGCGTCCGCCATCAAACCAAAATCCCTCTCCCCGCCCGCCTTCTCTTCTTCCTCGATCTCTCCTACTAACTCGCTATATTATCCCTCGTTCGCCCTCTGTTCCCTCGCTTTCGCCCTCGCTCTCAGCTCTTTGGAGAGCAGCTGAGGGTAGCAAGATGCAGGAAAAGCCAGAGGCAACTGCAAACAACGAATCGGATATGCGTACAATATCTACATATTTATTTATTAGATAAGTACAATTTTTGTTTTCTTTCTTTTATTTTTTTGGCGTCAAGAAGGCAGTGGAGGAACTGCGAGTCGGATCGCCTGTGGCTCCCAGACAGGGAACTCCTTGGTCATGGTTTCGTTGTTCTCTCTCTTTTTTGCTGTAGATTCCAGAAACCAGAAATCATTTCGTTGAAATGGTCATCTGTTTATTGATTCCTGCAGGATGTGATTAGATTTCAGCTGAAAGGATCAGTCTACGTTGAATGGTTGTTTGAAGCTGAAAGATCACTTCTCTTCACACACACACACACACACACACACATAGCCCATTACCTAACCCAACACGCAGCCCATTTGCCCACCCGAAAACATCAGCCCATTAGTCCATCTCAAGGTCCAATAGCCGAGGCCATAATTCGGCCCATAATCAGCCCATACTGGTGTTTTATGAAGCCAGCCCATAAGACCAGCATGCCCACTCGGCCGAGCTTGTTGGATCAGCTTCTGGTCCAAAGAAGCCCTGAGATCTCCGTAAGTCTTTACCTTAATGTGGCTGTGTCCTGGAGAATCCAACTACAACAAGGATCAAATGAAGAACAATCTATAAATCGTAATTGGCATTCAAGAAGCTCCTATACTCCGTTCCTTCAAGAGATCTGTAAACATCATCCCAGTTCTCGACCAACTTGGGCAGTGGTCTTGTGTGTATCTTTACATGTCGACTAACCAGCTTCCTCGGAGGGACTCTGAGGAACTCCAGGACATCCATCAGCTTCTGGAGAAGAAAAATGATACATGGGCAACAGTGCAAGATGTAGCTTTGAGCAATGAAGAGCTGCAGACAACTCACTGTTCGATTCTGGACAAGGTCCTCGTAGTACAGAACAATGTGCCGGGTGTTCCTGAAGTACCCCATGGCATCGGTGACGAACTTGTGTGTGTGCCTGAGAGTTGAAATCAATTCTGAGGTGTTGATCCTGGGCTTGTATCTGGCGAGTATGTTGGCCTGCATTGCAATCACCAAGGTGAAACAAGAGTATGGACTTTGCAGTGGAAGGTTGTTGATGAGAAGAACTGACCTCGTTTGTTGAATGTACATGAGCTTTATGAGTCCCATTTAATTGCTTAGTGTTGCGATCATGATCGTTTGCGAGTTGCGAAACCAAACGACGAAGCAAGTTTCTTCTGAACAGGAAAATCAAAGAGACCCCTCTTCGACTGAAGTATTCGGCTACCTTTACATGATTCTCCATAAGGCCCTGTAATAGCCATAAAAACTGGAGATGTCAGAGTCAGATTTATAGTATGTCCTTAAAAGTCAATCAAACAAGCCAAGCAAGTTGTACACAACAAATTCTGTCCTGCAGAATCAAGAGGGTTTACAGCATAATATTACAGCTAGGAAGATACGAGTCCACAATCTATACTATTTCATGAGATAACCCCCACTTTTGGATTTCATTATTACATTTCCGATGTTTTAGAGTCCTCTAAAGTCTAAACATTTGATCATAAACCTTGTAGTATCCATATTATCTTCTAATATCTTTTGATGCAGTAGAGCTGCTGTTACCGAGAAGCCTGTTGCTTCACAGTAATTCATGCTTAATCATGCTTCTATTCCAAATCAACAAAGGAAAAACAATCCTTACCAAAGACCAACTACTTCCTAATCCTAATCAAAATTGGACTAATAGAATCCTACTTAAATTCAAACTCTAAATGCCAATAGGTGCCACTTTCCAGACAGTTTGAACCATGAAATTTCCGGCATGCTCGATTTTTAGAGTAAAAATAACCTTATACATACCTGTCCAGACCAAAAATGTTTTTGAATATTCAAATCACATAGTATACTCAATGACTAATGTTGTTCTGTTCTCATGTATCGGGAAAACACCAAGTACATCACGCTTTTGTACCTTCAGTTTGCATCTTAAACTGACAGGCTTAACTAATGGAACTACATTAGCACTTTTTCAGTTTCAACTTGTCCTCAACATATTGAATTATGGAATACCTGGTGTTTTTTGTCAATGGAACATGTTAACTCTTGCTTGAAGCACCTCTCAGTCAAGTTGCAAATTAGCTTTATTACCTCAAACAAATTACTGTGTTCAAGGTTTATTCATAGAATGTGATCCACCAATTTTCTTCTCAAGCTTCAATTGCTTTCTAACTGCTCTAAGTTGAAAAATTCAAGAAACATGCATCCACAGTTGCACCAACTTTCAACTTTCAAGGCCCAAATGTAATCCCTACATTGTATCTAATAACACCTCTACGTTTGATTCCAAAAATTAAGATTCATCAGCATTCATTTTTGGAAATTCAACAAATGGTCAAGAAGAAGATGAACTTTGTTAACTGAGGTTCAAGTTAGAAGAAGTTGATTTGTGTTTCCATAGAAATTTGACCAAAGATTTCCAGTTGGAATAATAGTGTAGTTAGATTTTGTATCTGTACGAAGTGTGTGTGTGTGTGTGGAAATGTTTGGTCAAATTTCTGTGGAAACACAAATCAACTTCTCCAATTGCATAAATGTCAGGTTTCAATTGAACAAGCACATAGCAAGAAACTTAAGCCTGCATCAGATAAAAATAACACACCAAAGAAATTATTTCAGTGATGAATGATGAGCTATACAGATTTACCTGATTAAGCATCCACTTCAAGCCAACAGCAGCTGTACAATCATTTTTTGCAGCACTGCTGTACCAATCCAGATTGTAAACTTTGTCCAATGCCCTTATGATTGCCGATATGTTGCCTCTCCTTTCTTTGGAAGAGAAAATCTCCCCATTAGAACTAATGTTAACATGGCTATTCAAAAGAGTCTCAAACCATCCACTTCCAGATCTCTGCATGGACACAATAGAAAAAAACCGAACTGGTGTACATGCACATTCATCCCTGATGAATCGATGAATGGTTAGTTAAAATGCTGGCAAAAGCCAAATTAAAACAGATTACCAGGACAAAAGGAAAAACAAAAGACACCTGCTATAAGTATTGGGTTCTGGATAATGCACATATGGGATTTCATAATATGGAATGGCAGGATTTTTGCAAGGTGCTTCCATTATCTCCATCTTCAATTTTCTGGGTCTGCTTTGTATCCCCAATTGCGTTAAACATACTGAGCAAATATAGACACCACATATCATCACAGCAGCTAACATAAACATCCTCAAAGCATGCGATTTCTTTGGTCCCTTTATGACGAGTGCTTCCTGCAATAAATATTAGAGAAAGATACTGGTCGGTGGATAAACAAAACAAGACCATGTACAAAAATAGTATAGCTTTTGGATATTCTTGTCAAGGATTTTAATTTGGGAAGTACCACACTAGCTAAGTAGGTATAGCTGACGACATATGAAATAAACAGCTCCATGTGAGACTCAAGTGGCATTAATCAGAAAAGAATGACCACTCATAACTAGTAGTTCCAAATTTCAGTAGCACAATCGATGGTGTTAAATGATGCATTGAAACAATAAAAATAAAGGGAATAATTTGACATAACCATTTGATAAAAGAAAACTGAATAATGACAAGTTAAAACAAGCAAGTCATGAAATAATTTGGTACAGATTGAGGTGTTTATTAGCTCAGTTAGGTCACCTGAATCACAACACAGAGTGAAATCCCAGGCAAAGACAGCTTTTCAGATTTATCTGGCAACTATGTCCCGGAACTTGATATGATAAACAAACTTGAGAACCAGCAAGAAACATTTGGAAAGAAGAAGAAAGTTCCAAGAATGACCAGTCGAGGTGAAAAGAGGGATAAACCTCAAAGCAGCTTCTTTTTTGTTCAGATCAAGCAATGTGCTCAGAGCCATTTGCAGACACAATGAAGTGCAGCTATAACACTGAGATTCTATAGATATATGACAAAGAAAAACGAAACAAAATTCATCAAAAAGCGAGATCAAGGAATGGGCACCTTGTTGAAGAAGAACCGATGCTCCACCATCTTGTTTTCCCTTTATTTCAACCTTATATTGACTCCCTTCTTCAGAAAGGAGGGGCATTTAAGAATGAGGAGCTCCCATCCCCATTCCCATCTCTCTTTTCCCTCCTTAAAAAATCTTTCTTTTTTTCTTCAAAGGCGAGGTTTTTAGTAAAGTAGACGAGCCGGAGGATCAAAAGCCTCTTCCCAGCTCAGTAAACTCTCCTCGTGAGCCACCATCATTACCCCCAGATGCCACCAAAGCGCTCCTCTTTGTTCCCTGTTGTTTCTCCTCGTCAAGAACGAATCTTTACTTCTCCGTCCCCTCTCTATCCCGATTTCTCCGAACGCGTCCGACACTACATCTGTTCTTGAGAGAGAGAGAGAGAGAGAGAGAGGAATTGGGGACAGTGAGGTGGCAGGATCTTCAAAGAGTGCCGAGAAAAGCGCTCCACGGAGAGAGAGAGAGAGAGGAAACCAGGAATAATTTATGCAGGAGAAAGAGGGAAAAAGGAGAGACACCGCTATTAGTTTGATGTAATCAAAAGGTCTAAATCTGAATAATAAAGTCCCCGAGTTGGTTATGTTGTCACCAGTGCAGTAATGAACTATCCCTCCCTCCCTTCTTATCCAAAAGTACGAACACCAAACGTGGACTATATATATATATATATATATATATATATATATATATATATATATATATATATATATATATATATATATATATATATATATGTGATAAAATCTTGAAACCAAATTGTAACTTCAATATTTTCCTGCAAAGCTTCTATTTAAAAAATATCTAAACAGTATTTTTTTGATGAGCTATTTTACCGATTTAATTCTGGACAGCTAAGCCTAAAGTGTTTCTACTCAAAACAGTCGGTTTGGACTATCGGTTTAGTAAAGCTTTGTTGACCGATTCGAATTGAAATGGTTCATGCTTGTTTAATATATATTTTTAATTAACAAAACCCACAAAATGATTGTTGCATTATACAGTGTTTCTGTCTTAATGCTGGTGTTGATATCGAAGATGCAAAAAACATTTCTCTTTTATCACTTTTCATTTCTTTCTTATTTATTCTCTTTTTTTCATACGTGAGTTGTTCTTCTTCTTTGTCTTCTCCTGTGTTTTTTCATTTCTTCTTGAATCGAGAATATAGATCATTTAATAGTTATTTAGACAAGATAAGATATATATATATGCAAGTTTCAGTAACTTCTTTTGAATCAATCCAAGTAAACAGCATTCAGACGAGCAGAAAACACAAATCAACGCAGATGTTTCCAGTCATAAACAAGTCTGGGAGGAATTTATTTATATGTTTTTTTTTTCTGCATACATACCAATGAACATCAGATAGATGGTAATGGTGGTGTGCATTGGTCGGTTATATTGTATGATCACATTCTAAAGACACCGTATTTGGTGTCCTCGGGATGGGGCTTAATGGAGGCAGAGAGACACAGGCCGATGACCTTTCTGGTGTCAGATGGGTGTATGATGCCATCATCCCAAAGCCTTGCAGTAGAGAAATAAGGGCTTGCTTCTCTGTCGTAGCCTTCCACAACCTTGCTTTTAAATTTATCCTCTTCCTCCTTGCTCCACTGCATTTGATCAAAAAACAAGGTGATTGATCTTGCAGTCGAAGACAAGTTAGATGAGAATGGTGTGTGGTTCCTGGATTCATAGCATTGCATCAACTAAAATTTTCACCAAACTAAAAGTTCCTGACCTTTATTTCGTATGTGTGCTGCCTTATTTGGAGCAGAATATCATAGCAATTTGGAAATGTGATATCGAGAAAGAGAAATTACGGCAAAATGATGCAATTGATACTTTATGATATTGTAACTAATACGAACCGACAATTACCTCAATTCCTTGTCGTTTCTTATTGCTCCTCTCAATTTGGGCGAGGACACCAGCAGCCTGGGAAGATAAAGACCAATCAAAACCATGAAGAAGTATGAAGGCCAAAACCCAAAGGAGCCTTGATACTGCCACTAACAATCTAGACTAAAGCGTCAAATGAGAAACATATCTAATTGTCAAAGATTCATCTGGACAAGAGCCAGTGTGACTTGCTCAAGAAGGCATAAGTTTGTTCATGTTTAAGTTCTTTTTTCTGAAGAAAGTTTACCTGTGTTCAAGTTAGTTCCAATCTTAAATACTAGAAAGGCTTCATCAAGGAAAAACATCAACAAATTTGTTCTCTCTGACATCATATTTCAGGAAGGATCAGGCAAAGACTAAAGCTCAGTGTTGCAACTCAGGGAAACAACATAACTGGTTAATTAAGTTTGCAAAAGGAAAGAAAGATTGATCCATTAAAATTTCTTTAAGAATTAGTTGGTTCTTTAACTATTTCTACCAAGTTGTACATCATCATCTAATTTATTCCATTTTTTATAGTTATTATCCAGTAAAACATTTGATCCTATGCACCGGTCAATAAATATCACTATTTACATTTTCTGCCACTAAATGGCAAGAACTAAGAAGAAAATGAACCACAGCTGTAACATTGAATATTAGCAGCAGAGATTCGTTTTCTGCCATCTATATGTTGCACCTAACAAGCAACTAGACAAGAAGACAACTTACCGAAAAGAAATAGAAAAGAAGACATATTTACAGATTTGTGACCCATTTGATTGAGGAAGACTTCACCACAGTAGAAGTTAAGAAATGAGATGTTACCTGATTACCACCCATCACAGATATCTTGGCAGTAGGCCACATAAACAAGAAATTAGGACTATATGCACGTCCACACATTCCATAATTCCCAGCACCAAAACTTCCACCAACAATTATTGTTATTTTAGGAACCTGCAGCAAGTTCCCACAAGATAAATTATTTTTCAGAAGCTATCATCACTGTAAGACACTGATTGGAACTGTGTAATAAAAATGAAGCTCTGTAGTGCATTATATGAAAAAGCAAAGCCACAATATCACCAAAGGCCAAAAAAAGAATTTTAGAGTAGTCAGGTTTTATTTTAATACTCATATTTCCTTATGTATTAGCGTATGGTGCAATTTTCTTCACATCCTCAATGGATAAAGCCAAGAAGCAAGAAACATGAATACAAATCGCTCAAACATTTTGTCACATAGCCAAGCTATAACTCATATCTTTCATGCAAGTATTGATTGGTTACAAGACGATGGTACTCTACTTTGCTAGGTTGAATAGTGGAGACATGTCATGACCTTGCCCAATAGGACCTATAAATTAATGAACCTGAACTGAACTATTGGTCCAAAATGATTAAACCCAAGTTAATTTATAAACCAATTCAGACTTCCTTTCACCTATGACATAGGTTTGAACTAAGGTGTCATAATTGATCCCACTCAATGCTTCATGTTTTCATCAAGATCCAACATAACTCAAAATCAAGCACTAGCATGGTGCCTTTGGTTCCATCCACGCACGAGAGTCCTTTCCTAATTAGACCCCTCACAATATAGGTCCACTTTGAGACCGGTTGCCAAAACTCTCTCTAATAGGAGAGAAAGGAGGAAGGGATAACGAAGTGGGCAGGTAGCAACAAAGCATAGTGGCAAGGATGGTGGTGAGGCAATGGGGAAGAGAAGAGACAGAGGGAAGAGTGATATCTCATCAAGAGAAAGAGAGAAAGAAAGGAATTTGGAAGGCAAAAAGAAAAAAGAAAGGGGACAACTATCATCAAAAGCTATAGAGAAAATAAATAATGAGATATCGGTATCGGGTGGTAGGCTTATTACCCGGTACTCCTAGTTTTAATCATTAACACTGGAGGATAGAGTCTGGTTTTGTAGAACTACTGAGTGGTAACCCTTGTTTTGGATCAAATGACTCTTGTACTGGTCGGAATGGCAAATACCAATTAATCCAGACTGGTCCGACTTGTTTCTAAATCGTTGATCTTAAACATTTCTACCTTCATCATCTTTGAGAAGTAGAACTTATCTAGCGAGCAATCCAGCAATGACATGGTAACACGATGACAGCTTTTACATGCAAATAAGAGATATCACAATAAACAGGACTAACAAACCACAATCATTCATTTTATTGTCATGCTAATTAGTAAGATAAGGAAAAATTGTAATCTACTTATGAATAGTAGTAATTGAATTAATCTACAAGCAGAATATTGAATATATGCAAGGTCTGGTAAAATTAAATCAGTCAACCACTTGAAAATTGAGTAAAATCATCTGTATTATTCAGCAAAGACTGTTGTATTTACATCCTCAGTTCCATGATGAAAATATATGCAGACAAGTCTAACACAAAATAAAAAGGAAAAAAACATTACCTTTGAACAGGAAACTGCCATGACCATTTTCGCTCCAGCTTTAGCAATACCACTTGCCTCAGACTTAGACCCAACCTATACACCCAAACAAAATTAAATATAAATCCTTAAAAATCACAAGTCACACTTTTTGGTGATTTATTTACAAAAGAGTTGCCATGACAAGATTAACAACAGAAATATAACATGCCTGTAAAATGATATTGGCATGAATATCCAGCATGACATTATATAAAGTTGCAGGATATAAAACAAACAAAATTTATGAATGACAAAGAATTATTCATGCTGCTTTGTTGAACATTTACTTTTGAATGTTGTGCATGCTAAATACAGCATCTTCAGTAAAAGTGGGAATTTGCATGTGGAATTGTGGATATGAGCAGCACAACACAACATAAATGACACAGCACGTAAAATGTGGATTGCTGAAACAAGGCCAGCCAAGAGCCAGCAAGCAGCATGACAATCCTTGGTAATTTAAGGAATTGAAAATGTCTTGCTGATGTTATTTCTTTTGGATGACAATCCCAGAAAAGATTTAATTTCCAAAAGAGAGAGACAGGGTTTCATTTGAGAAGCATCAATTATGGCTTCAACCTATTAACAGTGATTACAAGCACCTAAAATATAAGTTGGATGCATATTACAAATTTCACAGCCAACAAATTTACTGCATTAACATTCAGATGTGCAATCTGGAATATACTGATGCATAGGCATTTTACAATGACAAGGAAGATAGAAAGTGTACCATAAATCCAGTGATATTCTGAAGAAATATCAAAGGAATATTACGTTGTGCACACAACTCGATAAAGTGAGATCCTTTCAAAGCAGATTCAGTAAACAATATGCCGTTATTTCCGATTATCCCAACTGACTGCCCATAGATCCTTGCAAAACCTGTCACGAGTGTCTATACATAAACCTAGTCAATATCGTTGCATTTGCAGCATTAATAAAGAGAAACACAGAATGCAGAAGAATCTTCAAGTAGTCTAAGAGCTCTTACCATGCCATAGTACTTCTTGAATTCATCAAATTCACTGCCATCTACAATACGAGCAATAATGGATCGAATATCAAAAGGCTGCTTCTGATCAACAGGTGCAATCGATGTAAGTTCCTTCTCATCATATAATGGATCCTCATAAGAAGAAGAATTACTTGGTGGACTATTTTCCCCTCTCCCAGCCATATATAGGTTCTTAACAATATTTCTCCCAATTGTCAGGCCATGAATCTCATCTATAACACATTGCAAGTACAAAGATTATTAGGACCGTGATAGAAATGATATTGCCCTCTTTTTAATTGCGGAGTAAAGGAAAATATTCAAAGCAAAGAACAAAATCTTAAAAAATATAGAATCCATAATAGGTGCAAATAAGAACAAAATTTTTTCATCTAAGTTGGAATGTTAAGTGATGAACAGTAGAAACAAAAGGTGGAATATCGTGACACACTTAAAATAACATCGAACAAAAAAACAATCAAGCAAATTAACAACCATTTCAAAACCTATTTAGCCAAGGAACCAAGCAACATATACTGCTGGAGGAATTTGTGCTAGCAGAAAGTTCTATCTAACTAAATCAGATATTGAATCTGAAATATATCAAGAAAAAAAAGCAAGCATGGTTTTAATTATTTATCATGGTAAGCAAACTAATGCGAACAAAAATGTGAAATCAACAAATGTCATGAAAGAGAAAACAAGCAAGCTTTAAGCAAATGAAGCAAGAGATTCACAGCAAATGGATAGAAAATCTATTGTCACGTTATGTTTGACATGCAATAATGTGGCCTAGAACTGTTTTTGACAAGGGATATGCAACCACAAAGTTGTATTTCTATTGTCCATAATGATTAATTAGATGTATTTATGACAATGTAACTTTAACTGGACAACAAAAAGTGCAGTAATTAGGATCACTTATTTTCCTCTTATAGCTGCACACAAAACAAATTGAGAAGCCATAGATCTGAACACAATTTTGACCTGAGAAGCTAATAGAAAGAGTATCCTAATACAAAGATTATCGCAAATGCAGGCCTTGTGGAAAGTCAATGTGTGCAAATTTTCTTGTACAAGCAGAAAAACTATTTTGACGATTCAAACCATTATCACTAGGATGCAAAGGAAAAAACTTACCATGGCACCTAGGTCCACCCTCAACAAATTGGAGGACAAGTATGTTTTAGTCAAAACTTTCTAAAAGGCCAGCTTTAGTATATTAAGTCATGGTAAAATAGTTTTTGTTTTCAACTAAACTAAAATGTAAGAGGTTTTAATACAGATATTGGTACCCATATTGGAGTCCATCTCAATCTGCCTCAGTAGACCAATCAACTCCAACTTAATACACTCTTGAATACAAGTAGCTATAATTCATGATGAGTGAATAATACCATAAAATGCATCATGAGGGACGTATTACTCTTGAGCATATGTGCAATATGATGAGAAAAACATGCTATTGAGGTAGATCAGGATGTTAAGATTGATCAAAGCAAAAAGTACCTGTTGCAAAATGATCAGATACTCCTGATATCTTACAGTGCATAGAGGCACCTCCCAAATCCTCAGCAGATACCTCTTCCCCTGTAGCAGCCTATGAAAATGTGTTCTTCAGAATCAACCTAGATTTTAGAAGTATGCACTTCAAATTCTTATCAATGTAATTACTTTTTACTAAAATGAAGATAAGACACACTGGAAACATGCAAAAACAAAAGCCCAAACCAATACTCACCTTAACAAGGGGAGGGCCAGCTAAAAATATTGTTCCATTGCCTTTCACAATCACACTTTCATCAGCCATTGCAGGTATATAAGCTCCACCAGCTGTACAAGAACCTAAAACCAGAGCAATCTGGGGTATACCCTCAGCTGACATTTTTGCTTGGTTATAGAATATCCTACCAAAATTGTCTCGGTCAGGAAAAACATCAGCTTGCCTTGGAAGGTTAGCACCTCCACTGTCAACAAGGTATATGCATGGCAACTTGCATTCAGCTGCAATTTCTTGTGCCCTAAGATGCTTCTTAACAGTGATTGGGTAATATGTCCCACCCTTTACAGTGGGGTCATTGGCCACAAACATGCACAGCCGCCCATGTACAGGTCCTATTCCAGTAATGATTCCCCCAGATGGTAATGACTCTTCGTACAGGTCAAAGCCTGCAAGCTTCAGGGTTATACAGAAAATAAGAATGTAGAAACCAGGGCAATCACATCTAAAAGAGGTATACATAACTCATCAGTTGGTAGTAAGTAACTGAGTATGATAAATGATATATATACTCTTTTTCAAGGGAAAGAAAGAAATCACATGAATCAAATAAGAAAGAATAACATAAAGAACAAAATATTTAAATCATTGTGTATAAGTAGAAAGTGTTGGGTCACTCATTCTGCTTCATGTACTGTTCAGTGCTTAAGAATGTCTTGATTTCATATCCAGATTGGCATTCCAGGAGCTTTTGTGTTCTTGTTGGTGGAATTCTGTTGTCACCCTCAAGACCAATTTCCTACAATCTTCCCGTTTTGCATGCTTCATAGTTTCTTTACACTCAAGAGTTGGCTGTTGGTGAGTAAGTGAGATAATTCCAGTAAAATTATCCTTTACATAAAAAAAATGAACTCATGTGCTCCATACGACAAAAGCAAAAGATGCTGTTTCTTTTATCCTTTTATTTTTGTTCATAATCTCCTGCTCCGACTGATATGATTTCACATTTTCAACTCCCACTTATATATGCGGAGTGGTATATGAGTATCTTGAATGATAAATCAATGCAAGGTCAAAGAATGCATCTATTCTCGGGTTAATGACGCTTTGATTATCTCATGAATGATAGCTTACCATCCTACCCCTTTTCTTAATATGATAATTGAAATTATAACAATCTTGATTGGAGAATAACCGTACCATCCCAAAAAGTGAATATATTTTAGATGAGATTCGCAACTTCACCTACTCTCAGAAACGAATTCCACAAGAACGAACAAAATGATGATCTACTTATACTGAAATGATACCGAATTCCAACAAAACGAATATTTTGGTTTCAGGAAAGGGCACCTACCTGAGATAGCTCAAGAAACGACGACCCAGGATCGATCATCCGGTCGATCCGCTCCCTGGGAAGAAGCTTGTTGCGGCTCCTGTTCCTCTCCACGGCTCGGGGGCCTCCGCCGCCAAGAACCTGGACGAGACAAACAAAGAACCATTAGGAGCCACATAATCCCCAAATTCCATGGATCTGTCGAGGGAGAGGAACGCCAGAGGGACCTGGCGGATGTTGGATTGGAGTTGCGAGATAAGGTCCTGTACGGCGGCGGAACTACAGGCAAAAGCTTCGGAGCTCCGGTCGATGCCGTCGGGAAGGACGGCGGAGCAGAAGGGCATCGCCGCCTGGTGGTGGCGCCGTTCGAGTTGCCTCCACGATCGCCTCGCAAGAACCCTCAACATTTCTCCCCCACTCCCAAGAAGATGGAACTCTAGCAGGATAAGCGGCAAGGGAGTTCCCCTTCCAAGCTCAATGTTTATACGGGTAATATAAATTATTATTATTATTATTATTAATGTTGGTATATTAAAATAAACCAACTGGTATTAAAATACGTATGGATAAGAACGTGCTATTTGGTTGCTGACTGGGCATAAGATTACGTGCCGTCCTTTTCAGCTTGGAAAACATTATTCGACTCGTTTCTCGAGCACCCGCCGTCCTACCCACCTCATCACTGGTTTCGTGGGCATAAGGTTTTGTGGCTCGACCTTTAGCCCGCGGTTATGTTTTTTATGTTCTTTGAACAATAAATAGCTCACTCAAATTTATCGTTTTAAAATATTTAAATCGCTATATTTTATTTTCCATCTTTCTCTATTTCCTCTCTGTTATAATGACATGTCACGAATCGTATTCCTTGGGCTGGGCTGGGCTGAGTCGGGTTGGACTGGTGATGAGAACAGGGAAAAGTTTATTTGGTTCAAATGAGGGTTAATTATTATTTAGTTATGGAGTTAGACCTTTTAGTATTCTCAACGGGCTTAAAAAATTTATATTAGGATCTCTATAGTTATAAAATTAAAATATTTAGATCTATTTAAAAAAAATTCATCGATAGAAATATAAAAATAATGAGGAAAAAAATAATTTTAATATTTTCAATTAGTGGCAATGACGGATGACATTACCCGATCATACTAAGGGCCATAGGTGACTATTATGAATGAGTTGCATCTGTGTTGATGTTAACGTAGTTGTTGAGCGATCTTTTTTGCTGCTTTGTATCTACGTCGACGTTGATGTAATTGTCAAGCGATGAAAGGATCGCTTATTGCATTAGCATCGACGTAGTTGTGAGTGACAAAATGGCTACTTGATATCTACATTGGTGCTGACACAGATGTAGAGCAACATCGCTTTGCATCTGCATTGATGTTAACGTAATTGTCGAGCGGTGAAATGGCCACTCGACATTTATATTGATGATCCTTTCACCACTCGATAATTGTTTGACATCGATGAGCAACTTTCACCTCTCGTTGCTGCTCTTCTCATCTACAACAGCTATTCGCGACTCCTAATAGCACTATCATCCGTCACTACCGATGTTGTCTACCACCACTAATGAGAATAATTGAAATTACCTTTTTATTTATTATTTTTAAGTTTCTATTGATAAAATCGATGGCGTTAGGATAAATGAACCCAAATATTTTATTTTTATAACTATAAGGAGTTAAATGTAAATTGTTTAAGTGTAAGGATCTACGAGAGATAATCTATAATTAGCCTTCTCATCAAGCTAATCACCTCAAGTTTGAATCATCTAACTAATCCAAATTTACTTAGTCTCCTTTTCAAGGGTTGTGTCGCAATTAACTTTCAATTTGGTTCGCTTTAGTAATACAATTAAAAATAAGATTACTTTAAATAATAACATAGGAAAGAAAACATGTATATTTAATATATTAAGAAAAACGACAGGTTATTGAACAGCTGGTGCTTAGGGGCGATCACAGAGGTGAATCTGTCTGCTTAGATCTTTCCTGAATTGGATCAGAAGATATCCAAACACAAGGCATGTGAATAATGCAATGCGTTGACATTGGATTAGATAGACTCGGGTACATGTCACATTCGGAATGACAGTGAATAGAACTCTTGTAATCCGAATCCCACTTGTGAAAACACATTAGCAAATTACAATTTCTTTTTTGGCAAGCAGTAAATAATGAATGCCTATTCTGATACAGGATTTAAAAAAAATACTCAGTTAAATAATCTATCAAAATAAAGTAAAGTATTATCAGCATATCTTGCCAATTGCCTCGTTAACCCGAAATATTGGCCCAACATCATGCATGTTGAATCTACGTATAGTCTCACATATTAACTTCACACTTAATTCTAACGATGACCTCTAAGTGATATTCTCGTATAGTTGAAGAAATCTTATTTACTATCACTAAGTACCCTTCTTTCGAACAGTTTGAATATATATATCGTATTTCTGCTCTTAAATCCTTTAACTATTTTACTAACTTAAACATCAAGAAAATCTTAATTTGTTGGACATGCCTTTGATATAATTTTTACCGATCCCTTTCTCGATAAAGAGCTTATAATAATCTCGAATGCTGAACTCGAATTGGCTCTGAACTTAAACCTCAAAATATTGCACAGGATTAAAAAGAAAATAAAAATGTGCTCTACTCTGCGTGGAGAAACCATTTATATTGACTGGATTTGCTATCTTCTCTCTGTTTTCCAAAGATTTCTTCTTGGGATCAAAAGGAAGGAACAAGCACAACGCAGAAAGCTATCCAAATCTTGGTTGCTGCATGGATGCAATAAGTCCAGTAGAAAGAAACTTAAGCACGGCATTTGATCTCGGTC
The DNA here is from genome assembly GCA_004837865.1 of Musa balbisiana. Taxonomy (NCBI): domain Eukaryota; kingdom Viridiplantae; phylum Streptophyta; class Magnoliopsida; order Zingiberales; family Musaceae; genus Musa; species Musa balbisiana. The sequence continues at coordinate 18,714,208 of CM017188.1, read as the reverse complement.
ATCAGCACGGACAAGGACACAGAAAGCTACGCTCTTCCTTCTGAAGCACATCTTTCTGCAATCATAATAACTTGAGATGCATATGATTTCTTTCAAGGGGAGTTTGTTTATAGAACTCGTGCTAGAGATATTGATGCAACAAAATTCTGGTTCCACTTTCCTCTGGCAGATTTCTCATCATGAAGATGAATGGATCAGCTGCATCAGGCTCTAACTGTCCACAACATGGATTTTGGGCTCTGTAATTGTTCTACTGTGGTTAGAATTTGGATCAGAGGCATCTTTTTATTAGGACTATAGAGAGGTTTATGAATCTCTTTCCTAAATTCCTTTTAGTTTTACAGAGATTTAACATGTGGACACTGATACCAAAAAAAATCGATCGAAACGAAAAATGTTCTCTGAATAAAGAATGATTCAAAAAATATTTTCTTAGTTACAAACAGTTAGAAATCTTAATTAAATAGAAGGCGCATGAGGTTCTTCTCTTTCTCTTCACTTTCCCTATAATCCATCATGAAAATTGATTTGTCTAACTTGAACATCAAAGGCATCAAATTGAAGCACTCTGTGATAGTCTTCTCATAGGTGAGAGCATGAAAGTCCAATTCGACTCTTATTCTCCTTTTGATGTCTCCTTTTGGGAGATGCAGATTACATATAGGCTTATCTTAGGCTTCCGAGTGTGCCAAATAGTTCTTCTCCAAAACAGTGATAAGCAAGTGAGATTGGCCACTTTGTGAAGTAAACTGTTCTGCATACTTCGCTAGCTACCATCTCATCCATTGCCTTAGCCCATCAGTCTGCCTGCTATGCACCAAGTGGGTCGTGTAAGGTCATGTCTTCCCCACACACACACACACACAACACACACATCAACCTCACCATAACAAAGATTTGTCACTTCCTCACAACCTTGCAAGTAAGTATGTGAGGACTCGTGAGAGAGGCCTTTGGATATGTATACTAACAAGTCTTTGGTTGTGATAAGTTGATGATGTACGAAGAAGAGTCATGGACGAAATCCATGAAGGGACTTCTGTATTCAACATACATCTTGAATGGAACACTTGTCATCTTGCAAGAACAATCATAACAAAATCCAAATGGTTTCAGGTTTCTTCACGCCAAGAAATTGTCATATAAATATATTCCCCCACACCTCATAAGATTCATCCTTGTCAGGAGAACAATCAAAGGATGATGCAAGTCTTGACCATCTCATTTAATCAGGTAATTATTTATAAAAATACTTGCAGTGTGGTTCTCCTAAAGATCATCTTTATGGAAGATAGCTGACAGATGCATTTTTCTGAAAATTTCCTGATAAATATTTTTACCAAGCAGCTGAGAATGAACAAATATCAGTGTCTCAATCTACTTGTAAGAGTATATGGTCATCAAGTCCCCGGTCTAATTAATGGACTATAATACAAGCAATCAACAGTGTTCATATCAGATGACAGCTACTGAAACCAATTCTACTGGATGCACTTGCCACACAAGAATTAGCACTGGTGGAAGCAACACCTATAACCATAGCATGCAACAAAGATGAGAAGTAGAGTTGCTGGACTCATCATCCATTCTAATCTTTCATGAGACCAACAGACAGTCAAGTTGGACTTGGAGACATGCAATGAACTTTTGAACTGGAGAACAAAAGTTTACAATATGATTAAGTGTTCAAAGTCTCACATCAACAGAGATTAGTCAAACAAATGCTATGACAAGGTCGGCAAAAGGGAGCAAGCTGATATCCTTCTGACATTCAATTCTTTCTTTTTTTCACATTAGCAGATTCTGACAACATATCCATCATATTGTATTGAAATCTTGACAGCATCTAAGGCAACCAACTAGGTCAAAGGGCTTGCATAAGATATAATGTGGCTACTCCACCATTCTCTGCATCTTTCATCACATGTCCAGTAGATTGCAGGTGGGAGTGGTTGGGCCTAATTGACAGTAGCATGTTACTCTATTCTGTTCCAGATCCAAGTTATAAAGCAGTGTGGATTCAAGCAAGGTCGGGGAAAAAGAAGAAGCCCTTAAGCTAGTCCATAGAACTGAGTCAATCAAGAGAAGAGTTAAAACAAGTGAGCATCCAATGAGTTCCGTAACAAAGTTGCTCTTTCCCATGTGCAGATCCAAACACAGTGACAACCAAGGATCACAGCACATGGTACCATTATCCTCCACCACACTTGGTTTGTGATTGTTACAGCAGAAGGGGTTTCTTTTAATCCTTCCTTTTCTTTTTGCTGGATGCAGCAGAAGATGTTGAGAACATGGCAAGCAGAACCAGCTCTGCGAAAATTATTTTTCTCATCCACATGTTACTGTCATGGGAGTGTTGTGGTACGTAAACAAGTTGCCAAACATTTGCTGTCAGTTTATTGAATCTCTATTCCATTCACATTCCCCAGCTCAGATCAGGCAGGTATTTGCCTGCCGATCGATGATGATGCTCTGACGAGTTTATAGTTTATCGGAAAAATGTACAATTGAGAGGTGTAAACTTACACGTATAGATCACAGCATTTCCCATCCTTCTGGTTCTGGACTGCTCTGATTGCGGCAACTCGGGCAGCTGTGACTGCTTTATTTGCAGCCGAAACAGCCTGTTTAACTTGCTCCTCCACCAGCGGAAGAAGGGTAGCATTCTCTGATGCCTTCCTTGCAGCCTAAACCAATCAAAACAATTCAATTTTAACGATATTGGTGCATTGTACACTGGTTGGAAATCCATATAGGTTCAAGATGCATACCTCAAGAACTCGCTCGACAACAGGGTCTGATGCGAGGAGGCTGTTCTTCAGAACGCCACAGTCCCACTCACCAGACCTCCTCTCACCATTTCGGAATGCGTATGTTCCAAAACCCTGTCTCCTTCCTTCATGCCATGAGCCCTCGTAGCAGTGGCCATTAGCAAAGTTGTACACCCCAAAACCATGGATTTTGTCTCCGAAATATTCGCCACTATACCAATCACCATTTCTGCAATGAACCAAGTCCAGATCATTGATATGTGAACAAAAAAAAATCGATTTTGACATAACTAGGAAATCAAGAGTAAAGGAACCAAAACAGATTCTGCAAATAATTGCAGATTAATTGTCGATGGCTCTTCAATTATGGTAGCAGGCAAGACCATTTGACAAAATTAGGAATATACTATTGAGGGAGGGTAGGGAATGACCTATCCTCAAAGAAAAGGAATGGCCTATTCCACGAGGAACAGATTAAGCCCTTCATATTTATTGATACCAACCAAAAATGTCACGACATTATACACATTAAAGACAGCAAATCGTAATAGTCCAAATTGCAATAAGAACAAATCGACAGGCAATTTAATGGAACCATAACAAGTCCTTATGCTGTACCTATGATCGTGATTGGCAAATTCATGTGTCATATACATGAAAAGAGGAAATAGAAAAAGTGAAACAGGTTCAAAGCTCGAGCTGATCAGTAATTCAATTCGATAAATCCTATCAGAATTCTTTCATCGGCCACAAAAAAAAAAAAAACAAAACAAAACTCAACCACCACCACATAACCCCATTTGATCAAATTCACAAACACATGGCGACAATTACCAACTAGAGAGTGCAAGAAGGAGGACAGAGCCACTTCTCTCTTACCTGAAGCGATACCGGCCAAGGCCGTGCTTGACCCCGCACTTGAACTCCCCAGAATAGCAGCTGCCTTCGGAGAAGGTCTGGACGCCGCACCCGTGGCTCTGCCCGCCGACCCACTCGCCGGCGTAGCAGTCCCCGTCGTAGAACCGGTACACCCCGAAACCGTGCCGCATCCCCTGTCGATACTGCCCCCGGTACCGGCTTCCCCTCGCCCAGCTCTCAATCCCATGCCCGTCGTACTTCCCGTCAACCCAATCCCCCTCATACCGCCCCTTGACGTAGAAGCGGTACACCCCACTCCCGTGACACCTCCCCTTGTGAAGCTCCCCTTCGTACACGTCCCCATTACTAAAGAACACCACTCCTTCACGCTCAGCCTTGCCACTCTTGATCCCTCTGTTGGAAACTCTTCCAGCGACGTCGTCGCCGATGAACCACCGAACCGGTACGCGCTTCCGTGCCGCTCTGAGCTTACGGAAGCGTGACCAGACGAGGAGGATGGAGACAAGAGCTAAGCAGGCAGAGGCGAGGAGAAGGCTGTTGGCCGTGGTGAAGGCTCGGTTGAAGTAGAACAAGACGAAAGGGAGGAGAAGAAGGAAGGCGATGGAGGCGAAGAGAGGAGGAGGGAAGGCGCAGTGGAGCAGAGGGGAACGGCCACCTCCCATTCTCCCACCCTCCCAGCTTTGCTTCTTCCGCTACGGACTACGGTGTGGACTCGATGGGTCAGATGGGGGTATCGGTAGCCAAAGAGTGGTGGGTATATAGGTGGGAGAGTGGATCGGACGGTCGTGAGGAGTTGGTAGAGGCTTACGTAGCGATCAACTTCGTTTGTTGGCCGTGTGATGGGTGCGACGGGAAGTCGCACGTGAGCAGGCGTGGGTACAGACCGAGAGCGAGAGGTGGTACAGCGTGGGGCCCAAGAAGAGGGTTTGGGTCGGATATGGGCCGAGAAATGGCCGTGGGCCCGTGGAAGGGGACACGGATCATGGTCGGCGGCAGTTTCGGACGATATCGGTGACGTTGGTTTTGACAGGTACGGTCCGGCGTGTGGCATCGAGTGTGTGATCGCGGGGTGCGGCCACGCGACTCGCTTACCCGCCCCGATTACACGGGTAAGGATCCTCATTATATAGATCCAACACGACTTGCTTACCCGATCCGATAACAAAGTAGGGATCCTCGTCAACTAGATCCAATATGGATCTCCTCCTGGACCGGATGTCATCTCCATCAGATTCATGAGTATGATAGAACTCTCCCATCACATTCTTCGTGGTTTAAGCCACTAAATCATAAAGAGTGAGAACGAACTTGGCCGGCTCGGTTTGTTAGCAAGTGTATGAAGGACCTGTGTATCATGAGGTAATCTCCTCATCTCACTTCTCTAAGAATACTTTTCTACTTTGAAGTGGAGAAGTATTAATATATTTTTAGAAACGAATTATTATTATTATTTTTTATGTTTGTCCTCATAAATTACTATTCAAAATTATTTTTTAGAAAATAAAATTTATCATATATTTGTTTTTCATATTTTGTTCTCTGGCCTAAGGATAATATAATGTTTTTCCTCTTACAAGTAATAATTTTATGTTTTAAAAAATATAAATTTTTTTGTTAGTTTTATGAAAAATATGCATAAATTTTAGTGATATTATAACCACAAAATATAGTTATCAATATTATTGAGAAATGATTCAACTAAGACTACGGTCATTGATTGAAATGTTGTGTCACTAAGTTAAACTATATATTTAGTGATGAATATACTTTAAAACATATAAATAATTCAAAATTTTATATACTAAAAATCTAAAATATCATAATTAATGAAAATAAAAATCTTAAATAAATAAAAATAAAACATCATTCACATAAAATATGATAAAAATAATATCTCCGACTTATATTATAAACATAAATTTTCATGCACATTAAGTAACACATGATAATATATAAAATATTAGAAGATGAATATGAAATTTAATTGCTTAAGCACGGCATGCATATATATGATGATAGTTAGAATAATACTTACTTTAAAAACAAAGATATAATAATAAGAAGAGATGATAACAAAAAAATAATCTTAGAAAAAATAATAACATATGACAAAGGAACCTATAATCCATTACCAAGAGAAATGAAAAAATATATAGAAAAATGATAAAAATATATAACTAAAAAGATTGAGTTAAGATTATTAAAATAATCTTAGTTATAATATTAAGGTTAGCTGATTTGTTTTGGTTTTTAAAAAAACTCATTGAATAAATGAATAATTAGTTGATTCTAGATATTTCTAGTCCCAAAGAAAAATAAATATAAATATAAAAAATAATAAAAAGAACATATGGTAGGTGGGATAGAAGATGAAGAGAATATAGGAGAGAGGAGAGGTGCAAAGAGCACAACTATAGAGGAAGATGAGGATGTGTAGGATAGAGATAGTAAGAGAAAGAGAGGGAGATGAAAGAAGAGTGATGAAATGATAAATATTATGTTATTTCTCATGATAATATAGTTTAAAATTAATATAAATACTTTCTAAAACACACAACTACAAAGTTCCTGAGTTAAGAGTATTTAAATAATCTTAGTTATAGTATAAAGATCAATTTGTTTGTTCTAATTTTTAAGATAACATATTGTATAAATGAATAACGAGTTATAATAATATTTACAATAAAAAGTTATATGATAATTTTGTCATATCAACTTACAATAAAAAGATATATGTGTGTAATTTGTAGACGTATATAACATACACAATTATTTACTAGTTTATCAAATATTTTATTATTCAAAAATATTATAAAATAATATGTTTGTTTGTAATAAATAATAAATTATATTTCATATTTAACAAATGAAATTGTTCTAAGTTTACAGTAGTGTTTATTTTAACACTGTATTTGTTTGGATATATTGAAAAATCTATATTATTAGTTTTAATAGTTATATGATTTCGTTAGATTTAAGAGGTTGTAAGATGATATATAAAACTTAACAAAGTGGACATTAATTTAATCCACTATTCACTCTGTCCCAAAAGATTTAAATTTTAAACTTATGAGAGAGTTCATCTATGTCAACCGCTGTTCATTTTAACTCAATCAAATCCATAATCTTATTAGCCCAATCATTTTTTTTATTTATTTTAAACATGTTTAAATTAAATTTTATGCTTCAATCTGTAAATTTATATTATACAAAAATTCAAACCACAAACTAAAAACTTAATAATTTGATCATGGCACTATTCTCTTAATTCATATCTTTTCATCTCACATATATAAATATTTCAAGCATAATGATATCACAAATTATAGAGGCAACACCTTAACAAGGAAAAGGTTGTTTCCATATTGAACATAATCCAAAAATAGGATAGTGCAATGGCAAATCAATAATTATATCATTCTCAACCATAACCATATATAAATAACAAGTGATCTTTTAACTTGGTGGTCAAAATTGCTTAAAACACATATGTAAGTTGATTACATGGGAAGAAACCTCTTGCATGCCCTCACTATAAATGGTTGTTTAAATATGCCCTCACTATAAATGATTGTTTAATTTAAAATATTGATATGCACACACAAGCGTTGATTCAGAAAATACATCGATCAAGAAGAAGACTTGTGATAATCAATTTTGAATTTAGTATTATCGTGATTGGCTTGTTATTCTTCATCTTTAAGTGGTGCGAGAGTAAACATGGTTGTTAGTGTTTATAATGTAAAGGATTATGGAATGACAAGAGATGGCAAAACCGATAGCACAAAGGTAGCTTATCATGTTTAGTATAGGTTATTACAATAATCAATAGTTTTTGTCTTCGTTCCTATGAATTTAAATATCTTCATGAACTTAAATTGCAAAAAAGTTTGAGTGGAATAGAGAAGAGACATAAAAAACGTTTTGTATTTATTGTCATGATAATTTTATACTTATGGTTGTAACAATTATGGATATGATAGGCTTTCAAAACAACATAGAGTATGACATGTATAGTGGAAGGGATGACATTGATAGTACTCCTAGAGGGAGCATACCTACTCGGTCCAACAATCTTCAAAGGGCCTTACAAAGGTATAGTAGTGATGCAAGTGGAAGAGCAACTACTGACATCCACCCATCTTGAAGTTTACATACAAAACTAGCTCAATTTCTAGTACATTAATTGATTAATAATCTCATGTGGTGAAAGATTCAATGGACAAGGAACTTCTGCATGGCTTTACAACCAATGTCCTAAGACACACAATTGTAGACTCATGGGTACGGTAGCCTTACTCTAACCATATAGAAATTGATACTAATTCGTTCTTACTTTGAATTGGACTGACAATCACTTTAATATAGTTTCATGACTAATGCAACTGTCAGTAATATCTTCTATTGACACTAAGTTCTTCTACATGCATATCTTTAAATCAAGAGACATTACCTATATCTCCATCGGCCAGAGCTGTACCAATTTGATCATCTTTAATGTGTTATGTGGTTCTGGTCACAACATCAACATCGGTGGTCTCAATAAAAATGACGATGAAAAAGATGTTATTGGGCTAACGGTGAGGAAATGCACTCTTACCGGTACAACAAATGAATTGAGGATCAAGACATGACAATCTTCTCCATCTACATTGAAGGCCACAAATTTCCTCTTCGAATGCATCATCATGAATAATGTCAGTAACCCAATCATCATATATTAGAAATATTGTCCCTTTGTTAACTATCCCGAAAATGTATACCTCATTGCTACTATTGTTGCTAAATATATCATCAGAGTTTTTAATTAGACTTGGATCCTTCTTTAGTTAAGATCACGCTATAAAACTAGTGTGTAAACGAGACTATTCCATGTGAAGGTGTGGAGCTTAGCAACATCAACTTGAAATACAATAGCGATGACTAGCAAGCCAAAAATGTGATGTCTATTTGTGTCCATGTTTATGGTAGCTCCAATGGTTGTTATTCTACATAAGAGTTCCTCTCCCTTTCCTTTTTCTTCTACCTCCTCTTTTTTCTTTTAAGTATAGACCTTGTATCAGGGAAAAAAAAAAATAGAATACATGCAAATTGACACCCTAAACATGTAAAATCAATATCACAAGTTAGTTTCAAATTTTTCTAAAAAATATACAATAAATTTTAGTCACATTATAACCATAAAATATAAGTATCAATATTATCAAAAAGTGATCTCAGGTTAAAACGTTTTGTCAATAAGTTAGACTACACGTTTAATAATGAAAATACTTCAAAACATACAAATAATTCAAAATTTTATGTATTAAAAACTCTAAAACATCATAATTAATAAAAACAAAAAAATTTAAACAAATAAAAATAAAACTTTAATAACATAAAATATGATAAAAATAATATCATCAACTTATATTATAAACATAAACCTTCATACACATTAAGTAACAAATGATAGTATATAAAATATAAAATAATAAATGAATATCAATATAGATATAACTTAGATGATAGTTAGAATAAGACTTACTTTAATACCAAAGATATAATAATAAGAAAAGATGATAACAAGAAAATGATCTTAGAAAATCCGTTACCAATGGAAATGAAATAAAAAATATATAGAAAAGTGATAAAAAGAAGTGGTGATAAGTGGGAGAGAAGATGAAAAGAAGTTTTTGTATCAACCTAGTCTAAAGAGTCCTACTATATTTAAAAAGCTTTCTACAAACCTTCTATAACATCCATCCAAATACAAGAAGTTTTTTATCTTCGAAATATTAAAAGGCCACTTTCAATTCATCACTATTTCAATCTTTTGAGGGTTAATAGATATATGAATACTAAAAATTACATGACCAAGAAATATAATTTTATTAAGCCAATAATTACACTTGCTCAATTTGACATACAATTTCTATTATCTCAGGATTTTTAAAACTATTCTAAGATGGTGTTAATGCTTCACTCTACTTTGGAATAAATCAAAATATCATCAATGAACATGATTATAAATTTATCAAGATAAGAATGTAATTCATGAATTTGATCCCACCGATTCATTCATCAATCCAAAAATAGTGTTAATTGGGATGAGAAAGAGACAAAATAAAATGACCATGCTTTCATTTTGTGGATTAAATACACCGACTTCTCGAACATTAGTTTTGATGGGTAAACTAGACAACATTCAGATCACTGTACACGATGCACAATAACTTGAAGAAACAGCGATTGCAGAAGTAGTATTGATCATACAGTTCAATGGATTCTAGAGAGCCTTGAGGACAAAGTTGGCGGATGCGCTGACCCCCTTTGCTGCAGCTTTCAGGATAGCCCTTTGCCTGTATAACCTGCAATCCATCAAGCTGAGAACCCTTAATACATCCACATCTAAACAACTACATAAATCATTGTTCATCCCCCATCAATGTATACATATAAAGGCAGCAGATTGAGGATATCTACTCACTGGCTTATTGCCGATTAAGCAAGCACTATATGAAAAAGACAACTGTGGTCGTTAAAAATGAAAAAAGACCAAAAAATGCATAATTTATAGGTTGCTGAAAGAACTACATGGGGATCCTAGCTATCGATCTGAACTTCTTGGCAGATAGTCACTGATTACTTGAAATTTTGCTAAATAACAATTTCTCAGCTTATTGTTAAAAGTATTATGCTAACTAAAATTTTTCAGAAGAGGTTTATGAAATTATGTTAACACTACTTATATATTGACAAAGAAGCAATGAGTCACCTAATTGGTAAAAGAGACAAGAAAATTAAGAAGATAAAATACTCTACAAGTAAGGTCCCAAACTAAGGGAACTATCTCTCCAATGCCTGCTTAAAAGTGTGCAACAAGGAGCATCATTGATAATGAATCTGTATAGTTGCACGGTATTCTAATGATGTCACATATGAGCAGAGGGCATAGCCTTACATGCAATAACAAAGCCTATAGAACCACATTTAGTAAGTTCCTGTGAGGATCTAATGTAAAATATTATCCTCGATACAGTCTTTATCCAATCTTCACAGAATAACATGTCAGTCAGCATCTTAAGATTAGTACAAATTGGTGATTATGTGTTACCGAGTACAGGATATCTTAATGCACTGATTGGAAACTCAGAAAAGCAAATATATGCTCACCCTGCTAAAGCAATACCCCAGGTCGATAAGGTATAAATGACTTTCCCAGCCTCCCAAATGTGCTTCCATTTCCTCTTATCTTTCGTGTTACCCATGGCCCTTACCACAGCTGCATTGTCAAAGGTACAATGTTCATGCCAATAAAACTGCTGATCTATAAAGAAAATTCAGATGATCCAATAAAGAGAGCATAAATATGGACAAGTGGAAGTATTAAAAGGGTAGGTACTCAAATAGCTATATGTTCCTATGCAAAAAGATTTAAAATTTTCAAAAACTTAATCGCAAAAGATAACAAAGAAAATTGACTGATTGAAATTTCATTTTTTATACTCATTTTTATAATTTCTCCATAGATATTTCCTCTTAATTCAGCTTGTTGCATATAAACATTGGGAGAGATAAACTTCGTGCATACTACAGAACCTTAGATTGAACTATAATAGCATTTGCGATGTGAGCAGCCTGCTTAGGACCAATGGGAAATATTCAAGAAGTAAAATTATTTTAATGGAACGCCACTGGCATACTGGTTTGGTGTTGGGCACATAGAAAATTCACCTAAGAATTCTGTATTTTGTTGTACATGCTTTTACCAATACATTGGAAATTATTTATCTCTGTGCAGATTCCTCAGATGTTGACCAATGTTGTATTTAACCTTGTGGATCATCTAATAATTCTCAGAGAATAATTATTAAGAACTTATAGAACATCACCATCTCTTGAAGAGAGTGCATGTTCCCTATGAAGTATGAACTAAAGATCTAAACTTTGTGACAGTCCTCTTTAAATTGAATATCATTTCATTTTCGATGCTCAACTTTCAGGGAATTTATTCACCAACTCCAGATTGAAAAAATAATTAACATTCAACGTCTGTAAAAGACAATATTATTTCATCCTAAGTTTGAAAGAGATCTGTCTGCTGACATATGTCAATTCTTATTAATGTTAGAAGTTAGAACAGCATGAGCCATACCAAAATTGAGAGTATCCATTCTAACACAATGATTGCTTCAACTCATTTTAGGGTGTTCTAAACCAAGAATGGCCTTTATGATTTATCCAGTTACAACCTACTGCTACTTGAATATCATCAAAATAACCATAACCATATAGCATCCAAAATAAGACTGTGTATAAGTAGATATGACAATGAAACAATAGTCTTCGCTACAAGCAAATTATGTGAACAAAGAATTGAACAAACATGTAGGAATCCACAGTAAATCATAACTAAAGCTATGAAGAAATTAAGCAATAGCAGCCTTCAGTCTTAATCAGTAACATCCATGGAATCAATCATTTGCCAAGTTCAATTACCACAAGTGCCCACTTCTCGGAAGAGTTTTACCAGAAACATCCCATTGCTAAAACCGAAAATGGAATTAAGAAATCATGGAAACATACCGTAAGCAACACATACGGCAAAATCTTTAAAATATAATGCATGTTTAAAGGGGCATTTAAAATTGAAGAAATGCTAGGAAGGCAACGGCTATCTCCTTGATCCAAATGAAACATAGAGAAGATATTAATAAGCCATATTTCAAATCACTGACAAAAAAAGAATGCCATGTCTGCTGAAATATGCAGAAAAATTCAATTAAACCGGTGCACAGAAATACTGGCAGAAAAATATATAGTCAGAATCATATAATCCCAAAAATCATTCCTTGCACAATCTATCACATTTGTAAAGTAGCACTGAATGAGGCATTCTTATACCCAGCACAAAACACAAAATAAATTAGTATAACACAAAATTTATGCAAAATACAAAGAAGCAAAATGAACAAACAAAATCTAAATAATTTCATAGGATAAATTTAACTTTACTCTCTCAGATACTAACCCATACACAGATCGATCAATCCCCAATCATAACAAGGATATATTCCAATTAGAGGAAAATCACTATCACAACTGAACTTACATTAAGCAGGAAAAAAGCCATAACTTATCAAGGAATCAAGAAGATATATTAGATTAGCTGAGACTTCTGAGAGCAAGTGGTAGCACATAATTAAATAGGTTTAAGGTACAATCATACCATTTTGCAGCTCTTCTGGGGACAATATCTGAGATTAAGGAAGCAGAATATTAGAACATACAAAAACCAATCAATTACATGCTAAGCATCCATAGTTCAAACTATATACCTTAGATTCTGGGTGTTCCAAAATGCACCTTGCAATGAAGTTTGAAATTCCATCAACTACATTTTCTTCACTAATGATAACATAATTTTCATTGTCAATCCTGCTGACTTCTTCCAAACAATCTGGAGTGATTTCATGCGTTATCCAAACCCACCAACTAGGTTCCCCATCATCAATCTTGATCGGAACTTCCACACCATTCAGCTCAGCACCTGAGTTAGAATGTTCACAAATTAATAACTAAAAGTTGGTCTTGGAAACTTACATTGGGCACCAACGAATCTAAGTGTTCTAAGACAAACCTTTCGTTTCGGCTGCTGGGATTCCACAATTCGGAATGTCTTTTGACCCTTTACGAAGCAATTCAAGTTCTCCCAGAAAGCTCGAGTTCTCAACTGCAGCTAAAAGGCGGGAATGCAACTGCATATTTTCAATATAAAAATTACAAAAGCATAAGGCTATACATCCACACTAAATTGGACTTAAGGCTATCAGCTGACACTCATGAACCTCTAATCTTTTACAGAACTTTGTCCTGCAGGATCAACTAGTATATTTTTTCTTCTCCTATTGCACCAACAAATTGACTAACCAAAATATGATAAATCTGATCGCTTCCATTTCAGAAGTTCAAACTACAAAACTCGTAGTAAAATTTTCCAAGAAAATAAGAGTGCAAAGCACAAACAGGGAGCCTTAGTTCAAAATCTTCAAGTGTAAGAGCAGGAAAAAGGGGCTCTTCCGTTGTAGAATGGCTAGCACACATAGCAGTCATAAGGTAATCAAGATCTGCATATTCATTAATTGATGCTTTGTCAATCATCGAAGAATGCTCAATATTATATCGGACCAATTGATTTAAACTTGAGCTTTTAAAATTAGTTCACCCTCCAGCTTCGTATAGCCTTATTTCCTAGATTGCAATCTTACTTCTTAATCGTGCCTAAACAAAACAACAAACAAAAGAACAAAAAAAAAAAAAAGATTTCTCCCTTTCAACATATATAGCAATAACAGCAACCAAAATCACATCCTTTTATTAATTCATGAGGTGGGTCAAGAGGGGCTCACATCGGGAGGGCAATCGCTGGAGAGAGTCGGCGAATCATAGATGGTTTGCAGGATCGCAAGATTGTCGGCGAGGATGGCTCTCAGACGGAGGTTCTCGGCCCGGAGCTGCGCGGCCTCATCATCCTTGGCGTCCCCGGCTCTGCCCCCGCGCCGGTGCTCAAGAGCAACCCAGGCCATGTCCGCCATCTCGAGCATCGATGTCACCACCTCGAGCGGGATCCTATGCGCGTGCCCCACCATCCCTCCTCTCCCTATATGGACTTACAATGAATCGATCGATCGATCAATAGATCGAAGGATGGGAGAAAGGGTGTGCGCTAGAGAGCTAACCCTAGATCGGAACAGAGGTATCGCAGTTCTGGGCTAATTTGATCGCGAGGAGGAGGAAGAAGAGGGAAAAGGGCACGTTTCACGGACGGTCGACCGAAGCCCCACGCCAAGAGCAGATACAATTAATGACGTCCCAATACAATCTAAGTAGGCCGCTTAAACTTTCTATCATAGTTTTATTATATTTGGAGTACGATAAATGGAAATTTTTAATAGGTGAAGGGGTACATATGTTAATTCGAATTTTCCAGAGGTATATTCCTGATAAGGAGACCTTAATTTAATGATGTAAGCAGCTTAACCCTCAATGGATCTAATCCTCATTGGATCTCTATCCAAATATCTAATTAAATTTTATTCATACGATCCAAATTGAGACTGTATAGATATCTTATATTTGTATTTGTATCTCTATTAATCGTAATATCTATTACATGTGTGTTATCTTCTAGACTCGATACTGGACTGGTCGTCAGTCGTATTATCATCGTTTCAACACTGAGAGAGGAGGGGAGGGGGGGAGTTTTTTGTTAAATTAATGTTTTCATAAAAATTACAACGATTCAAAAACTTTACTCAATAAAGCTCTTATCGGAGAGATGTTAACTTTAGAGATTAATTAAATAAAGTATTCAATGACATGTTTGAAATCATACATAAGTCGATAATGCATTATATTTAAGAAATTAGGAAAAAATTTCAATATATTAAAAATGATGTTCATGAAATCATGATTTCTGTTCTCACAAATTGCTAATAATAATTTATTAAAAATTAATTATGTCGGAGTTGATGGATTGATATCTAAAAAGATTTTCTACCCTTCTTTTATCATATTAGATTTGATTGTGTTCAATTAACAAAAGCAGCTTAGTCTCATAATTATCAATTACGCAACAGTGCACAATGCATTACATTTTACTACTGTGATTGGTACACTCGTATGCTTCGAAGCCCTGTGTCTTTTTTTTTTCTTTTTTTTCTTCAGCACTCAGATATAACAAAAACTTCATGCAGCCTGGGTGAAAATAACTCGTAAAACTTTCAAGCATGTAAATGAAAAGGATATGAGAGTCATAAGGAAACAATATGAATGTAATATTTCCCAAATTTAGTTATCAGCTCAGCTCAACCAAGATAAAATATATCCAACTTATCCTGCTTGTCATCATATACATAAAATATGTGTCTCCTGTAGTCACCTGCACCACCACCCTATCGGATGATACCGACATCAGGATACTGATATCAGATTTTGTGAAACAAAAGTTTCAGATCTATATCAGGATACCGATACTGGCACTACAGTTCTCGAAGCAGCATTAATCCATTGGTTAGTATACCAAGTGGGGAACATCAAACACAGCCATCATAGATAGTACAAGTCAACTAAATAAAAACATAAATCACAATAAGATGTTTGAACAGGCTTCAAAACAATACCTAATCACTAAATCCCACTATTGCAACACTACAGGAATTCTTCAACTGCCATTACCAATATCAGACGGCTTTGGTGTATCACCATCGATCCTCTCATGGACCTCGAGGACTTCATCCATTAACTCATCTTCAGCGGCTATATCCTCCACATCCTCTTCGTCGTCATTGCCTCCAGGTATCCTCCTTGTCTTGGGTCCATGCTCCAGCTTGTGTGTCTCCAGTTCCCTGTCCATTGTCTCCTGTAGATTCACCAAGTTGTCGGCTTTCCTGGCGTTCCTAGCGTTATGCCACCTCTCAAGCTGCTGCTCCACGTTTGAAAGATATTGCTCCTCCATGAGCCTCTGGTACTCTGACAGCTCAGCCCTTCTTGTGGTCTTCCATTCAAGAAAAACCTGTAAAGTACGTGCATAAGTCTTAGCTTGTATCAGACATGGTAGCTATCATATAACTTGCTGACTCCAAATTTGACATTTGTAACACTGGATGAAGGTTTTTCTAAAAATTAACCAACGGTCTTTCATGATTGTACAAAGGTTGCCGAGAAAGAACAGACTGCTCTTTGTTCTAAGAAATTCATATGCAGAGGCATGTGTGCTGACATAAACAAACACAAAGATACAGATGCCTATGTGGACATCTATCTAGATTCCTTTCCCCTCTCCTGCAGGTTATAAGAGGGGGGAAAGAATATGGATATCTCAACTCATTATAGCAACCCATGATGATTAGTCATGAACCATCAATGATGACCACAATTGATTAACCATAAATACTGGACTTTGATTAACAAATATGTGGCTGGGCATGTTATACAAAAGGCAATTTCTTCTTCCAAACAAGTCATACGTGAATGTCAGGGGTACCCTTAAGGTACCAGTTAGTAACATCATATTATAACATGTATCCTTATGCAGAGGAAAAAAGTGGTAATTATATCATGCCTGTTCTCTTTGCTGCTCAACAAGTGCAGGATCATCGACCAGAGGCTTGGCTGGCATGTAGTATATTGGAGGTTCTGCCTTGGTCCTGATGAAAACAAGAACAAAGGTGGAGTAAAAATAATAAACCAAATTGGAGTAATATTAATAACATGCATAGAGGAGCTTCTAGTCTCGATGAATGCTAGAGCTATGCATACATAAGAAACTTATCTGTCTGAATTAAATTGTCAATATGTAGACTTGGGCCAGAAAAAAAATAACCTGCAGTATAAAAAGAAATGTTTCACTGAGGTCAAGTAAGTTACATATATATGGTCAAAAAGATAGCCAGAGGAGAAAAAGTGAATCAACTTGTAGATGTATAATATCAAAACATAGCCAGAAGCATAGAATGCAACAAAGAAAAATTATATTAAGGATAAAGATATGCAGAGGAAAAGAGAAAAAGGAAAATAGAAGAATGTCTCTGGCCAAACCTTTAAAGTATATATACCTTAAAAAATTTGAAAGCTTCTTATGATGCTCCGACCAGGACAGAAATAGCAACTCCAACTTCTTCTCCTGTGCCTTTGCAGCAACACGAGCTCTAAGAGTCTATTATTGTCATATAGCAATAAATAAACATTAGTAACTTCCAGATTCATGGCACTATTAAGTTACATACTAATGGCATGCAAGGGAATTACTAGGTCACGTTTCCGTTTCTCTGCAATTTGTTCCCGCTCTTGTTGCCGCAGTCTCTCACTTTCTTCTCGAACCTTCTCTTCTGCCTGCTTGCAAAAACCAATTAACATGAATTATATGAATGATAAGCAATGTATGAATTATAGAAAAGATGCCAGAAAAATTCAAGGAACAATAAGCAAGAAAGGATGAACATAATAGTTGCACATTCCAACACAAGAAAAATGATTCAAATGCATATAGTAATCATGCTTATATCCACAGTAAAAACACCAACAAACAAATATGCAGTTAGAATGATCTCAGGAACCACACATCGCTAACAACCACCAGGGCTCATAACAGGTAGACAGAGAAAAACTTCATCATCATGAGCACAATAGCTTCCTACAACATTGCCACTCCAAAATTTTTGTCATGCTAAAAAAATGAAAACTTCTTTTTCTCCATCAATCAGAAAGAAAAGACCTTTTTCTAATCAGAATGTGATGAGCTTCCCAAAGGTATAGTACTTTTAGAAGTTGCTGAACTCAAGTTATTGAACAATTATAGAAATTGCTAAGCCCATCTATAAAAGATAATAAATCGGCATCATATCAGGGAACCAGGTTTACTCCAAATAATAAAGAACAAAAACAACTTGAATAAAATAAAATGTGGTGTTGAAATTGAATCCCCTGATTCTAGAAGACTTCTACTACATGCTAGATAGAACTTGCCGTGAATAAAAAGCAACCTATCTGACAAATGAAATAGATTGATTTCAGCACAAAATTAAAGACGAAAGTACTCACCCTTCTCAATGAGTCTGACCTACGCATGTATGCATCCGTCGATGATAATTTCTCATCCTCTTCACGAAATTTCTGAATTAAGCAAGAATAAGAAATTTATATCCAAGAAAGAAAATAAAATTGCTCGAATTATATATCCAGCAACTCCAACATAAATAAAGCAGATACTACGACATCTCATTAAAGACCAATTTTACTGCCATTGACAAGAAGATCAGAAGCAATACAAAATGGGTTGAAAGGTCCACGAGGCAAAGTTTTACTGTGATTCTTTATCCAACTAGCCAATGCTAATCAAAATCTGTTGCATATAGATGATGTGGAGTACACAATGGCACCATATATTCATCCCAGCATGATCTCCTATCCACCATCATAGGAGTGAGGAGTGTTGCTGACTCACTAAATAAACTCTCAGCTGTTGTATGTTTAGGAGTACAATATCATCAAGTATCTAAAGTGTTAGCTATCAAGCAACAGAATGCTGCTATAATGTACAAAGAAAAGAACATAGCAAACACAACATTTTTCCTTATTCCTTTATATATTCAGGACAGAGAAATAGAAATTGCATTGCATATATCTCATAGTATTACCTCCAATGTCCCCAATAGCTGGCCTAGCATTCTTTTGTTCCTCTTCATCAAGCTAGCATCCTGAATTAATTTGGGCTCTCTTGGCGTCGGCTCTGGCAGTGACATGTCAATATCCTAGAATATTTCCCAAAATACAATCACTAAAATTAGCCCACACAACACAAACAACCAAAAGCACACCGAATTTGGAACTTACTGTCTTTCGCATTCTCGAATTCCCATCCCTTCTAAACCCACCGCCATTGCTCTGTGAATATGATGTCTTCTGCTCGTTCCTCTCCCCACTCGCAGCAGCACTCGCCTCTGCCAGAGGATCCTCCTCCTTGGCATCCTTCGCAGCACCCACATCCTCTTTGACCTCTCCATCCTCCAACTCCATCAAACAAAAGCGCGAAACCAATAAGTACATGAATAAAAAAACAGCCTTTTTTTGCGCAAAAAAAGTGCTTGAAATTGGATCGAGAAGCAGTGCGCGGGGGAAGATTACTTTGAATACCGCTGATGAAAGCCGTCTCTTGGACGGTGGCTGATCCTCGGATTCATCCGCCTGAAACCGAAAAAACATATTTAACCGATAGAAATCAACCAGAAGCAAGTAATGGACCTCGACGGAGGGTCGTACGGGTCGAACTATTCCACGGTTTAGGGGTCCGGCGGCGGCGGCTGCGAGGCGGGCTCCCCTGGGAGCGAGGCCGCCACGGCGGATGCCTCTGGGATCTCGGAGCCGCTCGGTGATCTGCGGCCAAAGAGAAGTTAGGGTTTTCGACGAATCGAAGCGAGATGAGAGAAAGACAGAGACAAGGGTCGGAAGGAGCGGAGAACCTCCCGCTGCTGGCGATGTAGTTCTTGGATCTCCTTGCGGAGATCCTCCGCCGTCTTCTCGACCGCGCCGCTCGCCATATTGGTTCTCAAGCCTCGAAGCTCCGCCTCGGTGGTTCTGTTGGTGCTTCAGTTTTTGTATACACGTGGTCGTAGGTGCCCTACTGGTAATAAAGTAAATATCACAGAAGCAATGTAGCATAAGACCAAATTAATTTGGACCGTGCATTATAAATTAAATTAAGATTAATAATATTTATGAGCGAATTTCTGAGAAAAAAAATCCCTCTATTTATGTTTTTCCGGAGGAATACCCATATTCAGAAATCTTTCAAGTGACCCCTTTTTCTTTTTTACGTAATGCCTAAAATACTCCTATCCCTTTTATTTCCTTCTTTTCTTTTGATGAATCCATATAATTATAGTGTTCTTACACTATGTTTATTTTTAAAATATCAAAAAAATTATAATGTAGTAACAAGTATTACATTATAGTATTTTTAATATTATATTATATTATATTATATTATATATTTTCTATTGTCATTGCAAATATTATAATAATATAAAATATTATATTATAATGTTTTAAAAATATTATAAATAGATATAATTACGTCATGGGTATTCCAGATATTAAGGGAAAAAGAATACTATTAGGAAATATTAAAAATGAGAGATACTTCCAAAAATCCCTCAAAACAGAAGAAAGAGCTTTCTTCGTTGATTCGTCTGAGATTTATTGCACACATAATTATTTTAATGTCTTTGTAAGAACACCCTTGGGATTAATATATGAATGGCTTTGTTAACTTGCTAAATGACTAGAATCTATATTTGGTTTGATGAAGTGTATTTCTTCCAATTTCTTCCTCGAAGCATATTTTGGATAAATATTTTATTTGGTAAGAATATTACAATTATCTTATGATGAGACTAACTTTGGGTTCGACTAATCGAAGCTTGGATGGACAATTTTTATAATAGATCGAAAAAAAATTGGACCATATTTGTGCAAAAACTAAAGCAAATTGTATTAAATAGCCACTAATAGAAAATTTAATCTCCTCATGGCTTCATCCTAACATATTTCCAATAGGTTGAGAAATACAATATCACGTAGACTGCATAAAAATCAGTTGCATTATTTCTTCTCCTGAGGAGTCCAAGCTCTGATGATTGTATAGTTTCGTTCGCGTAAGTCTAAACAATATTTATATTATTATATAAAACGTTACCTTTATGAATATATTATTCTTTTTGCTAAACGGAAAGAAAAGTGAGGATTGTATTGGGGATGAAGATAAGTCATATTATTCATATAACCGCACTAGCACTTCGTTTAGGCACTTGCTTAAAAATCAATTTGAGTCAATTTATAAGCTAACATTTTTGCTAGGCTTTGTAGGAGTTTGTGTTAGGTTAGGTGATGCTTTATAGATTAGAACACTCATACAATAATAGAAAGGTTAATTATATATTATTTTTAATATTTCAATCTCTATATTTTCAAAAGTTATACTGATATTTCTATACTTACAAAAGTAAAACATTAAGATCCATATATAAAATTAAAAAAATAATTTCATAGAATTAAAAAAAAATATTGGAACAACAAAATTAAATATTTTACTTTTATAAGTATAGATATCTCAATGCAACTCTTGAGAGTATAAAAACCAAGATATTAAATGTAACTAATTACAAATGATAATTCATAATTAACTCATGACGAAAAATATAATCTCATTAATAGAAAACAGCAATTCTGATCATCAAGATTCCAAACCAATTTGGATCCAACATCTCGATAATAATAGTAAAAAAAATGGATTGGGTATACCTACAAAACTTCGGATGGTTAGAAGATTGTGTGTAGAATATTAGTTAGAGAGTCAGTCAGACCCAATGGAATCAGTATGACACTGGAATATGATACTCGATCGTCGAGATCCCTTATTACCTACTAAAGAGACTATTACTGTCTCGTGTCAACCTGATTCAAATAGGCACGGAACCGGAAATGTCCTTCCGCGACTATTCTGTCGCAGATGATGAATTGGAGGATCACTTTTCTTCGCACTTTCGGTGCTTTATACTTGCATGCGAAAAGCAGCACCGAGGACTGGCCTCAGAATCCACTAAAACAAAGTAACCACTCAACCCCCCCTCCTCCCCACTCCCCCCGTTCCACACCACGAGAAGCTTGTAATAAGACCCCCCCCGGTCCCTTAATGGTGTTACCAGAAGCCCTCACCAGCCTAATCCAAACCAGCCATGCTATGATTGAATACTCTTCATGCACTTCTAAATCCCCAGGCAGCAACAAATATAATAAATACTAATGGGTTAACCGAGAGAGCTGAGACGGGTTGTCCAGCTTCTGTGTCCTTCTTCTTCTCCTCACTCGGGCCAAAACGGCCCAACAAAATAAACCGACCCCCAAAACAGAAAAGATAAACATGAAATATTATTAAATTGAGACCACCACGGCGCATGATAGATTAAATTATGGAAGCAATAAAAAATAGAGAAAGAACTTTTTTTTATCTTAAATTTATTTTTTCCTATTTCCAAATCAGAAATTTAATCCGTCGACTCCACATTGCTTGTAAGTGAGCGATTGCCTCCTGGGGCTGATCACGATCGCACAATCCACCGATACCTACTTGATTTAAATAAATAGTAATCTTAATTTCTGTAACATATTATTTAATTTTTATCTAAAGAAATTGGAATGTTGGGTAGGAATCGGGCAGAGAGCGGAGGGTGAAGGGCGTCACCTGAACCCTAGGGGTGGAGACGCCGAGGACGAGGATCTTCGCGGAGACGTCGCCGGTTAGGCGGAGGTCGACGCGGTCGTTGAGGAGTGCGTCGCGAACGAGGTCGAGGGCGTCGGACTGGAGAACGTTGAAGTGGTCGACGACGACGCGGGTCTGGACCAGGCGACGGCTGTGGGCCGGCTGCTCGAACCCCGGCACCGTCGCCACACCCAACGGGACCCCGCGGTACATCACGTCCAGCGCCGCCGCGTCGTAGCGGATCCCCACCTTGTTCGGGTTGTTCGCAATGAACATCAGGGTGATGTTGAGCGACAGGTACGCCGCGGCCGGCGGGGCCCCTCCCCCGACGGCCGGGGCGACCAGGAGGTACTGCACGGCCACCTGCTGGAGGTCGAACTGGGGCTTCTTGGGCTTGAGGACGAGGACGACGACGAGGGCGACGGCGACGGCGAGAAAGGCGAGGAAGATGAGGAGGAGGAACAGGCAGCAGCAGCAGCCCTTGAAGGAGGCGGCCGAGGAGGAGGAGGAGGAGGTAGAGATGGGCGGGCCCAAGTAATGGCGTCGCCGACGAGGGTCAGGCGGAGGGTTAGGCCGGTGGTGGTTGTCGCCGTTAGTGCGGTTGTTTGGGGTTGTCATCGCCGTCGAGATCCAACACCGTCTCTCCTCCCTCCCAATCTCTCTGTCCTCCTTTGAACCGGAGTTTTTGGGTTCTCTTCTCCATAATTGGTTTTGGCTTTATTACCTGTGGGAGAGAGAGTGTGTGTGTCCGTGTGTTAACTGTTTCAAAGTGGGGCTCTTAAGCTATGTTGGCTTTTGTGCCTTCTTTTGGACCAATAATTGTGGTAATGACGGTTACTTTTTGTTTCTGTGGGGCCACAAGTACCGTCGCTGTGTTGAAGATGGCCCCTCTAGATTTAAATTACAAAGGTGCGGAGGAGATCCCAAACCTGCCCGCCCATCCCTCCTCGAGACTCGCTAAATCTCCCGCCGGTAGCTCCTCCTTTTCATACCCTTGCTGTTATCAATCGGGACGACGGTTGTCTCGCGTTCAATGTCGAACGATCGCTTCCGGAAATTCTGATGGGGAAATGTCCGCCGGAGTAGAGACTGGGCAGGCGGCCGCGACGGAGGTGGAGGAGAGTGGGGAGGAGGAAGGCAGCCCGGAGGAGGGTACGGGGAAGCGGAAATCCAAGGTAAGAGCTCTGTACTATCTATCTTGCACATCGATCGTCTTTTTTGGTATAAGGTTTTGAAGTTTGGCCCTTTGTGGGTTTCTTTTGCTTCTTCGCGGCCTCAAACTTCTGCTTCTTTTACTTTGTTATCGGGGTTTGGATTCGAAGCTTCAATGTGACGGAGGGAGAGAAGGCCTTAAATAAAATAAATAAATAAATAATATAATAAAAGAGAAATTTATATATTAATAATCAAATAATATATAAGAATATCAACTTTTTTATTAAAAAATATTTAACAAAAATTGAATATAAGTAATATCTCTCTTAGGCTAACATAAATCCTACACTCGTCAGATGAACCCTCTCATATCAATCATGCCTACAGTTACGGCCTACCACAAATCTTAAAACAAGTTAGAATCTAATTAGGACTCTTTTAAGTAAACTTATTTTTTTTGGGATCTTTACCTCTTATTAAAATTTTCTAAATTAATGGTTTAAAAAATTTACTACAGTTTTAAGATTATCAATGTGTCTTATGTAGTTGAAACTGAATCCATAATATTACTTGATTTTGGAAAGAGACATCAATATCTTTGTCTTAACATTAGTAATATTTTTCCTCTCATAATCATTTATATCCTGATAATTATAAATATAATCCTTCATTTGTAATCATAATCATAGTCTTTACAATCTCTATGGTATTTGATGGTCGATATAAGTACGCTGTGAAGAAACGAGTAGACGAAAGGATGGCTCGACGAAGGCGAACGTATTCTTTCTTACTGGGTTTGATGGGCTTCATGGATATGGCACAGATGTGGAGCTCAGAATTGGTGGATTGGGCCGAATTAAGGCCCCGATGGTATCTCTTCTCGACGCATCTGCTTCGAGATTGATGCAAGGGCTCTTCAATACCTGAAGAAGGCTATAGGGGCGGGGGGGGGGGGGGGGGGGGGGGGGTGGTCAAAAAAGCCAATACCAATATGAATTTAATAGAAAACTATTAATTGTAAATAAAATTTTCAATTAATGAGAAAAAAAATGAAATCCGAATATTTTTGCGCATCGGTATATAATTTACATGTTATGGTCGTGAAAGCATAAGGATCGAGTCTGCTGTTGTTGGGACAATTAAGAGGCGGCGGTGCTTGATAGCTGTGCGTGGAAGCTTGGAGAGCGCAGGAGGCCGTCATGGATGCATGCATGTGCCGGTGCTCGCCCCCATGCTTTCTGCATCATTTTGGACCGCCTACCAACACTCCTACGTCTT
The DNA here is from genome assembly GCA_004837865.1 of Musa balbisiana. Taxonomy (NCBI): domain Eukaryota; kingdom Viridiplantae; phylum Streptophyta; class Magnoliopsida; order Zingiberales; family Musaceae; genus Musa; species Musa balbisiana. The sequence continues at coordinate 18,689,326 of CM017188.1, read as the reverse complement.
CTTCTTCCTCCTCCTCTTACCCTCCGGTTTTGTTTGGTGGTCGAGTCGGGGAAGGACATGCCTATATGTTATTGTACTTTTCTTTGCCTCACCAATCATTAGTTTTGATAGTATTGATTCTGGTTTTAGGGTCGATAATTTCGAATACGTAGAGTTTGAAATCCGAATTGAATCGATTTCATAATTCAGGTTTCGCACCGAAATTATCTATTTTTTGTTTTATTATTATAAAATATTTCTCTAATTAATTGTTGGAGGGAAGACATTTGTTACTTAGAATGACATTGATTGTCGAGATTTTTCGGTTTTTTTGATCGATTTGAAACCATTGATTTCAGTTCCAAATTTCAGAAACCAAAATTAAACTGTTAAAACTCGATTCTGATTTGATTTGATTTGAAATCATCAAACAATTAATCCGATTTGATTTCGATGCTTTAGCGATTCAAATCGAACCGTGATCGGATCATACGTTTTGATTTGATTTATATCAACTCATCGTTTTCTGTTCGTTTCTGTCGAGTCTAAAATAATGATCATCTCATAAACAAATTGATCTACAATCAACATAAATAATTATTTGTTGGCGGAAAAACACATGGAGAAGAAAGCAAGAAAAGAACGAACGACGGACGGCGAAGGTGTCGAGAGAGTAATGGGGATGCCACGGGCCCACCGTCGCCGGCAACGTCGACCTCGTCCCGACGGCAGCGTCAGATATGGACGGCCATAACCCATGACAAATGCTTCCATCCGGCTTTTCTTAACCCTTTGGAACCGACCCCCCTTTCTACCTTCCTTCTGATCCTCCAGCGATATGAACCCATCCTGGACCCACTCAAAATCCCTCTCTCCCGCCAATCACAGGCCAGGTAGGTTCCTGACTGGTCTTTCAAGGGTAACGAGTAATGTCAGTAACAACAGCAGAGAAATAGAGTAACAAAAAGAAAAAAGACTTTGGCGACATTTAATTGTATTGTTTTCTTTTTAAAGGGATAATAATCCCACAAGATATTTAACGTCGTAAAAACCCTTCCACCTATGATGGACCCAAATACGTGATTACATGCTTCACTGTGAATTAGCATGTAATCCACACATCCACCGGAAGACACCAACGACGGAGTCATTGCCACGTCGGAAGCTGCCAATGTGAAAGATTGGGGCCGTTACGGATGCCGTCACTTTGGGACCACCCGTAACAGCGACTTTAATCCGTTTCCGACGCATTCGCCGGAGCTTTGCCGAGTGGTCCCCCCACGACTTGCTTCCGTATCGAACTGCGAGTGGATGTATGGTGCCCTGCGGGGCCCGCGTCCACGTGATGTGGGGTTGCTCCCGTATCCCGCTGAACCTACCATGTGTCCTGCATGCCACGAGCCGAACGTGAGGCCCCATGCTCGTGCCCAATCCCGCATCGGGTAGTGGAACGGGTAGGTGGTTCACAGGCGGGAGAAGCGTGGCTGTCGCTGTCACCGTCAGCGTCCAAGAGTTCTCCGTCTTTCGGAAACCGAAGATGCAAGGACAGGTAACAGTGTGGTGATTCGTGGCAGCAACGGAAGGCGGTGGCGGTGGGACCTGGCTCCGATCAAAGATGCGCTTTAAAACTCGCGCGAGGGGCAACATATGTATCTGCACGAATCGTGAGGCACGGGCGGTGGGACGCGTTGGCATCTTCGCCGTAGTGAGTCGTGTTCTCAACGAAGACAAAGTTGCGGTGACCATTCGATTCGCTTTCTCTTATCTAGTTTTCCAAATTAATAATAATAATAATAATAATAATAAGCATAGTAATAATAATAGTAACATGGGTGGTGCTTTGTGGGGAGTCCAGCAATTGAATCAAACTGTCGTCGTTTAGCATTTGAATCTGGGCATGAATCATTTGGGTTTCGATTGAATTATTATCTACATACAATTATCCGAAAGAAAAGTATGAGAATGAAAGATCTTGTAGGAAGACCAGCGATGTTGAATTTGTGTCATCAGACATACCTAACGTTGTTATCCAAGCGAACTATTGTAAGATTATGAGTGGATGCAAACATAACAAAATTAGAGCCACCAGATTTTTATTTTATTTATATTATGGTTTTGGGTTTGGTGGTTGGTTTATCTCAAATCGTAAAGTAGGCGAATGGTATCTACGGGGGTAACCAAAGTTCCAGTGAAAAGGAAAGCAAAGGAATGACCGGAGAGATGCCACGGTTGCGCCCACCTTACCTTTTTCTTCTTTTCTTCTTCTCGAGCGTACCTCTCGATCTACTCATTCCCTTATTCCTCCTCCTCCTCCATCTTCCTTCAGCTGCTTCCTGAAAATTTTCGCCTTCCACCAAAACATAAGAACAGAAAAGAGAGAGTGTCTGTGTGTGTGGAAAGGAAGCCTTCTTTTGGCTTCGGGAAATTAAGTAGCTGAGCCATCGTATGATAATAACAAGGTGGCGTAAGGATGAAACGAGAGCATCAAGAGACTGGAGCAGGAGGTGGTAGTGGTTACCATGTGGCGACGGCCGCGGACATGGCGGGCGCGAAGGGGAAGATGACGGCGGCGCCATCGATGGGGATGGAGGACGACGACTGCGGCGTAGACGAGCTTCTGGCGGCGCTCGGCTACAAGGTGCGGTCGTCGGACATGGCGGACGTCGCCCAGAAGCTGGAGCAGCTGGAGGTGGCGATGGCCAGCACCGCCGCGGCCGCAAGCGACGATGCCTCGGTCCTCCCCCAGATTGCCTCCGACACCGTCCACTACGACCCCTCGGACTTGGCCACCTGGCTCGACAGCATGCTCTCCGAGCTTAATGCGCCGCCTCCCCCGCTTCCCCCTCCACCGCCTGTCGCCGCCGCCGTCCACCACCACCATAGGTTTGATGTCTCCACCGCCTCTGCCATCACCACCGTTGCTCCACTGCGCCCATCGGACGCCTACGACTTCAAACCCGTTCCTCCACCGGCTGCCGCCTCCGGTGGCCGGGTTGTCTATGGCTTAGATCCCCAATCTGAGATGATCGTGTCACCGAGAGATCAGAAACGAAAGAGGACTTGCTCTCCTTCCTCGTCATCTTCCAGGGGCGCAGAGGCTGGAAGAGCGAGGGGATCGAGGACGGAAGGGGCGTCGTCCGCGAAGCCGGCAGCAGCGCTTCCAGTGGTGGTTGTGGACACGCAGGAGACGGGGATCCGCCTGGTTCACGCCCTGATGGCGTGCGCCGAGGCGGTGCAGCAGGAGAACCTCAAGGCGGCGGACGCTCTGGTGAAGCATATCTCGGTGCTGGCTGCCTCTCAGGACGGCCCGATGCGGAAAGTGGCCGGGTATTTCGCTGAAGCCATCGCCCGTCGGATCTACCGTCGCCGTCCTCTCTTCCAGGTCGACCGCGCCCTCGATTCCCCGGCCTTGGAGGATCTCCTTCACCTACACTTCTACGAGAGCTGCCCGTACCTCAAGTTCGCCCACTTCACCGCGAACCAAGCCATTCTTGAGGCCTTCTCGGGCTGCCGTCGCGTGCACGTCATCGACTTCGGGATGAGGCAGGGGTTGCAGTGGCCAGCGCTGCTCCAAGCGCTCGCCCTCCGCCCGGGGGGGCCGCCGTCGCTCCGCCTCACTGGCATCGGCCCGCCGCAATCGGACCAATCGGATGCCCTGCAGCAGGTGGGCTGGAAGCTCGCCTTGCTCGCCAAGACCATCGGCGTGGACTTCCACTACCGCGGCTTCGTGGCCTCCAGCCTTGCGGACCTCGAGTCTCGGATGCTGGTCGAACGGGACGGTAATGAAGGCGATCGTGATGATGAGGGGGAGGAAGAGGCGGTCGCGGTGAACTCGGTGCTGGAGCTGCACCGGCTGCTGTCGAGGACGGGGGCGTTGGAGAAGGTGCTAAGGATGGTGCTGGCGGTGCGGCCGCGGATCGTGACGGTGGTGGAGGAGGAGGCGAACCACAACGGGGGCACGTTCCTGGATCGGTTCACGGAGGCGCTGCACTATTACTCGAGCATGTTCGACTCGCTGGAAGGCGGCGGGGGGCAGGCGGCGGATGCGGGCGAGGAGGAGGAGCAGCAGAAGCACCGGGCGATGGCGGAGGCCTACCTGGGTCGGCAGATCTGCAACGTGGTGGCGTGCGAGGGGGCGGAACGGACAGAGCGGCACGAGACGCTGGGGCAGTGGCGGGGGCGGATGGCCCGCGCCGGGTTTGAGCCCGCCCACCTCGGCTCCAACGCATTCAAGCAGGCCAGCATGCTCCTCGCCCTCTACGCCGGCGGCGACGGGTTTCGAGTGGAGGAGACGGACGGCTGCCTCACCCTCGGCTGGCACACCCGCCCCCTCATTGCCACCTCCGCCTGGCGAGTCTCCGCCGCCTCCGCCCACTGACCCGGATCTCTCTCTCTCTCTCTCTCTCTCTCTCTCTGAGCCGTCTGCTGCTGCTCTTCCCTCGTGCCGGACCCACCGCCCGTGCGCGGGTCAGGTGGGTCCACGCGGTCCTCGCGGCAATTGACGGCCATGGATTGGTGGGCACGTTGACCCATCCCGAGGGTTTGCTCTCCCGCTTGCTTTTCCCTTTTATTCCCTGGTTTTGTTCTCTCTTTCTAAAAGAGTGTTAGTGAGTCTCACTGTGATGTAATAATCCCACCATCCAAGCCTCTTCTATGCATCAGTAACGCTACATCCTCCTCCTGTCCGTCCATCTATCGAGTGAGGTGAATCGAAGAGGCAGTAATAATATTGCCAGGGTCTCTCTTACTTTCTTTCAAAGTCAAAATTCATTGAATCTTCTCCTAATAATGGAGTCGTCACGATGGCACTATCGAGCAGTGCGATCGGGAGATAAGGGTGAGATGGGGTCCCCTTGGCCCCATCATCGCTCTCTCCAGCAGATGGAGTGTCGCCGCAGGGAAAAAGCTGCATGTGTTAATGTCGCAGCTACACCGCTCAGCCCCACCATGTGCATCATCGGCCGCCCCCCCTCCTGTCTTCCAAAACAAATATCAGCCACATCCTCTCTCTCTCTCTCTCTCCCTAGACATCAAGGCACAGGGAACACCAAACAACACGGCTGTTATTATTCCTGCAAACAAATGCAAGTGGCTGAGTACTACAAAGTCGACTGTGATGCCTTCGGAACTCGCGCAAGGCATTCATGTGCGTGCGAAGGGAACCCAACAGATGGCTGATTCCCATGTCGGTAACGTGGCACTTTCAAAGTTTACACAGGTCAGAGATTGACGACGATTCCTATTGGTGGCTCAGCTTTTCTATTCGATGTGCGACGTCTTCGATGCCGATCTCGACACGAGCAAGAAGGAAAGGGGCCTTTTAGTCCTACCACTCGAAGGAATGGGGAGACCCGCAGCAACCCATTCGTGCAGGGAACAAATATCGATCGGCTCCCTTCGTCTTCCCTGGGACGGCAACAGCATCTCGAGAAGCCAAGTCAAAGACAAGACCGCAAACGCCTTCTTCTTCCAACCCCCCCTCCCCCGCCCAAACGCTTGTAATTCACATGAACAGGAGAGGTGTTCCACCCAACTACTCCCTCTCCTTTGGACCTGATCGCCTATGTCGCCATCAACGACAGCGGCCCGGCGTCGTTTCCGCCTACAGCCGCCTGGATCATGTCATCATCAGCCGAGCTCTAACTATTGTTCCCACCTAAAAGAGCGGCGATGATGAGAGAGGGCAATCATCTGATGGCAACCAAGTGAACCACCACCTAGCCACCTTTTATATTCTCAGTTCTTCTTCTGCATTATCCATGGACCAGATAATGACGAAACCTACAGACCCATCTTACAAAAAGATATCATCACAAAATCCCTGCATCAGCAGACTAATTGTTATCTTAGGCTTCCTTCGGATCACACATGATGATCCATCGGACCCCAATTGATAAGCACTTGATGTTGAAGCCACCCAACATTTCAAACTAGTCCAGAAGAGCATAATATCAACGTCTTTCTCCCTTCTTTGAAAAACAAGAAGAGTACACTTGAATTTGCACTACTTGTTCTTTCATTAATTGAACTAATATTTCTATAATCGAATTTGCATGTCAAGTGACCCAACTAATTCCTAACAATAGGGATGTAACAAGTCTCAAATCATGGTTTGACAAGCAACCATGATTCAAGCATTTGCTGTCATGCTCCACGAAAGAATTATTTTTAAAAAAAGATCAATTAACCTTCAGAACTCAGTCAAACACATGCTAATCATGCGGTTTTCTGAACTAATTGTCGACACAGTAAAACATGACCAGCTCTTAAAATAGAACTTTAAATAATTTCTAGAGAAAAAATGAATGATCAACAAGACGGCCATCATGTAATTAAAGAAACGAAGAATCTAATTCAATACATAGAAAATGTCTCAACCATTGCAAGTTTATTCATCTATTGAATGAGACTATTGTACAAGTAAAAAGAAGAACGTAGAGAAACTCAGCAAGATGACAGAATTAACATTAAAGTAATGCTTCTCATTTGACATTAACCATAGGAGAAAACTGAGGCACCTTCACAAGCAACAGGATGGCAGACATCAGCATCCCAGTAATTTAATCAAGTGTTTGGTGTTCCCTGTGGCCTTGCTAATCTTTTGATTGGTGCTCTTGCAAGATGCATTGCTGGAACCTGAATGACCCCGCAAACCACCGACTCCCAGAAATTTCAGGAAACATGACTTCTGAAACTTGATTTGTATTTATTGAAATAGCTGCTTTAGCCTATTGCTGGCGAGGTTTGCTGTTTTGTTTGTCGGTTCCAGAACAAGGGCATACTTGAAATCTGAGAAAGATCAGACAATGCAGTTAGCAATTGACGTTATATATTAACACTGTTCACTATGATTACATTAACATCTATACAATTCTTTACTGGTAATGGGAGAAGGCACAGTCCCTAGATGATATTAAGATTTGTTGAAACAGAGATGATGCAATTCATATGAATGGATAAGATATCACAATCATGATAAGAAGCCCATGATTAAAGCACGTCAGCGTGTGTGAATAGTGTGTCGTGTCCATGTGAGTAAGAGAGAGACCTTCAATTGCCTCTTTGTAATAGCCCAACATCTCCCTTGCTGTACCTCTTCGCAGATATGCTTTAACATTCTGACAAGATCCAAAGAAACAATGTAAATACCCACTTGAGAGAATGAAAATAAAGAAAATGCAAAATGAAGATTTACTGATTGCTGATTAAAACAGATGGACATACAATGCCTTTGAGGAAAGTAAAATCGCGTACTCTCTCCCTGGTTTCAAACCAATAAATGGCAAGATAAAGAAGATTGGCAACCATAAAATTTCAACTGTGTACCTGCACTCTCCACCACCAATCGGACTATTTGCTAGGTTTTGACTACAACAATCAAGTAACAGGCACTTGCAGGCTAGAATCATGATCAATGCATGGAATACAGAATAGAAAACCTAGTCTGGAAGAATGTGCATAGGTGTGCCTGTATAAGCATGTACACCAAGCAAATCATTGACATGCATAGAGAAAGACTAAACTTTGGTATGAGGCTCCGTCCAATGGAAAACAGTGAAGTCAGTCTTAAATAGTACATAAGCTCAAGAGGTAAACTGAATTTGAGACGCTATACTATTGTTTCCTAGGTTCACATTACCATCCAATGGGGAAAACAGTGATGTCATACTCTCATATATTATTTTCAAGGTTAACAGTATTACCATTTATAAGCTTGCATTGACCTGAAGAGATTTAGTTTTCAATTAATTCATGTTTACTCATTCAATTATATTACCTAGAACTCTTAAATTAAAGATAATGTAACAGAATTGCATTTAGCATTATTTTTGTAATCTAAACTACAGTGACTTTGTTATTTTTGCCTTATTTCTTTCTATTATTTTCTCATGTCTTCTGAACTTTTCTTGTTCAAATCAAGGACATGCCTAAAACAAAAACCTTCTGACTATTAGCACCAGCATTGTATTCATACTTACCAACAATCAAAACTGGATCCAAATTAAAACTTTGACCATGTAAAAAGTAACCAGCATGCACAGAAACATGAACTAAGGTTCAGTTTAGCAGCAATAGAAAGTATAATATAGAAAAGCAACAGAAACCCAGGCCACTAACCATGTTGAACCAGCCATTTGAACTGGCATAAGGTAACAAAATTTAGTAAACTAGAAGGCTTCCAATTTCTTGAAAGGCCACTATGGTAGAATATCAGCAGAAAATTTTTCAGCGGACCAACATAAGCTACATAAGATATATTACGAAACTAATGTTCTGTGCACAAAGCAAGTTACTAGTAGCATCAACTACTTACTTACGGATGCTACATAAGAAATAAAATAGGAGAACAAGATGCTCATTAAGGAACTAAAATAAAGTTTCTTAATAATCAAATAGAAGAAAATAATAAATGATCAAATAAAACATCACAGATTAGATTATTGTAATTTTACAACTACTGACCTTTTTGTCAAGGTTAATAGCAGAGCTGCAATCAGCTTCAGCTTGAAGGTAACTGTTCAGACAAAACGAGTGAGTGATTAAAAAACAAAAACAAACAAAGAAGTGATGAACATCATAAAACAAGAGAGGCCAAAAACAAGAAATACCTTCCCAGTTCCAGATATGCAGCAGCCCTATTACTGTAGTATGTTGCATTTTTCCCATTTAGTTTGATTGCTTCTGTGTACAAACTTATAGCTTTTTGCCACTGTTTATCCTTGTAAGCAACATTACCCTGCAATTGAGGGGAAAAAAGAACTTAAACAGTATTCACAATAAGAAAAATGGTACTATGGTAGTAGCATCTAAACCAAGGTTGGAAATACTTCTTGCAAGTTTGACCAAATTATAAGTTAAAAAATCCATGTAAAATCTCACAAGAGATCATGACAAATGAAGCAGAACAGGGTCGGCATAAAACTTAAATTCAGAAAAACAGTAGTATGTTAAACAATAGATGTGATGTTACAACAGCTAAATATCTACAAGACTACAAAGGAACACAACAGGGGATAAAAAGATATGTAACTGACTTTTTCTTTAGCAATTTCTGCAGATTCTTCATTCGTAATGCTGCTTTTTGAGAAGTTGGACATGGATGCTATGTCAGCTTGTTCTTGAAGAATGGCATACATCGTCTGAATAGTATCTAGCAAAAGGTGATCACCTCCATGCCTGGCAATAAAGGAAACTGAGACTGGACATTTTTCAAACAATCCTAAGGGTATTGTGACCTGTAGTGAGGAAATGACAAAAACACACAATGACAGTGGTTAGCATGACAGAATAACTGCTGGATCAGTATCAGCTGAACATGTTGATGCCCACCAATGTATTTCATGAGTTTACATGGAAAAGCACTGTACCTGACAACAGCCTGACATGCTAGCAATAGCAGATAAACAAAATGTATGGTTCAGATAGTCCTCGGATGACAGCTCCTTTGCATTAAGCTTCGGAGGAAGTCCTAATACAGTAGGAAGAACAAGTATTCCTTCATCCTGTAAGAATCATCAGCTCAGTCAACTTGAACTAGTATAACATCCAGTTACAGTGATAAAACATATTAGATGGCTCCTATTTATGCCATGGTATATGACAACTACAATTATCATCTGCAATATGTTGCCTCACAAGGTGTATATAGCATTTTCGACCATATATCATCATATGATTATTAGAAATTAGGGGACTTGCTGTGTGTCAGCACGTGGATGTCCACGTGTATGTATGTAAGCCAAGTTCAACATTGGAATAAATTCAAATTTTAGTTCAATTATTGCAAGGATCAGCAATACTAACATCCCTCAAAATAGTGAGATCAGTATGAATTTATTTCTGTAACTGCAAACTGGAAAATTGTTCAGTTCTCAGATAACATATATGAACCTGACACAACAGGTACCAATTCCTAGCCTGCAGGCTAGGTAGGACTTTCTCTTTATCTGTCTTCTAGTACTTTGCCTTTATGTATCCCTGCTGGCACCCAACTGCCTACAGAATTGTTCTGTCAACCATATTCCATCCTTGCAATCCATCACACAGTGCACTTGTTGCATAAATACTTGGTATCATGCAGTCTAGAATCCTTATGTTCCACCATCAAATTCCAACATTTCATTATACTACTTGCATTTTGATCATTTTCACAACCCACTACAACATCCTTCCACTTCCCAGTATGTTATGCTAAATCTGACAGAATGCGATTAGCTATATAAATTGGTGGTCAAGATGCAAGATCTGGCTCTCACTGGTAGGTGTAATTTCACCTTAATTAAATTTTGACAGTAGAATTCTGAAGGATGTGTACAAACACCCACAAAATCATATAGAAATGGTGCCAATCATAGAGCTTAAAGATATGGTGCCTTCATTGCAGATCCTAAGATTGAACATTAACTTGAAGATCAACTATTTAATGAAAGGTCCAAACAACTGCAACATGTCAACAAGAAGCCGAAGCACATTTTTGAGGACACAAGAACAAAAACTTGAATGGCAATCCCATCAATTTTCAATATGAATTATATAATCTATAAAACCATTTAGTGTTTACAACAAATAAATATCAAAAAGAAAAAAAAATTGGATAGGGCTACCTTTAGAAGAGCATTGAGGGCTAAGCGTGATTCTTCTCTTGCAGACTGACAGCAATCAAGTGCAAGGTTATCATCTGCCAATCTATTAATTTGAGCTGATATAAATGGATCAAGGGCAGGCTTAGTGGAGCTGATCCACTCCTCATGGTTATTTCTAAACTCATGGCTGTAAATAGAACACAATGATAATTATGGTTCAGCAAACACATTAACAGGATTTTGAAAAGAAGTCACAGTATGTATTGGTAAGCAATAACTATGAAATTGGATGTAAGCATATACTAAGCAACACTACGAACCAGAAAGTATTAAAATAAATTTCCAGATACACATTATCTGGCTAAATGCATGTATATGGAAAGCAAAAGATGGCCCACTAATTTAGTAAATCCCAGATGTTCCTGGAGAGAATTAATTTTCAATGATGAATTTTGTTGGCATACCAATCAACATGTAAGCAGCACAAGTTAACAATAGAAAAAAAGATGTGTCAGCATACCATGAGCCATGCCACATGCTGATACTGTCCCAACATAACATGGCATGACTAATAATTTTTATAACTCAAAGTCACGGTTCTAGTCTTCTAGAGACTGATGCCTTGAAATGTTAAAGAACTTTGACTATTAACTAGTATACTTAATCATCACAAACATATCGCTGGTGGCTTGGTCAGTAAGTAATTTGGTACAAACCAATCAAACGTCAATACCAATATATTGAATGATTGCAAATAAATATACAATTTTCTTTTGCTACTTACTGGATGCAGCATAAGATGTTTGCTAAAAAAAGTCTAAAGTCAACCTTGAGCCAGTTAAACATAAGTCAATAGCAGCAGTACCCCCTAAAGAGTTTCCTACGACAGGCAATCTTAATATGGAAATTGCGTGCTCATTTTATCTTGTAATCTTATATACTTCTTGAGCCTGAGGTCAGACATTGTCAATCATTTACTCCGTTTTCTTCTTTCTTTATATATATTTTTAATTTGTGACATACCCGCTCCTGTGACAGCAGGGGCTCAGCAATGCCTGGCACATGAAGGCACATAACACACCAAATGCTAAACCCATGGGAGTCTGCTACAACAAATAAAATGTTTAAATAACAGCATATCTCTAGAACAATTGTTTGTGCAAAACTTCTTCAGAGGCCTTTCTGCAAAGCAAAAAGAACAACAATTTCATGCTGGACAAGTTCCAAATTTTCCAACAATGAAATAGTTAATTTGAGTGTATGATACATTTGTTGGCAACCTCCACCACAAGAAAAATACAGTAAAGCTCCCAATTTTGTCAATATGCTGAAGGTAGGCACCAGGCCATCCAAAAAATATTTAAATAATTTGAATCAGGAATAATGATCGGTCTCATATTAGAAAATGTATTGCATCTCCCTTTTTGATTGCATAAATTTTCTAGATTGTTTTATTATTATTATTTTATTTTATTTTTTTTTAGCAAAGGATAAGTGGTGAAGGCAAAATTCGAACTTATGACCTTGTGATAAACTATCAAAGTTTTACCAGCTAGGTTAGCTAAAAGCTTCAATATTTTATTAGTTTCACTTTGTTATCATTTGATAAAAACCAACTCAATTATGTAGTGATCCAAACTTTTAAAATAAATCCTACCACTACCAACTTAAGGAAAAATCCATAACAAAGTCATGAATATACATGTGTGGATAAAGAATATTGAAAGCTGGTTAACCATCAACAGAATTCCACACTTACTTGTAAAGTGATTGCATAGCCTTTGCAAGTGACAACAATGTACTCTTTGAGTCACCATTCTTTTTTCCATTTTGAAGTTGCTTCAAGCTAGGAAGTTTTGAAGATAAATAATCTCCAAGATTTAGATGCTTTAGAAGTTTCTCTGCAGTCATAAATCAATGAAGTTACTGTTTAAGCAAAATCAATAACACAAAAAATGACAATAATGAAACAGGAAAAATATCTTCATGGAGAAGAATCCAATACGCAGACACGTACTTCCAAATAGCTTCTCTACAGAATTGATCAGCACCCGAGTCACCCTGCTTGTTGGTATTTTCAACAGTTCAAAACAGTCATCTGCAATAAATATATTTCTAGGCTGGCGCAGACCAGAATATGGAGCCTGGATTAATAAATAAGCTACACGACGCAAGACATTAGGGTCCTTCGAGAAGAAACCTGTGGACCAGAAACACAACAACCAAATTGTCAATAATTCGTAGGCCAGTATTCCTGTTTATGCTGCATCATACTAAGTAAAATTGGCAGCACACAAGTTCTAAAAACAGTTGGAATAAAGCGTAAGCAAGCTAGCATCCCAACGATCAACCAAAAATCAAGCATTATGAGATATCAAACCTAACATTTTTTATGACTAGTGCTTCAAAACCTTTACGCCTCGAGGTGCCATTTGACAGGTGAACATTGACTTCATAAATTTTGATCTTTGCATAAGGAAAGGATATTTGGTTCTTGGGTTTAAGCAATGGTATTTTACTTCATTCTGTAAAGGCACAAACCTGAAGATATTTTTCTTCAGGTTTGTAAATATTTTACAAGGCACAAATGAGATTTGAGGACACGAGAGAATATATTTTACTTCATTCTGTAAGAAATTATTTAAAGGCACAAACCTGAAGTCGCACACGCTAAACTCCAAAAACTATAACATAGAAGTAACTTTTTGGGGATAATTATTCAACAATTGCCCATTTCCTATCCCACTTCCAACTCTAGAATCATCCACAATGTCCACACAACTATGAACCTCCACAATGTCCTTTACCTCCATCAGATGGGAGGTCCAATGGTTGCAGTAAGTACTAATATAGAGCATATCACATGCAGTTAATGCTTCATATACTGGGAAATGATTAATACTCCAAAGAGACTGTACTAACATCTGAAATTTAAATTGGACGTGCTTAGAGCACAAATGCAACATAATACACATGCCAAACGAATTAACAGGACATAAAAGCAAGGAATAAACAAGATACATAAATTATGGACAACCTAACCTGAGATCTCTTTAGAATTGATCAAAATAAACACTATAGTTTGTATTCCAGTATATAAGATTTTCATAGGTTTGGTTGTTAATGTTACTTATGAGCAAGGTTCGCCATATCGTACCGTACCGACAGTTCAACCCGGGCTCGGTACGGTACGGTACCGGTGTACCAAACAATTTTATATTTTTCATACTGTAGCAGTGCTACAGTATAATACTGTAGCACTATAGCGGTACGGGACGGTCCGTGTACCGGTAACCTGTCGGACCGATACGTACCGCCCATACCAGGCGGTACGCTTCGGTATGGCAGACCTTGCTTAGGAGAACCCCCACCTGATCTAAAACAAAAGTATGACCTTGGCACAACATGAAATTAGAAAAAAAAAAAAACGATTAGATCTAATTTCTGTTCGCTCTTTTGCATTGGATAATACATTCAGTATGCAGTTTTTTATTTATAAATATTTGAAGTCTATACTATAGAAACAAGTCATGAAATCATATATAACACATCTCATCAGAATTTTGGCATAAATCTGATAACTACATCCTGACACATGCATCTGAACTTTTATCACAGGGTGATAACATGGACATAAAGTAACCTCCTTTTAGTAGTAGTTAAAGTAGTCAGTCTCATTCATTGACATCAGAATACATATTGAAGACTACAGAAGTGTAAATGTCAAACTCCATTCAATCATGTGCTAGAAAAAACTTTACATACCAATTGTGTCAAGACTTGGGGAAACAGGAACAAAGCCCAAATTAGACACAGATGCATAAGAAGGCCGGAAAGCTAAGATGCCACAGTAAGCCCCAGGTATTCTCACTCCACCAATTGTATCAACGCCTGTGTATATATATAAAAAAAAATACTGTCCATGATGAAACCATGATAAACACAAGCAAATAACAAGACTTAGTTTCCAGAAAAGTTGTGTAGAACATGGAAAGTTAGCCTAGAAACAGACTTTAAGAATGTTTCATCTCAAAGAGCTCATTGGCATGAGAATGGCACTGTGAGAACTCACCCAAGGAAAAGTCTGCCAAACCACTAGCAACAGCTACAGCTGATCCACTTGAACATCCCCCAGGCACTCGCTCAGGAACTGTAGGGTTTGTAGGCGTATCATAATGTTTGTTTTCGCCACTCATGCTGGCAAAAGTTTACAATGGTAAATAAACATTAAAAGGAACAAAATCAACAGAATATGAGTATTCACTTGGAACATTGTTTGCAAAATAATAACAAATAATTTAAATGGCTTCAAAGAAATTATTGGTTGGTCAGCAGAATTATGTGAAACACATATAGAAGCAAAAAGGTCACAAGGTTATGTGACAAGCCAAGTATTCTTACCCATATGCCAACTCATCAATGATAGTTTTTCCAATACAAGTGGCACCACCATCAACAAGAGCCAAAATTATCGGTGCTGTTCTTGCTGCAGATTCATGAGTCCTAGCCCAGTCCAGGTTTCCAAACCCAGTGACATATCCCTCGATATCAAATCTGTTAATTAATGAAACAGTCAAGAATCTCACCAAGGCCATAATTGGAAACAAACTCGATGCTCGAGCATGAGCAACCACACTCCCAGAGAATAGCTTAAGCTAGAAATACTGTCAAAGCTCAATTGAAACAGTTTAAGAGACCATAATATAGCACAATGGCAAGACACGACCTGTCTGCAATACTATATTCATGACCTTGGAAAATGAATGAGCTGAAAATACTATCATATAAGTCCAAGCAAATTTCAATTGGAAACTCAGTGACAAATCAAAGAAACAACGTGGTTCTAGATGAAAAAAATATTTGGAACCATATATTACGAAAATTAAAGAAACAATGGTAAAACAGAACAGATACAAATAACCAAAATTTATTATACTTTTACTTGTAAAGATGGAAAACATTGTTAGCATATCATATAGCACAATGGCAAGAGACAATCTATCTACAATACTTTCTTCATGACCTCAGAAAATGAATGAGCTGAAATTTTTATCATATAAACCCAAAGCAAAATTCACTTGGGAAACTCATTGATAAAATCAAGTAAGTAATGAGATTTCTAGATAAAAAGATTTCCAAAACGGTATACCACCAAAATTGAAGGAGCAGGGTAAAACAGATACATATAGCCAAAATTCTTTATACATACACATATAAACATGAAAAAAAAAAATAATGCTACCAAATTATGTACAACCAAAAGTAGGACACCAGATTTACCAGTATATATTGTTCATCATCTGCAAGAATTAGACTTTCCACAACTCTCAACAAGATCATCTACACCATTCCCATTATTTTGCCATTAATGTCATCTTGTAACAATCGCTACACGATTTGATCGAATATAAATTTGATATCTCGTTATAATTTTACTATGACCAGACAGCTAAATATACAGCCTCAACAAATCAGTCAACCGCATAAACCCTAAACGGCAGACAAAGAAATCTCTCCGTCCACAAACACAATATTTGAGATGTAAAAGAAAGGCCGGCATGAAGAGAAGGGCCGGGAGATGCGGGGGGCGAGAGCGCTCACATGTCGGCGACGGCGAAGGTGAGGCCATTCAAGGGGTGGGGGGCTTTCGGGGGCGCCGGCGGCGGTGGCGGGAGGAGCTGTAGGCGCTCAACGAAGGCGCCGAAATCCTCCTTCAAAGCCCGCCGCCGCATCCGCCGCGTCATAAGGAATATGCTGGCGACGCCCAGCCCGAGAAGGACCCATAGGTTGGATGAAGGCCCGTAAGGGGAAGGCATGGTTTTCTCTTCTTCTTTAATCTTCTTTTTCCGCTTCTTCTTCCTTGCGTCGGGGTTGGGAGTGCAGAGGCGGCAGAAGGGGATGGGGCAGGATAACACCAGAACCGGGCTACTTCGTTTTCTTTTCGTTCCTTCACCCCCTTTTATCCATCCCCCTCTCTGTCTCTTTCTCTCTCTCTCTCTCTATCTCTCTATCTCTCTCTCTCGATCGACCTAAATAACGAGGAATGTAGTGTTTTATACCCAACTTGGATTATTGATTCTAGCCGGAGATTATTAAGACGCCAACGAGTGTGGTGGGCGAACGAGCCGTCATGGGCACTAACACAGGCGGAGAGCAAAGAGTTGCGGCCTAACGAGGCGGCGCAGATGGGGTTCCCAACTCGGAGCTGCCTCTCGTACGCATTTGGGCCGCAATTGAAAGAGCCCTTGTTGATTCTTTAATGGACCGGGCTTACTTGGAACAAGTTGTGATGCGGATCACGAAGCAAGATGGCCGGTCTCAGAACTAAAACACTGTAGAGTTGAAGATTCGACTCCGCCAGAACGGGAGCATTTGGGCCGCATCGAAAGAGCCCATCATGATTCTTTAATGGATCGGGCTCACGTGGATCAAGTTATTGTGCGGATCACAAAGCAAGATGGACGGTCTCAGACTGAAAACACTGTAGAGTTGAAGATCCGAATCCGCTGGGAAGGACGGTTCTGCTCTGCTTCCCGTCACGACCCCACGTGGTTGGCGCATGCCGAGTTTGAGCTGAGGATTTCTTCATCCAAACCTACGACAGTAGTACGTTCATGGCGTTTACGAACTCAAATAGAACAACATCATTTGATTCAACACCGGTAATGATAATACTGTAGCTTGTGACGTTTAGAGGGGCGTTTGGTCAATGAAGATGGTGGAACCATGCATGGCAAGGTGAGTGACGTACAAGCAGAGTCCTGAAACTTCACACGCGTGTTACAGGCAGGTAATGATGCCTTTACAAAAGCTAATCTAAAGTTGGATACAGAAGATCTTATGCCACATATGTTGGTCAAACAAATCTTCTGTATCACGTAGGCGTCAATGTTTGTCCAAAAAAGAGTGAACTGGCGTTTCCTATTATACTCGTGCATCAGAAAAAGAAACTCTTTTTATACCTGCACTAATAACTTTACTTCCTTTCCTTGTCTGAGTTGCAAAGAGATTTGGCCGATGAAGATAGCAAGTTTCAACGTAGTCCAGCTTAAGAATCCATAGATATTTGAAGCTGTAGGGCAGTAACAGTACATGAAGAACATAACTGAAGGACAAAGTCCCACCTTCACATCACGAGAAAAGGAGGAGAAGAAGATTAAGCATTTCAACAGCATGACAAGAAGACAGATTTAGGGTTTATATATATGGCTTGGCGACAATATATAGTTCAGAATACTTATAGCATGTGAAGAAATTGTGTTGCAGGTGTAGGTTTCAAGTTGTAATTGAAACAACTTGATGAATAACTGTGGCTGCTTTCTTCATGACTGGCTAATTCCTTCTGCACAGACAAGTAGCAAATCTTCACCTGCATTGCTATGTCATGAGAATAAACCTCGTGAACCATTGAACTTCAAGTCCACAAAGGTAGTTTTCTATATTTTACTTATATTTTGAGTTATTGTTGCTCACAATGCAGCATTCTATGTAAACATGCTTGGTTACTGCCAGTTCTGAAGTAAAAACATATGGATGAAGCTTGATTTGCTGCACATTCCTTGGGAGTTGTAGTTAACGCATGATCATGATGTTGCAATGATGAGAAACAGAAGTAATAATATGTTCGGGGTCTAATAACTTGATCTCATTAATGCCATGCTGATCTCCTACCTCTTCATGATCTCAACTAACAACACATAAAGAAAGAGAACCAAACATAGTAACTCACTTCAACAAGTAAACATCCCCCCCTATCAGGTTAATTCATGTTAGACAATGATGAAAAATGTTGTACTTACATTGACATAAGATAGTAATAGCTCACTAAATAAATCTACTTGATCTAAGAACAATAGAGTCCCTATGTCAAGAAAAAGGAACCTCATCAGTAGCTTACAAATGGTTAGTATTAATAAAGATGTTAGGCATTTACTCCTCAACTCACCTTGTTTCCATTTGCAAGATGATCAACTCACAGCTGTTCTTCTACACTGATATAGCATGAAGCCAATCGATAAATGTTAAAAGGTAATGCTGCACATACATTGAACTCTACATGCTACAAGTATGGACTGTTAACCATGCTCTGGGTGGTATGTAGAACAGGAAATAGTACATCCCGAACATTGTCACCATTTATAGAAGTCAGAGAACCAAGTCTGCTGCTCTCGACTTTTGTATTTTGCTGTTGAACCCATCGAGATGAAGCTAGTGGAACTCTGCTACCCTACCCTTTCTGAGTTCTGCCACTTGCTTTGTTTGCTTTTATATCTTCTCAGCTTTTTGAACCATTTCTATACCTCTCTTTTCTTTGAATTACCTCCATTAACTTGTACTTTCCTCACAACCTCGACTGTGAGCTTTCATTGGCTTTTATTTTTGTCTCTCTCTATCTGCTCATGTCACTTTTTCCATGTATCACAGTTCTAAGATTTGTGTACCAAACTAAATATATCCATGGCGGAAACTTGCGAAGGAGGTTTCCAGTGGTTCGTGTCAGACTAAGAAACATAGGGAAGAGAGTAATAACAATACTACACCCAAGTAAACAATAATGCGAGCTTTAAGGTGTAACTATTACTGTATGTGATGAGATTCATAAGAAGTAGAGCGTCGCGAAATCCATCACCTCGATGGAGACACCGAGTTCCAACCTTCTCTTTCCTTTGTAGTGGCCGCATGGGAGTTGCATGCATGCCTTGGGTTCTGCGTCTCATGCACGGCATGCCGATCTCTGTGAGAGAGTCAACTGCGAGTCTCAGTGAGCAACAAACACAAGAAGAAACTGAGCTCATCCATCACTCAAAACTCTGTCTTCCATTCAGTGTGTTTATTGTACAAACCCTTCCCCGTTCCCAACCCCCATCCATTTGGGATTAGTCCTCAACATACCTTTTTCCCACCACTGCAATCCCACATGATGAAAAATCCAAGATAATTTCCCTTCGGATTAAACTCCACACAATCAAAAACATAAAGTATGAATACTGCCCATGCAAGAAAACGAGAAACATGAATGACTGTAAGGTAGGTATATAGTTTGATCACGCTAGCTATCATTACATGTGCATGGTAATGGTTTGAGTTAAATGGACCTGTGTTCGAGTATGCTAGACAAGTTGGTGGTGCGCTGCCGCTTGATGCCACCGGCGGTGGATGCCTCATCGGCTGACGATGTCCGATCCATGACGGCCTTGAGCGCATCTTGGATGGACGCGATGGACTGCTCCTGTTGCAGGTGGTCAGAACCATCCTCTCCGGTGATGAGGAGCATGCTCTTGATGCGGCCGCCGAGGGTGGTGATCTCGGCCTTGAGTGTTCGTAGTTTTAAGGCCTTGAGGGCTTTGATGAGGTCCGGAAGGAGGTCCGGTCGGTCATCACAGCACAGCGTAGCCGTGACCAAAAACTTGCCGTCCTCATCGTTGGTGGCATCGACGGTGAGCTCGTCGGTCTCCGTGGGAAGTGGGCTCTCTTCCGCGATCTCCAGCGTCTGGCGCTTCAGTTCTTTGACGTGTTGAATCACCTCTGCTAGCAATGACGCCTTGTCCGTCTGCACATCGCGGGTTGGTGAATGAGTTGCAGACCATGGAACGGTAAGAGAATAAAAGAATAGAGACGAGCTCCGTGCATGAATATGACGAAGAAAGGGGAGAAAGAAGTCGGAGGAGGAAGAAGTGAGACTAATATACACAGATTACCTAATAAACTACTATTTGCTACCCTTTTGTTCTTGAACTGTGTAGTCCCAGAGGTGGAGGGAGCTGGAGGTGCTCGCATGCACGCTTCCACATGGGAGTGGAACTTGCGGTGGTGGAAGGACGAGAAGCGACTGCGAGTGCATTCCTTTTTCTGACAGGAGTGCGCATGTTTGTCTTTCTTAGGTTCACTGTTCTCCGGCAGTAACAATCTCCGTGGAGGCTATTTGGTAGCCTGATACTCTCCTGCTTCCTCTCATCCTGTCAACCAGGCGGCTCTTCCACAGCCCTTGTCCCTCCTCTCTCTCTCTCTCTCTCTCTCTCTCTCTCTCTTCTTCGTCAACTCAGTCTTCCTATCGTCATAGACTATCAGGCGTCCCCAAGCACCAAAAGGCTCAAGGCTTGCAGTATATGAGCCATGGTTGGATTGTCTCGTATTGAATCCTAAAAATTCCTTTCTAAGTCTTCTGTTATGATTATTATCCGTGATGTAGAAGGATCATTGTCGATTTAGATCAGATAGGGCAGAGGGAATTGGAGATTCACAATGAATTGAGAAGGCTGCAGAAATGAAATATGTGAATCTTGTGAGCGAAGATTGTTGGGGGTATAGGGTATGTGCTTACTTTGGTGGTGCTGGGAAGCAAGCTGCGCAGCCTTGCGAGATGGGCGTTGATGCGCTCGCGGCGTCGCCGCTCGGCTTCGCTATGGCTTTTCGACGCGGCTAGCGCCTTCGCGTCCATGATTTCCTGCGGTGTCATCTTGCACAGCTCGGCATGAAGAGCTCCGAAGGGGGAGGACGACATCATCCCTCGGCCGCGAATTAATGCTTCGGGTCCCAAGTAAAGCCCCGCCAGTCCCAAGGGGTCCGACGACGACGAACCGAGGCCGCTACCATCGTAAGCGAGCTGCAGTGCGGCTGAAGCCCGACGGGCATGCAGGTCATGGTAGAAGGCGGGCGGGGGCGGCGGTGGCAGAGGAGGAAGCGGTGGAAGCGAAGGGAAGAAGCGGTCTTGATCGCGAATTTGCCCCGAGCTCGGGAAGTGAGTCGGATGTAAATTGTTCAGGAGGGGAAGTGGCCAAGGCAGGAGACCAGAAGCAGCAGCATCGCCAGCGCCATCACCCATGGCGACCTGGGCCGGGAACATAAACGTTGCAGACCCCCCACCACTTTGGATGTTGCTAATGCTATTGTTGTTGGCGGTGGCGGCGGCGGCGACGGTGTTGTGGTCTTCTTCTTGGTAGGCTTGGAATTCATGGCCTTCTCCGCAGTTCTCCATTCTTGAACTCCCAAACCTGTGACTTCCCCCTATGCGTATATAGCTCTTACGACGCAGCGCTAGCATGCTACAATGATGCCTTTAGAGGGGTGGATGACCTTTTTGTCTTCCCCTTTGGGCTTATAATCCTTTCGGGAGAAATGAAACTTGCTTTTGGCTATGTGGGAGTACGGCAAAGTCCAGCTCGGGGGAGGTGTCTTACTTTGCTCTTACGCGATTCTCTCTGCGGTTCCCCATGTTCCGAGGGCTTCCACCGCCCCCTAGACGTATTATTACGCTGCTGCTGCGGCTCTGATGAGAGGAGAGGAGAGGAGAGGAGAGGATAGGAGAGAGAAGAGAGGAAAGGAGGTGGAGGAGGAAGAAGAAACGAGAGGAAGAGAATAGAAGTGGAACCGACCAGGCCTGATGAACCGAGCAAAAGGTGAAAGGAAAGAAAACATGGGAAAAAGATTAGATGGAGAGACCCACCTCGGTCAAGCCCCACGTTCTGCTCCCGTCCCATCCTCCGCTTTCCAATTCCACGCCTCTCCTCCTGCCTCCCCCAAAACGAAGTAATCATTGTGTCTTGGAATACACTCCTCTCTTCTCTCTTTCTACGTTCTCTCTCTTAGCGTCTCCGTCTTTGCAAGTATCTCCCCTTCACCTGCTCACCTGCACAGGGTTGAGTAACATGATCGCAGCCATCTTTGCTTCTGCACCTGCACCCTTGTCTCTCCACCGAGATCCTACTGACCACTCGAGACTGCTTTCTAAGAATTCCCTCGCCTTTCCCTTTCACCCTCGCACAACGGAGGATTTGGATTGGGTTTGTGGAGTTGTTTTATCTGTAAAATATGTGGGACTGTGAGTTGCTACCGCATCAATACGGACTCGCAGTGGCTTGGGTGGGCGGGCACATGCGCTCGAGTTGGTCCCCCATGGCCGAGCCTTTCCATCCTTTTTGCCACACCCCATTCAAAGATCCCAATGATGCGACCACCACCACCACAAGCACAAAGAAGAGGAGGAAGAGCAGCGAGGAGTAGATAGAGAAACACAGAGAGAGAGAGAGAGAGAGAGAGAGAGAGAGAGAGAGAGAGAGAGGTTGATGATGATGTCAGTAACACCACGGCCTTACGTGGGTAATGGCGAGCACTGATGCTGTTGATCACCCCCGACCTTCTTTGTTCCCTACATGTACACCGTATCGTGGCCATCATGGACTCGGATTGAGCGCATGCAGTGACACCCTTCTTTTTAGGCCTCGACTCAGTGCTCTCAATTCCCTCCTCATAGTGCTTAATGCTGCATGAGATCGTGTCTTCACGACCAGTGCAACTCCAAGCGTATAGGAAGAGAGCATGCAAGAGGATTCCGGGAGCAGTCATGAGATCAGAAACCCACTAGAAAAGCTACAGATCTAATCTCATGATGTTTAATCGTAGCTTCGAGGACTGCTTTTTATTCTGTCTCCATGATTAAATGACACACAATACCTTAAAACCACCGTGAAAGGATTTGGAAGGACACAGGTAGCAGCAACTTCTTTCACACTGTCATATCTAACTGCGACAAGCAAAAAAAGCGTGGCTTGATAGTGTTCCGATATGTCACTCGTATTCATTTCCTTTCCCTTCCTTTCTACGTCGTGTTTGCTGTGTAAAATCAAGAAGAAAACAGAAGAGGATGATGAAGTGTTCCAGCTATCTGAACGAAGAAATCTGAATCGTGTGCATCAACATTGTTAAGCCGCACAAAGCAGACTTAGTCGCAGTAGATCAATATCGGTAAATGAACAAGTAGTGCAATAAGAAACATGAAGGATGTGTACTGCTTCAAGGATGGAGGTCATCTTCTTCTTTTCAGATGATGAATCCTGACACATCATGGGCTTTGAACTGTGATTATATACGCTCCAGCTGAATGAGATGTCCTACACACTGCCGGTGGCAGGACTGCTCTTCTGCAGGTACTTCCTCACTTTTTTCTTTCCTTGTTCCTTCTTTTTCAAGTAGAGAACACCCAGCAAATGTAAGGGGATTGGCCGCTATACAGAAGGCAAAAAGACCAAGATGCGTAATGTCACAGTGATCATTATTGATGCTCAAACAAACATCTACAGGGATCTATAGTCTCATGTCTGGCCACTGTTGGTCTCTGTCAATGGAGCATGGTCTGAGACTATCCTCAAGAGCAAAACCCCCCTCAAAACCAAGACGAACGCCTCATGCAAGCGCATATCTTGTCACCGGCAAACACAAACTGCAGGTGCCAAGATTCTGTCAGAAGCTGAGCTCAAGACATTCTAAAGTACAGCACTCATTCTTTGTTGGTAAATGCAAGTTGGAAAAAGTCAGCAGCTTCTTCTGTCCGGGGAAGAGGTAGATTTCATAATGCATCCTTTTGGTCATACGGATCCAAAAAATACAATGCAGAGAACTAACAGTCCAAAGACATGTACAAAAATTCAGATGAGTGAGGTCTTCAACCGTGGGAAAGAGATGAGTGCACACCAAATGAAGTCTTCGACATGAGGAAACCGCAATAGGCATACGGACAACAAATTATGGATATCATCCTAATAGCGTCTTAAAAATATGATCAGGCATATTTTTCTGTTTATATAATGTATTAATTGTTAGAACCATTTAGAGCTAAGATGGAAGTGCACAGTTATGGAAAACATGTAAGATGGGATCGGACGTCTTGTGGTGCGACGTCAAAGTCAAACCCCCGCCGCCCCGCTCCTTGGGTCCACTCGATGCGTCCAGAGCCATCTGCCAGAAGCAGCACAACACAACTTCGTTTTCGTCTCACCACCACAAGCACCGCTGATAACCGACAACACCAAGCGGCACTCCACGATCCAAGCTCGCCAGCTGGAGGATGTCGTTCCACCACTTCCTCGTCTCACACCTCGACGCCCTCCCTCTCTCCTTCCTCGCCCTCGTCGCCCTCTCCTCCATCTTGCTCTTGTTCCGGGCACGACCCAAGAAGCCCAGCCATGTCCCCTCCCCCTGGCGGCTTCCTCTCATCGGCAACCTCCACCAACTCGGCTCCCTCCCGCACCGCTCCCTGAGGTCGCTGTCTGAGAAACATGGCCCTGTGATGCTCCTCTGGTTCGGCCGAGTCCCTACCGTCGTGGTCTCCTCCGCTGCGGCCGCGCAGGAGGTGATGAAGACCCACGACCTGGCCTTCGCCAGCCGCCCCGACTCGAGCTTGAGCGACAGGCTCTTCTACGGTTCCCAGGACGTCGGCTTCTGCAAGTACGGCGAGTTATGGCGGCAGGTGAGACGCGTATGCGTCCTCCACCTTCTCAGCCTCAGGCGGGTGCACTCATTTCGCCCGATTCGAGAAGAGGAGGTGGCCCTTCTCGTGGGAAGAATTCGTGCCGCATCCGGCCGGGTGAACATTAGCGAGATGATCGTCTCCCTCACCAGTGACATAATCTGCAGAGTGTCATTCGGGAGGAAGCACGTCGAGGAGGAGGGTGGCGGAAGTGGAGTCCGCATCTTGTTCTCGGAGTTAATCACGGTACTGGGGTCGTTCCCGCTGCGGGATTTCGTGCCATTATTGGGTTGGATCGACCGGTTGAACGGGTTGGACGCCAGGGTGAGGAAGACGGCAATCAAATTCGACGCCTTCATCGAGACGATCTTAGAGGAGCACGAGCGTAAGACGCACACCAACCATGCTCGCGACGACAGCAGCACTATGGATTTCTCTGACATCTTGCTCGTCTCGGAGGCTGTCGACGGCATTGCACTCAGCAGAGACTGCATCAAGGCCATCATTTTGGTAGCTCTCTTTCTTCACATAATCTTCATTTTCTTACTATGCTCAATCGCCGCATAGAATAGTTCTTCCTTTCCACAACGTTCTCGTTCGATACGATGTAGGATATGATTACTGGAGGGACCGACACGACGTACACGACAATCGAATGGGCGATGGCGGAGCTCGTCAAGCACCCAAGAAAGATGGAGAGGGCACAGGAGGAGATAAGAAAGATTGTTGGATCGGGAGGGGACCTGAGAGAGGAGATGGTGGAAGGGATGGAGTACTTGAGGGCAGCAATCAAGGAGACGCTTCGATTGCACCCTGCTCTTCCTCTGCTGGTGCCACGAGAGTCCATGGAAGACGCCCGACTGCAGGGTTACCTCATTCCCAAAGGCACGAGGGTGGTGATCAACGCCTGGGCAATCGGAAGGGATCCGGTTTCGTGGGAGAAGCCGGAGGAGTTCTGGCCCGAGAGATTCGTGGGCAACAGCATCGATTTCAAGGGGCAGGACTTCCAGTTCATACCGTTCGGGGCAGGGCGGAGAGGTTGTCCCGGGGTCGCTTTCGCCCTGGTCACCGCCGAGCTTGCGCTGGCGAACTTGTTGTACCATTTCGACTGGCAGCTGCCGGACGGGATGGCTGGGGAGGAGATGGACATGAGCGAAGCGTCCGGGATTGCGGTGCACAAGAAATCGAGCTTGATCCTGGTGGCGAAGCCTCCAAACTTGTAGATCTTCGTCCCCGGTCAAACTATCTGTCATAGAATGGATTCCGAAACGTGTTGCTGCTATAATAAGATTGCGTAATAATAAGATTCATGCCTCGCGATTTTTAATTCAAACCACAGGGAGCAAATGATAAGCAAATTAGTTTTGCTTGGTTAGTGTGGAGTCACGTCAAAAACAGGGGAAGAAACTCGAGATGACGCGGAAGCACCTCCAACCTTATCCCCATTGCAGCCATTAGTCGGCAAGATACATCCAAGAAGAAGAAAAGAAGGGTCGATACGTTTCATCCTCGGTGGTGTATGGCCAGGTGGTGATGGTGATGACAACCAAATGGAAGGAGATTCCTATAGGCATGTTTATGTTAAATTTAACAGGACAGATACAAAAATCACTGTTTTGGTGTGAGTTTATCCAAAAATAATTTTCATAATGCATGAAAAAATGTCGAGTACGAAACTAAGTTGTAGCGTGGAATTAAATAGACAATCTGAGAAGTATGAACAGAACACATGGGGGCACTAATACCTTTTGGTTGCACGGTGAACCGTAGGTTAAGAAACCTTCACCTGGAAATGTTTCAGGAATCTATCAGGTCAGCTGCACAGAAACACAATGAATGAGGTTTGGAATAGAAATCTGGTCACCTTTTTCTTATGCATTTAAGGCGATAAGAAAATTAAAGGGTGTCTGCATGAATAAAAGAAACAAGCAAACCAAAGGTATTTAAAAAGTGTCATTCGGACGATAAGCAAAGACCTTAAGCTTATGGTTTTGCCATTAACAAGAAAAATACACCATGGATACATTCAGACGATGCGCTCCAATTCTCTAGCATAACTCAATGTCTGGTTGATCAGTTGAAGCGCCGGTATCTCCTTGGAAGGTTGAGATTCTTTGGCCTTTTGAAAGAACACACATCCATTATTGATTTCCCATTCCGGATGCTCCTGCATGGAGGGGCGGACCGCATGACTAAAACATGAAAAAAGTTCTTAGTATTAGTAAAGGTACGTCCATCCTACTATCATATCCATACCTCTGTGATATACTCAGAAAGCTCTTGGTCAGAAGAGAACATTAAGATTTTCTTGGCATCATTAATTGACAAATAATCATAGGCTTTTTCACTGCATCCAGCAATCTCATCTCTGCGAGTGAAAGAATTTCTAAATATGCTCTGGATAACTCGGAAGTTCCAAAAAATGTAAACATGGCTTAAAGGACATGCAAGGCACATTACCTGACCGTCTTTGCAAGAAGATCCATAAAATAAACATATGTATCATGTGGCACAGTCTGCCTTGCACTCAAGACACGGTTGTAAGCTCCTTCCATGAAAGATTGTTCCAGCTCCACGGCATGCTTGATGCAAGGATTTTCCAAAGCACTTTGCGGAAGAAGTTCAAGTTCCGTGTGGAATTCTGCAATTCTATTTTGTACCAGTAGCCTCAGTAGGTTAAGGCCCAAGATCTGGTACTCCTTGGGTGATGGTGGTATTATACCGCTGTAAAAAGAAAATGTTATAAAGAAGTTAAGACATAATAGTTGCAAAACCATAGAGCCCCAATAGTTTCTGAAGACGCATTTAGCATGGTTACAAATGATACAAGTAACCATCCATTAACTTAAATTCATACATAGGATAATTTAGAAAGGCTGTTGCCAGCTATCAGTTTATTCTAACATTACCACAGTGAGACACTGGAGGAAATGGATGATAGATGACAATAGATAATTGAATCATAAAGAAAACCAATAAAAAACAGCAACCATTAAAATTTTAGCCTAATGATAGTAACACAGTAACAGTACCCACACCAAAGCTTCAGCAAAAGTAATCAGATTAAGTCAACATAGTTCAACTGTAACTACTATGGTTCATAGAAGGGCTCATGCTTAGGTGATACACAAAAAGATCAATTATAACCAACATGGTGGTGTGTGACCATGTTTTACTACAATGTATACGTTCCACCAATAAAAAACAAATGTCAATTCTGCACAACTCACTCCATAAGCATTGAGAAAAGAACCTTTTCTTCTCCGTTTTTTATTTTTGCAATAAAATAAAATAAATATGCAAATATAATTGAGAGAACATACCTTGTATCAGTATAGTAAGGCTTAAGTTGAAAGAAATCCCTTTCAAAGGCATCTTGATCTTCAGTCTTCACACTCAACACAACAGCATGTTCAAATATATCTCCTGAAATTTCTCCAGCAATAGCATCCATGATTTTATTGAAAGAAGAATATGGCGGTCATTTTGTAATATCAAGAAACTTATAATAACCAACATAATATGTCAAAAATGGTCATTCAAAAATTTCTGGAAACCATAAATGCAAGAATAAGAAACAACGAACAATGGAACTGAGGGATTATACTTGTTCAGTTATATGAAGAAGCAAACATCATAAGTTGAAAAATGAGAGAATCCATCAGGTTTTCTCATTCGCTATAAACAATTATATGATAAACCGAACTAAATTGATGGAAAAAAAAGTACAGCGTGCAACATTATCAAAGACAGTTTGGCATACATAATTATCTTGGCACAACAAACCTCACAAGATTACAATATATAACTTGGTCGATAACTTGCAACCAACATATTATTCTACTATCTTAACTACACCCATCCACTTAAACCATGTATGACTTCATCACGTGATCTTGTTGGTCATATCCAACAACACACCACACAGATGGACTATAAAAGTCCACTGCAGACATAAATGAAGGTCCGCATCAATCAATTAAGCCAAATGACTATCTCACAGAACTGCCATAACTATATTAAGAATTAAATTAAGATAAAAGGAAATGAAGCTATATGAGTGAAAAAAATGTTACTTGCTATTGTCAGCTCCTGAATAGCATTCTGTGTTTCCTGAAATGATGGTGGCAGACTAGGAAATGCCGTCAATCGCACCTGCAGAGTGCACAAAGCTTTTTTGTATGAAAACCTAAAGAAGATTCCTTGAGCAATATGTCAAAAGAGAGGCAAATAAAATGAATCGTAAATGATGCATTAATCTATCCTTAGATGTGATTTATCATCTTGAATCTGGCCCTTGATCATGTTCCTGCAGATAAAGCCTGAGCTTTTGAAACAAATTTCCGAGAATAAGACGATCAACGTCAGTTGCATCAGATCCAAACAGCTATCTTTGGCTGTACATATATAGTAATTAAAGCTTACAGGACCAGCAAAACCAAGGGCTTCATGTTCTCTGCATTTTCATGGAAGCTTGCAATACATTAATCCAAATTTCCCTTTTTTTTTTTTCTTCCCCAGCATTTCATCATTTAAAAGAGTAGGTTTCTGAAAGCCTTCAGTTTCAAACCCTAAAAGGTTCATACCACGAAATCGCTTAAATTCGGAGTTGCTAATCCACCAATTCGCACATATCAGGGTTAGAAAGCATGCTAAATCTCCCCTACTTCACCACAAGAAGAAGGAACATCTGCCGGCATCAGCCCATTAAAAATCATGGAAAGCGGGGAGGAGAGCGCACCGTACCTTGAGCTGGGAGAGGAGATTGGCGCAGGTGCTGAAATCGTTCCTCACACAGGCGGCCTTGAATCGCTCGAAGAGCTGCGTGAGTTCCACCAACTGCGGATCCATCTCGCCTCTTCGCTCTCCGCCTCTCTCTTGACTCGATATTCTTGCCGTGGAGCCGAGGTTAGGGTTTTAAAGGCCAGGGGGAGGGATTTCCTGTAAAACGGCCAACGCGGAACAGGTTTTTTTTATGGGTCAAAAGGACTCGTGGCGCACCATTTTTGAGGAGAATCCTGACCCCTGCCATGGGTCATACAGCTGGGAGAATTGGGCCTCGTCTCAGCCCGGTCTGCTGCATGTTGTGGGGTTCCATAAAAGTACGACTTACTATCTTCCCTTCGTTGTATACAATGAAAGTATTTACCATTTAAAATGATTCATTCGTGTCAATAACATGCAAAGGAATTTAAGATATAGTGTCATGTGTGTTGGGCTGACTGTCCATGGTTCAGCTCATAGTGAGATTGAACAATTCACAGCCCAATTTCTTACTTAACTTAATCCTAATTTATATTAGGGGTGTGAGGGGGTTGCGAAAATAGACAGCGAGGGAGAAGGCTGCAGTCACGTGATTTCAAATTCAAAGAAAATGAAAAGAACAAGAAAAAAAATAAGAAAAAGAAATAGAAGAAAATAAAGACAACGCAGAGAGACTGTTGTCAATCATCTAGTAGTGTTTTAATCTTAGATTAGATCAAATCTACAGTGGATTCTTACTATGATTACTTGAGGAGAATTTAGATATTGTGCACAGTGACGTGATCCTTGTATCATAGTTTTTTTCTTGTAATTGTTGCTAGGGTTTTGGGTAAGAGATTAAGATTTGTATATTCATTATTATTATTATAGTGGATTATCTCTAGTTTGTCCTGTGGTTTTTACCCTTCATATTGGAGAGGTTTTCCACATATATCTTGGTATTCTATTTGATTGTGATTCCATTTAATTTCGTTGAGTATTATGGCTTGCTAGTATTTGTTCATATACAAAAGTTTATTTCGCTTTATATCCCATCAACTAGTATCAGCAAGGTTATGATGATTTAATTTTTGTATTTGAACATGGAGGCCAATAATGTTTCTCGTATGATTAGTTTGAATGGAAATAATTGGATGATGTAGAAACCAAGAATGGAAGATCTTTTATATTGCAAAGATTTGTATGAATCTTTGTAGGGGGATAGTGCAAAACCCACAACTATGACAGATGATGAGTAGAAGATGTTAAATCGAAAAACAATTGGGTTTATTCGACAGTGGCTTGATGATAGTGTCTTTCATCATGTTTCTACTGAAAGTTCTGCATATTCTCTTTGGAAAAAATTGGAAGGTCTCTATGAAAGAAAACAGCTAGTAACAAAGCCTTTTTTGATAAAAAAAACTTATGAACCTAAAATATAGAGAGGGTGCTTCTATTGTTGAGCATTTGAATGAAATTTAGAGTATCGCTAACCAGTTATCCTCTATGAAAATGTCTCTTGATGATAAGTTGCAGGCATTATTACTTCTCAGTTTATTGCTAGAAAGTTGGGAGACACTAGTGGTTTCACCATGTGTCAAGTAACAAGCAGTTTGTTGAATGATGAGTTGAGAAGAAAGAATTCAGTAACATCTCAGAATAATTCACAAACACTTATCTCAGATAACAAAGGAAGGTCAAAGTCTAGAAGTAGTTCACGCATTGGTAGAAGCAAGTCAAGATCAGGAAAAGATATTGTTTGCTATAACTATGGTGAGAAAGGACATTACAAGAATCAATGTAAGCAATACAAGAAGAACAAGAAAAAGGGAAAAGAAGTGAAGTTTATCTACAGAGTCAAAGAATAATACTACAACTACAGTATAGGGTGGTGATTATTTGATTTTGTCTCCTTCTGATGATTTTTTTTTTGTGTGTTAGGATCTTGAGTAGGTGATTGACATAGGTGTTTCTTATCATGCTACACCACGGAGGGAGTTTTTTGTTACATACAGGTCTGAAAATTTTGGTGTTGTCAATATGAGCAACTATGACATAGCAAACATCATTGGCATGGGTGATATCCATTTAAAGACCAACCTTAGTTGCAAGTTGGTGCTTAAGGATATGAGACATGTGATTGACTTGAGGCTGAATTTGATTTCAGTTGGAAAACTAGATAATAAAGACTATGATAGCAGATTTCACAAAAGGTAATGGAAGCTCAATAAGGATTCTCTTATTGTGGCTAGTGGAAAGAAATGTCATACCTTATACAGGTTGCAGGCCAAAGCTTATGGTAAGCAACTGAATGCTACAAAGAAAGACTTCAGTATGAAGTTATGGTATAAGAGACTGGGACATATGAGCGAGAAGGGGCTTCAAGCTCTTTCCAAGAGAGAAGTATTAACAGATCTTAGAGGTATACATTTAAACTATTGTATTGATTGTTTGGTTGGTAAACAATATAGAGTTTCATTTGCTAGTCCTGCTATGTCTAGAAAAATGTATGCCTTAAACCATATTTATACAGATATATGTGGTCCTTTAAGGACAAAAACTCATAGTGGATTTGTTGATGTTCTTGGTATAAGTTGTGCACTTTATTTTATTACTTTTATAGATGATTTTTCCAGGAAAGTTTGTGTCTATGCTTTGAAGACCAAAAATCAGGTTATTAATGTTTTCAAAGAGTTTTAGGGTTAAAAGGGAGATAGAAAGGCAATTGAAATGCATAAGATCATACAATGGTGGTGAGTACACAGGATTATTTAATAATTATTACAGATTACATGGGATCCAACATGAGATGACAGTTCCTGGTACGTCTCAGCATAATGCAATTGCAGAGAGGATGAACCGCACCATCATGGAAAGGATCATATGTATGCTTTCACAAGCGAAGCTACCCAAAAGGTTTTGGGATAAGACGTTGAGAACTGCAGTTGATGTGATCAACTTGTCACAATGTACAGCCCTAGATGGTGTTATTGCAGAGCATGTATGGTCAGAGAAAAATGTTTCCTACAAGCATTTAAGAGTGTTTGGTTGTCGTGCATTTGCATGTGTTCCAAATAATGAGAGGTCCAAGTTGGATGGTAAGACTAAATAATATATTTTTCTTGGCTACTCACATGATCAGTTTGGTTATAGGCTTTGAGATCTAGAAAAGTAGAAGGTATTTAAAAGTAAAGATGTAGTCTTCTTTGAGGATCAAACTTTTAAGGATTTAAAGAAGAAGGCACCCGCCAACATTTTTGTAGAAAGATTAACATATTGTGACCCAATTACTCCTATAGTATATCAAGGTGATGGGGGAGATATGCAGGAAGATAGTGTAAAGCCTGATGATGAACTACCTGTAGGATATGGTGAGCAAGAAAAAGTTGGAGAGTAACTTTCCGTAGAACCTTGGTTGAGAAGATCTTCTAGGCAACATCAACCTTACAAAAGATACTCTATAGATGAGTATGTGATGCTTACTGATGTATATGAACCAGAGAATTACCAGGAAGCAATTGAAAGTGAGCAGAAAAAGAAGTGGTTAGTTGTCATACAAGAAGAGTTTGATGCTCTTCAGAAGAACCATACTTATGATTTGGTGCTACTACCAAATGGAATGAAGGCCTTGCAAAATAAGTGTGTTTTCAGGTTGAAGACTCAAGAATATTGTATTCAACCAAAGTACAAAGCTGGATTGGTTGTGAAAGTCGTTGGTCAAAAGAAAGGTATTGACTTTGAAGAGATCTTTTCTCCTATTGTTAAAATGTCTTCTATTCGTGTTGCTCTTGGTATTACTGCTAGCCAGGACTTGGAGGTTGAGCAGTTAGATGTGAAGACAACTTTCTTTCATGGTGATTTGGATGAGGAAATTTATATGGAGCAATCATAAGGCTTCAAAGTCAAAGGTAAAGAGAACTTTGTCTACAAGTTAAAGAAGAGCTTGTATAGGCTAAAGCAAGCTCCAAAACAGTGGTACAGAAAGTTTGATTCATTTATGACAAAAAATTGATACAAAAAAAACGACTTCAGTTCATTGTGTGTACATCAAATGGTTTTATGAGAACTTTATTATTCTCTTACTTTATGTTGATGACATATTTATTCTTGAAAAAGATATGTCTAAAATTGATAGGTTAAAGAAGGAATTAAGTGAGTCTTCTGCAATAAAGGACATAGAGCTAGCAAAGCAAATACTAGGCATGTATACTTCCCGTAACAGAAAAACTAAGACGATTTGGTTGTCACAAGAGAAATATATCGAGAATGTATTGGAAAGGTTCAGTATGAGCAATGCAAAGTTAGTTGGTTCTCCTCTTGCATGTCACTTTAAGTTGTGCTTAGAACAGAGTCCGTCAAGTGATGAGGAGAATGAGAAAATGCAAAAGGTTCCTTATGCTTCAGTAATCGGAAGTTTAATATATGCAATGGTGTGTATGAGGCCAGATATTGCATATGCAGTGAGTGTTACTAGCAGATTTCTTGCAAATCCAAGTAAAAATCATTGGGCAGCAGTGAAGTGGATTTTTAGATATCTCAGAGGGAGCTCTAAGGTTTATTTAAGCTTTGAAGGTTGACCACCTGTGTTGACAGGTTACACAGATGCAGATGTGACAAGAGATATAGATACGATGAAATTCACATCAGGTTATGTACTTACTTTTGCAGGGGGAGCTGTGTCATGACAATCTAGATTGCAAATGTGTATTGCTCTCTCCACCATAGAAGCAGAATATATTACTGCTACAGAAGTTTACAAAGAAATGTTATAGATGAAAGAATTTTTACAAGAATGAGGGTTGAAACAAGAAAATTATGTGATACATTGTGACAGTTGTCATCCATTTATGTAAGAACTCAATGTTTCATTCCAAGTCAAAGCATATAGATGTCAAATACCACTGGATTCGAAATATATTTGAAGAGAAGCAGTTGCAGCTTCAGAAAATTCACACAGATGACAACGGAGCAGATATGTTGATAAAAACCTTACCAAAAGAAAGACAGAAGATATACCGACAGTTGGTCGACATGGCTTCACATTGAGGAGTCATAGGACAGCCTCCCTTATGAGCTGAAGGGAGAGGTTGTTGGGCTGACAGCCCATGGTTCAGCCCACCTCCTCACTTAACCTAACCCTAATTCATATTAGGGGTGTGTGGGGGCTGCGAAAATAGGCAGAAAAAGGGCAGCGATGAGAAAGATGGTTACAACCATGTGATTTCAAAGAAAAGGAGGAGAACAAGGCAAAGAAATAGGAAAAGAAAAGGGAAGAAGACAAGGACAACGTAGAGAGACTATTCTCAATTATCTAGTAGTGTTTTCATCTCAGGTTAGATCAAATCTACATTATATTCTTATTGTGATTACTTG
Source organism: Musa balbisiana (assembly GCA_004837865.1). Taxonomy (NCBI): domain Eukaryota; kingdom Viridiplantae; phylum Streptophyta; class Magnoliopsida; order Zingiberales; family Musaceae; genus Musa; species Musa balbisiana. Next base: position 18,654,406 of record CM017188.1, on the reverse strand, counting down.
GAAAGAATTTAGATATTGTGTACAATGACATGATCCTTGTATCATAGTTATTTTCTTGTGATTATTACTAGAGTTTTGGGCAAGAGATTGAGATTTGTATATTCATTATTATTATAGTGAATTATCTCTAGTTTGTCCCATGGTTTTTACCCTTCACATTGATAGGTTTTCCATGTATATCTTGGTGTTCTATTCGATTATGATTCCATTTAATTCCGTTGCGTGTTATGGCCTACTAGTATTTGTTTATATACAAAAGTTTATTTCGCTTTATATCCTATCAATATGCATAACTAATTTTCCTCCACAAATGAGTGAAAGATTTTTTTTATTATATCTTTTTTCTATAGGCGTTTTTTTTTCTGATTTAGTTATTTGAAATAATACAATTGGCTATATCTTTGTCAGCCTATTTAGTTTAGTTATTTATTAAAAAATATTATATTTTTAAGTCTTAAATTTTCTGAATCTATTTTTAAACTTAAGCATCGAATGAATCGAATGATCATTTATTCTACGTATCATCACTCGATAGAGTTTTGAAGAAGTCTCAATCGAACTTGGCTATTTTTTGATATTAAATTCGATATATTGGTATTAGAAGTAGAGCTAATATATCATAAAATAATGAAATCAAAATTTTATATGACCATACAATATTGATTTAAAAAGTGTTAGATATCAAAAGGCACTGAGGTCCAAAAACACCCAAGGCGCTCACCCGAGCGAAACGAGACGCTAAAATATAAAAATATATAATATAATTAATAAATATAATTATTTTAAATAAAAATATGATATTAAATTAAAGAAATCTTACAAAATCATAATATCACATTAACAAAAAAATCTCAAAATTCAAAACAATAATAATAATTTCAAATAAATAAAAATCAACACTTTTAAAATCAAAATAATATATTATTAATCTAATAAATAAAAAATATTATTACTAGTATACAGTTAACAATATATTGTTAACAGTATACTATCAAGTCGATGTGAGAAGAGGTAGCAACGAGCAATGGCAGCGAGGGAGAGACGAGCGGCGATAGTGGCAACGACAATGATAGTGGGAGCAACAAGAAGCGGGAGTGAGAGCGGCAAGCGATGGCAACGGTAACAGTAGCAACGAGCAACGAGAGCGAGAGAAACGAGCGGAGATAGTGGCAGCGACAGTGGTAGCAGCAAGCAACGATAGTGGGAGTGATAGCAAGAGCGGGAGCGACGATAGTGGCAACGGTAGTAGTGAGTAGTGGTAGTGATGAGCACGGTTAGGATTGAGAAGTTCGAGAGGAAGACTGATATCGGTGCTTTAGTTGGTTCAATTGAACCAACTAATGCACCGAATTTCCCTGGGCTCAGGCGAGCGCCCAAGCGATGCCTAAGCGTGTCACCTGAAAATGAAGTGAGACGCTCGGGTTTGTCTCACCTCCCCCGAGCACCTATACAAAAAGATCTCATGATGTGAAGACAACACTGGCTTCGGGATTAGAGTAGAGAAATCCTTTCTTCTCGATTCACGAAGCCTCTGATGTTATTTTTATATTCAAACTTTCTTTTTAGTAATTCTGAGTTCACTCCACTTGTGTAAATCTGACCCTAAGAAAGTTTTCTTCAACTTAACAAAATCAAGTATTAGTTGGATTTGTGCAAATTATCATGTCACTTGTCTTATCATATTCCTCTTGTCACTCCTACACCACCACCACAAGTCATCCCTAATGCAACTGCTAACTCCCAATCTATTCTACTAAAAAGTGGATTTGAAGTGCAATTAAGCATTGAACTGCATCGTGTTACATGAAAACATCTCATAAGATAGATCATCAAGAAAAGAAAGGAGACCGAGAAGCTTAACACTTAAGTCTATCTCATAAGCCAAGAAATAGTTTAAACCATCAGAAAAGAAGTTTCCTTGACAGATTGATCACAAAAGAAAAGATATATATAAAATATACCTGAAAGTGTTTCTCCAACTATCACACAAACAATCTGTCTACACACACCTTCTTCAACCCCTCAACACCATCCAAGAAGAATATATTTATGTACATAGACCGGTGTATGAACTTGATGGACTCGTTCAAACTCGGCTGCCTTCACGTATTCCATAGCCTTCATTCAAATTCTGATTCTTAGAATACGAGGCTGTTTCTATCTAAAAGCAGAGCTTCCTCATCTGATACTGGAATCCAAGATAGAGTTACTGTGTTGCAGACCGCAAGGATCGGAAGACGACCATGCAAACATCTCGTAAACAACGAAAACAAGACTTTTGCTTCATCAGAAATGCAGAAGTCATCGAGTTTTCCATCCACTTTCTGAATGCGACAATTCAACAAAAGCGAGTAGCACGGATAGTACTTTGAACTGACGATGTAGTTCGAAGACCAACGAGTAGACAAAGAACAAACCGTCGGCGAGGAGGACAATCCATTTGATCATTACAAAGTTCCCTCAAAAAGAAAAAGGAGCTGAAGCTTTTCTTCCCACTTGGGAAAAGATGTAACAAGAAATCTAAGCTTTCCTGTCGCAGATCGGAAAGAGTGGGGAAAGCTCTACGTACAGAAATGTCACAACAAAGCAAACCAGGGTTTGGCAGGGCGCATTACAGGAGAATGGACCGGGAAGCTCGGCTGGTTCTTCTGCCGCTGCACACCGTCCACAACCTGAGCAAAGATTAAATCTTCTTGCCAGTAACCAAGTTAAGGAAATTAGTAATCGATTTGCTCACCTATGAAGTCCCAGTATACTCCAAGAGCAGCTTTGTTTCCTGGAGTCTCTGACCACAAGCTCTTCTTCCTTGCACACATGTTCTCATCTTCGAACACGTCTGATGATTCCATGTATTGGTGAAGGAAACGAGAAACCCCGAAGCAGGAGTATTACCCGAGCATCATAAGATTATTTCCGGTGTTTCTATCCATGGAGAAATATGTTATTAGTGGCTTTGAAGTCCGTCAGGTACTCCAGGCGTGGGATATGTAAGAGGATTCCGAGGACGGAGCTGCCATATGTTACGGAGGAAGCTATTTCTGCAACGAGAATCCGAGCTGAATTCCCTGCACCGAAATGTTGACATATGCTTCTGTTTGGATGCGTATAATTAAAATCATAGAAGATACTTTGGGTGAAAGGGAAGAGATGAAGAGCAGATAAAGAGCCAAAATCATCCCCACTGCAGCTACAGGAAGCCATGGCTCCACGGGGGATGTACTAACATTAATACTATGGTCATCAGTCATGCGGACGCCATGCGAGCCAACTTGCACCTCCCTGGGTCCCTCTGTCGAGTTCACCTCACCTCTCCCCAACGCATGAAACCCTAAAGAAGAGTGAGAGATCTATCCACCTCGCTTTCCTTGAATGTTCTTCCCGGTGGATTCCCACATCCACAGGGGTTGACCACACCATCCGCCTCCATGAACAGCCATCGGGGTTAAGCACGTTTCCTGGAGACCACACAAGAGCTCCAACTGCAACAAGACTTTTGACTGCATTATGTCTACATAACACCTCCCTTCCTCCCAGCATCGTCATATAGAGCTTATCCTCTGCTTGTCTCCCTTGGAACTGCCGGAGTTATGGAATGGAGCTGCATAGAAGACGCCATGAGCGACGGTGGAAAGCGCCCTGAGGTGCCGTCACCTGTGGCCGATCCCATCAGGCGGATGGGGAGCGGCGTCAGCGTCGTCCTCGACCCAACCCCGGAGGGCGGGATCGAGGCCGAGTCCGGTCGGAAGCTGCCCTCCTCCAGGTACAAGGGCGTCGTCCCCCAGCCCAACGGCCGATGGGGCGCCCAGATCTACGAGAGGCACCAGCGCGTGTGGCTCGGGACGTTCGGGGATGAAGCCGAGGCCGCGCGCGTCTACGACGTCGCCGCACAGCGATTCCGTGGCCGCGACGCCGTCACCAACTTCAAGCCCCTGTCCGAGTCCGACGACGAAGACTCCATGGTGCTATCCTTCCTCGCAGCGCACTCCAAAGCCGAGATCGTCGACATGCTGCGTAAGCACACATACCACGACGAGCTCCAGCAGAGCAAGCGCTTCCACGCCGCAGGCCATGGCATGGGCTTCTGCAGAAGGAGGACGCCGAGCTATTACGGATCCGTTCGCGAGCTGCTCTTCGACAAGGTGGTCACGCCGAGCGACGTCGGGAAGCTTAATCGGCTGGTGATCCCGAAGCAGCACGCCGAGAAACACTTCCCATTGAAGGCCGGCACGGCTGCGGCGTGCGAGGGCGTGCTGCTGAACTTTGAGGACGCCACCGGGAAGATGTGGAGGTTTCGGTACTCATACTGGAACAGCAGCCAGAGCTACGTGATAACCAAAGGGTGGATCCGGTTCGTGAAGGAGAATAGCCTCAAGGCCGGCGATGCCGTTAGCTTCTGGCGATCGATGGGGCCAGAGAAACATTTGTTCATCGACAGGAAGCCGAGGCCTGAGAACACCAGTTGCACTACAAAGCCAGTGAGGCCTGCTCATGCTTTCAGGCTGTTCGGTGTCACCATATCAGAGTTGCCGGCGAGCGGTGGCATTGGGAAGACGGCAACAGAGAAGGAATAATTTCCACAGTCATTCTTCTTCAAGTAACAACGCATTAGCGATTTGTAGTCCTTAATTAGCTCCTACATACTCCTTTTTCCTGTCTCTTGTAATCTCTCCTTCCTTCCGCCCACGTAGTACAGGAAATTGTACATCGTTCGATAAATGAGGAGCTATACATTCTTGAATGAAGTTTGTCTTTAGTCATCTCTCCTGCTTTGGTTACGACTTCCTTGATGAGTGATAACTTTCAAATCAAAATGGGGGCTTCGTTTTGATGGAGTTCATAACTTTCGAATCAAAATGGGGGCTTCATTTTGACTTCCTTGATGAGTAATAACTTTCAAGTCTGAGCAGAAGAAACGTAGCGTCGATCGACGAAAGCAATGATTTAAACGGTGTTCAATCGAATCGAACATAATTTCTCTTGTTCTCGATCATTTAGCCTAAAACATCTACGCTTGTGTTATAGAAGTACAGGGAGCTCACCTTTTCTCTTGAAGGAATCCATGGAAAGAGCATCTTCCTCATCCCCCCTTACTGCACTCGCAATGAAATGCTTATTAGCATGTACCGAGGCAAACTTTGTTCAAGAATAATCCTGCTGGAAGGATAATTATCAAAGATAGGAGAAGCTTTAGATACCAGATAATTCTGAATCTTTTCCCCATCATTGCAAAACCTTAAATTAGCTTTCATTCCTCAGCAACTGAAGCTTCTGAGGCTGTCTTCTTTCCTTTCTTCTGTGTCACAAAATACGTACATTATTCATGTACAGAATGTGGATTAGGTCAGGAAACGGAGACCCAAGCGAGGGTGGCGTGCATCGCAACATGCATCTGCCGATCGATCGGGTAGATGTCAAGTCAAAGTCCCCGTTATTTTATGTGTTCCTCTAACAATTTGCCCCCGTGTTTCAATTCTGCCTTGTGGTTCCTTCCATTGAAGGTCCCTCCAAAGTGGCTGCTCACAATGTGAACTACAGTTTAGCACGCAACGAATGACCATGTCATTCATTGCACATCCCAAGCCGCAGAAACACCATATTAAACTATGCAAGTTGAGGCGTCGCTTCGCAAGATTAGACAACCTTTGTGGCCTCTTGGAAAGTGGTCAAATCTCGAAGCTCACGCTTTGGGCCACCTTATTCACCAGCAACCCATGGGATCACATGTCGACCTTTCGCTGCAGATACGTCGGATGTGTATGATACATGGGATATGAGAAGCAACAACCGGTGCCGAGTTGAGCATCAGCAGGCTCAAAAAGAAAACCTTCGTTCTCGTGGGCGTCAACAAGACACGTTGATGTATCCATCACACCTCGTTCAGCTATATTTAAGCAGCTTCCACTCCCATATGGCAAGCCAAGGCGTGACGTACGTCGGCCAGCAAACGCCATTACCCGACGGGGGTCTTGAAAGGCCACGAAGAGGGGATGTGATTGGTGTGCTGCGGTTTGGGGGAATCCATTAGCTCACCGTGGATCTTCCATGCTCCTTGGCGAGCTCAACTTGGTAAGCTTTGCCAAACGAAATATTACGGGGAGGGTACCAACTTGTGCTTTGGATTTGCTTGTCCAGCTCGAAAGCTGAATCTGGTTTTGGCCAAGTTGCAGAAACCATGAGCGACGTCCACCTTTCCGTGCTGGTTTTGGAGCCTCCAATTAGGATTTCGACTTCCACAGTCCACCTCTGCTTGCTCATCACCACAAGAGAGACCCACCAACAAAGATAGGCTGCAGTTGTAGGCAAAGCAAAATGGATTGGGTGCTTTAACTTGCTGCCTTTCCCTTCACCACCGGTCTGTGATAGGAAATCGTATGGACAAATAGGATGAGATATACACGTTTCCACATATGTACAGCAATGCACCTATCAGAATCTATCAACAGTCGCAAAGAGAGACGCCAATCAAGTTGGAAATGTATGGGAATATGGCGTGGCACTTTCCACAGCCGCGTGCACGAGCGGTACGAATTGATCTCGCACTGTGGCCGTCTCCACACGTATAAAGGACATGCAAGATATCTACTCACGTACACACCAAGGAGAATTCAAAGTGAAGTTTCACATAATGACAGTAGCACATCCTTTGTAGAACTCGTGGTTTTATGGGATTCAAGCATGGGCAGTTTCTGCAAATAGCTCGAAAGCTGCAGGCTTGTGAGTCATTATCAGTCTTGTAATCAATATCTTTCCTGGATAATGATTTATATAGGCGTAGTCTCATCCGCAGATAAATCATAAATGAATTCCAATACAATCTTCTACATTTCACTTGAAGCAGATCCATCTGATCAATTTTCTTTTCGTTTCCTTGTTGATGTGATCTCCTCGAGTGTCCCTAATAATCTTATCCCAACATTATAACTCAGGCCCAAATTTCAAGCTACAGTATTAATCACAAGCTGTTTTCTAAACATCAATCGAGTTATTCAGGTAGCAGAAAGATTAATACTGATAAGACCATTTAGTCCCACATTGGTTGAGGAGTGAGGGAGCCAAGCGCTCATAAGGCAACCATACCTCCTTTACTCTTAAAGGTGCCTTTTGGAACTCACATGCTCTGAAAGGGTAAAACCCTTTAACACTCGCTCAAAGCGGACAATTAATCGTTTTCATTCAATTTCTCATCCATTATAATTAATTTTTTAAGAATATAACCGTTCTTATTAATTTTATCATTTATTATCATCAATTTCTTTATTTATTATGGTCTAAATATTTTAATTTTTTATTCATTATGAATGTAACCGTTATTATTAAATTTTTTATTCATTATCATTAAAATTTTTCAAATGTTACAAACTTGAATTAATTCTTAAATGCTACGAAGTTGATAGTAGTAAACGTTCTTGATAGGAGAATGTCTATATAAATGAGATTTTTGGTTTCTAGGCTCTATCTCTCTAAGTCATAAGGATTTTCTACATCATCTAAAGTGAGAGTTTTGAACCGAGAAATACCAAAATACTAAGAGAAATCATTATTGAAATTCTCAACGTTTGATGTATGTAATTTTTATTTCTGTCTTAATTTCCTTGTATTTTTATTATGGTGGTTTAGAAATACATTTTGGTCTTAAATTTTCTAATAGTTGGTATCCAAGTCGTGATTAACCTCTGCCTTGAAAAAAGTTTTTATTTTTATACCATAAATATAGCTTAATTTTGGTTTCACTTTTGAAACTTTTTGATATATTTGGTGTTGAAAATCATGAGAATATAAAATTTTCAATATTTTTAGTGAAATGAAACATTCATTATCATATTTTATATGAATATTTAATTATATTAATTCATGCTTATGGGTTAATTTTATATATTCAAAATGGTTGTAGTGGTCTATATAATCTTAATTAATTAGGGATTATTAAAATTATATATAAAGTTAAAATAAGGATCTTTAATATAATAATGACATAATATTATGATTGATTATATTTAATATAATAATTATTATCCCATAGGATCTTTTATTATATTCATATAATTAATTAGGATAAAATATCATATTATTTTCATAATTTACTCACATGGATTATGAATTGAAATATAATTAAAATTTTAGCCCATGGCCAATTTTGTATGTGATGAGATTCATTTTTTGGCATGTTTCATATTAGTAAAACATACAATTTAGACCATTAAACCTCAAATTTTGATATAAGCATTTTGGATTGACCAACATTGTAAGGATTCCCAGGGTGATAACTATAAGATATAGAATGAAAAGATTCTCCTCTATTTATGGTGGATGGATATTAATTATGCTATTAGAAAAGATGAACAATATATAGTCACTAATGCTAGCACTCTAGCTGAGATCGCACTATATAAGCGATGGGAGCGATCCAATCAGCTCAGAGTGATATTTATCAAGACTAAGATAATTGCTAACACACATGGTTCTGTTGACCAGTATGAGAAGGTCCGAGAATTGCTACAAGATATTGACGAGCAATTCGTCACTTCAAAAATGGTATCAGCAAGTACCTTAATAATGAAATTTTCATCCCTCATACTCACCAATATAAAGGGTGTGTATGAGAATATAATATAAATACGAGAAATTACGACTCAACTTAAGAAACTCGAGGTTGATATGTAAGAATCATTCCTAGTGCACTACATTCTGAATAGTCTTTCATATCAATATAAGCTTCTAAAATTTTATACAACACACACAGGTCAAACGGTTAATCAATGAATTAATGACTATATATGTTCAAGAAGAGAAGTTAGTGATGGAGTTGGGTAAGAGTGCATTGATGGTAACTACTCATGGGAAGAATAAAATTGATAAAAATCAAGCCAATAAGAAAGCTAATCAATAGGGCAAATCACCCCAAACTGATATCAAGAAAGAAGCAAAGTGTTTCTTTTGTAAAAAGAAAGGACACATAAAGAATGAATGTATAAAATTCTAATCATGTTTTGAAAAGAAAAGTAAACCAAGCTCGTTTGTGTGTTATGAATCTAATATGGTTAATATTAATATAAACACATGATGGATTGACTCTGGATCAATAATCTATATTGTAAACTCTTTGCAGGACATGCAAAACCTAAGGAAGTCAATGGAAAGTTAGCAAAGTATCTTATGATAATAAGATAGGCTTACATGTGGAGGTAATTAGAACATGCATTTTAACTTTAAGTAGTGGTTTGTTTTAAAATTTGAAATGACTTTTTATGTACCAAATTTCTCATGAAACTTAATTTCTAATTCAGACTCCGATCATTTGAATATTCCTTTAATTTTCAAGACATACCATTTTATTTATTATATAAATTTGATTGTGTTGGGAATGGTATATTATCCGATGGTTTTTATTATATTTTCTTACAAAATGATAACACTCATGGTTCAATGTATGTTCATGTTGGCACTAAAATGTATAATATTAATGAGAACTCATCTATGTTATAGTATCAGAGATTAAGACATATCTCCATACAGAGAATTAAGATATTAGTTAATAATTGGGTACTTAGTACTCTTGATTTTATTAATTTTAAGATTTATGTAGACCATGTTAAGGGAAAGCAGATCAAAAAGTCCAAAAAAGGTACTAATAGGAGTTCAGATATATTAGATATCATTCATACTTATATTTGTTGTCCAAACATAGATGTACATAGTCAGAAATTCTTCATCTTCTTTATAAATGATTACTCACGATATATGTATATCTATTTGCTTCATAACAAAAATGAAACATTGGATGCCTTCAAAGTCTTTTAAGACTGAAGTTAAGAATCAATGTGCTAAGCAAATTAAAATTATGTGATCAGATGGAGGTGAAGAATATTATGGTAGATATATAAAGAATGGGCAAGCCCCTAGTCTTTTTGCTAAGTTTCTTCAAGAACATGGGGTTGTTGCCCAATATACTATGCCCGGTTCTCTAGATCAAAATCGTATTATAGAAAGAAGAAATCAAATATTATTAGACATGGTGCAGAGTATGCTTAGCAACTCCAATCTTCCTAAATTCTTGTGGACCGGAGCACTAAAAAAGTTTGTGTATATATTAAACCGAGGTCCAACCAAGGCTATCCTAAAGACACCATTTGAATTATAGAAAAGTTGAAAATCGAGTTTGCGACATATGCACGTTCATGGACGTTTGTCTAGGGTTATGATATATAATCCACAAGAGAAGAAACTGGACCCAAAGACTATTAGTGGATATTTCATTACATATGCTGAAAAGTTCAAATGTTACAAGTTTTATTGTCTATCTCACATAAGTAGGATTGTAGAATCAAGAAACACTAAGTTTCTTGAGGTTGACATGATTAGTGGGAGTGATCAATTCATGATCATATAGAATCTCAACCTTCCAAATCCAATAATAGATTAGTTATAATTTATAGCACTCCTTAAGTACAAACTAGTATTGAATAACCAATCATTAAGATTCTATAAATTGCTAATAGTATTCTAATAAATCAAGTTGTTCAAGAATTACAACAAACTCCTAAACAACTAATTGAACCATAAGTTCCTTAGGAAAATATTGGTACAACATTAAGAAGTTCTACTAGAAATAAAAAATTAATAATTCATAGTGATTATGTTATATATCTACAAGAATCAAACTATAATATTGGATCCAAAAATAATTTTGAAACATTTTTACAGGTCATGAGTTACAAAGAGTCAGATTTGTGGCACGATGCCATGAAAGAGGATATGAATTCTATAAAAAGCAATAGAGTTTGGGATATTGTAGAGTTACCTAATAGAGCAAAGAATATCAGCTACAAATGAGTCTTTAAGATCAAGAAAGATTCATTAGATAATATTGAAAGATATAAGGCAAGACTTATTGTAAAAGGATTTACTCAAAAGGAGGAAATCGATTATACGGAGACGTTTTCTCTTGTACCTAATAAAGATTCTCTTCATATCATTTTGACATTAGTTGCTTATTTTGACCTTTAGTTGTAACAAATAGATATGAAAATAATATTTCTTAATAAAGATCTAGAGAAAGAGGTTTATATGGAATAACCTAAAGGTTTCTCCTGTAGTATTGGTGAACACTTAGTTTGTAAGCTTAAGAATTCTATATATGGTTTAAAACAATTCTCTCGCCAATGATATTTTAAATTCTATAGAGTGATTTCTTCATTCGGATTTGTTGAAAATCTCATGGATTAATATATATACCAAAAGGTTAGTGGGAGTAAAATATATTTTCTTGTTTTATATGTAAATGATATTTTGCTTGCAACCAACGATAAGGGTTTGCTACATTAAATGAAATAATTACTTTCTAAAAGATTTAATATGAAGGATATGGGTAAAACATCTTATGTCATTGGCATTAAGATCCATAGAGATAGATCTCGAGGCATTTTAGGTCTATCATAAGAAGCTTATATCAATAAGTTTTTAGAAAGACTTTGGATGAATGATTGTCCACAAAGTATTGCTCCCATTGTGAAAGATGATAAGTTTAATTTAAATCAATGCCCAAAAGAACAACCTTGAGAGGGAATAAATGAAAAACATCTCATATGCTTCTACTGTAGGAAGCCTTATGTATGCTCATGTTTATACTGGACATGATATTGCATTTGCGATAGGAATCTTAGGTTGATATCAGAGTAATCCAATAATAGACAACTAGAGAGCTATAAAGAAAGTGATGAAGTATCTTCGAGGAATCAAAAAATACATACTTACGTATAGAAATATAGACAATCTAGATATGATTGGCTACTCAGATTCAGACTTTGTTAGCTATATTGATTCTTGTAAATCAACATCAAGATATATTTTTATGATGGCTGATGGAGTTATTTCTTAGAGAAGTGTCAAGCAAACCATGATTGCTACTTCTACCATGAAAGTTGAGTTTGTCTCCTGTTTTGAGACTACTTCATAGTGTATAGCTTAAATAGTTTCATTTCTGGGCTTAGAATCATGGATTCTATTTCTAGGCCATTAATAATTTTTTGAAACAATTCAATTGTTGTCTTTATGGTTAAAAATAATAAAAGTCAAAGTCAAAATAAACATATTGACATTAAGTATTTAGCCATGAGAGAACCTGTAAAAGAAAAGAAAATAGTTATTGAGCATATTAGCACTGAATTGATGATTGCTATCCTTTAACTAAAGACATACCATCTTTGAAATTCAAGGATCATATAGAGAAAATGAGACTTAATTTCACTTTGTAATTGTATTGAAACTCTTATATATTATGATATTTTCTCATTCATGTACATATTAATTTAAGAAAATATATTTGTACTGGAATAAGAATAAACATAAGATTTTTTCATTAATTAACATTACCGCATTAAGATTAATTTTTAAAAAACTAAATACATCATGATACATCGATGATAATACTCACACTTAGAGGACTTATCAATATGATTCATGTATTTGTTTCTTAAAAAAGTTATTCAATAAGATTAATTCAAGTTATTAAGTTAAACGTATAGATCAAGTAGGAAAATATAACAATGCTCATTAAGTTTCTCATCCATTATCATTAATTTTTTTAAAAAAATATAACCATTCTCATTAAGTTCATCATTCATTATCATTAATTTCTTTATTTATTGTGGTCTAAATATTTTGATTTTTCAATGCAATCGTTATTATTAAATTTTTTATTCATTATCATTATTTTTTTTATTATGATCCAAACGTTACAAACTTGAATTAATTTTTGAACGTTATGAAGGTGATGATAATAAATGTTCTTGATGAGAGAACATTTATATAAATGAGATTTTTTGTCTCAAGGCACTATCTCTCTAGAGTCTTAAGAGTTTTCTATATTATCTAAATCGAGAGTTCTAAGTCGAAAAGTACTAAAATACTAAGAGAAATTATTGTTGAAATTTTTGATAATAATGGTTAGATATATAATTTTCATTTTCACATTAATTTTCTTGTGTTTCTATTATGATAGTTTAAAAACATATTTTGATCTTAAATTTTTTAATATAATATACATAATCGAGGACGACCATGGGAAACACATGTAACATAATTAGCCTGATTGTGAGAGATCATGCATTAATACAAAAAAATTAAAACAAATGAAAAGAAAAAAGAAACCACTTGCATATGAACATTGTAAGAGCGCATTTAAATGTTTGGATTCCCATTGATCGAATGTTATGTTCCAATGTGATGGAAGGCGAATTAAACTTTAGAAAGAACTAAGATTTTGATTAGGACTAGAAATCCCAATAAACTTTTTCTTTTCTCTGTGAATTATTAAATCCGATCACATTGCAACCATTTGGCAACAACTTACTCTACCAAGTTCACTGGTACCAGAACTCAGGGAACAGAGTAGATCTCAGTCTTGCAGAGGGACAGAAAGGACATGGATTCTTCAGTGTCCAAAGCCATGTTGTTTCCACCAGCGAATCAATCAAGAGTTTCTGCACCCCAACCAAGAACACAATCAGCTGGATGTGATTGGCCACTCTAATGTCAGGGTTTGAGCCAAGCAATTCAGTGAGTGGGGATCCAAACCCTACTATCACCACAATCCATAAAAGCTTCCCGAGTTTCAGTAAAATTATTATTATTTTTTGTTTTTATGCTTATAATTTAATCTCATTTGGTTGAACTTTAAGAAACGCATTTTATGATAGAATATTGAAGATATTCGACATGGTATCATACTAATACTATGATCAATAGTGATCATCGGAGCAGATACTAACCAAGGGTTTAGCGCTGCTTTAGGTTTCGTGTTTGCTGATGTAGCCGGTGGGACCTGCCAATCGCCGGGAGCCACACATAGCATCTCATAAAGATAACAAAAGGAAAGCTCGCCCGACAAAGAATCTTAGTATCCCAGTGCTGCTGGATCACGTAGTTCCCGTCTGTCCCACTAGATTACGTCACTCTCATTTGCAAATCCACATCAAGGAAGAAGACAGGTAGCTACGAACAGACTTGAGACTGCATTCAAACACTTATTATTACCTGCTTCAAGAGCAGATGCTGCATGGACGGACTTCAAGACTCATAAATCAAACTTGAGTTCAGTGACGAGATGACACGGAGAACAGGGACGGACTTATTTAGATACCATAGTAACAAAACTACCAATCCACTTGCGGCAGACCGATTGGATCATGATGCCCTGGTCGCCTTGGTGTCAGCTTGTGCCATCGCATCGATGATCACGATACCAGAGGTCGGTGGGTGACACTGAGGAGTCGATGCGAGGGAGGGAGTGGCCTGAGAGTGGTACATCTGAGGGCGGCTTTGATCGGCAGCAAATTCATAGCCGTGGTTGGCCACCGTCGCAGGGGACTGAGAGAGATGGTGGTGCTGCACCACACGAAACCCCATTCCGGCGTACGAGTGGGGTTGGTCGGCCGCCATGTGAATCAGCTGTGGTTGCAGTGCAGCGGTGCGATACAGACTCGCCGGCAGTTCGGGCTTTGCAGGGACTTGAGGGACCGCCATAGGAGGTTTTGCAACTGATGTTAGGGAATTGGGATCACCCATACCGGGCTGCACGGCCGCCAAATTGTATGATGGAGTCGGCTGAACGGGGTAGTAGTACAGGGGAATCTGGGGATCGTGCGGGTGAGCTTGAGGCGATTGCTGGATCGTGTGGGCGGCTATTGGTAAGTACGACGGAACGGGGATGACACCGCCGGCGGAAGGGTGGTGGATGTAATGGGGATTCCCCGGAATATACTGCTGCTGCAGCTGCAGCTGGGGGTAGAGTTGTTGCTGCTGAAACCGCTCTGGCTGCATCGAGGGCAATCGGTAGCTGGCAGCATTCATGGCCGGAATTGGAACGCCATAGCTTGGATCCGAAGAGATCGAGAGTTCTCTTTTTGGATCAGACGTCGCATTCAAGTACATCGCTCTAGATAATGAGATCAAAGTAAAGTCGCCTTTCTTTTAGGAAAAAACGTACTCAAAAATGAAATTTTTATCCGGAGGTTAGGGAAAGAAGCGATACCTTGAAACAGGATCGGAGATGGAGGCGTCGATCTCGGATGGTTTCGGAGGCTGCCGTTGCGGTTTCCAGATGGCGCCACGGTCCGACTTCTCGTCGTCAGAGGCGGAACCTATCCTACGGTATTCGGTGGGGGAGGTGGAGGCGGAGGAAGCAGAGAAGGGGATCAATGGATGGAGTTGCAGTTGGGGTGCGTAAGATGGCTCCTTGAAGTCGTCTTGCAGCCTCTGTCCGCCGGTAGCTGCGGAAGCGGAGAGGTTCATGTGGGCGAAGTGGTCATCGAGGCCCGCGATCCCGGGATCGGATAGGCGGTCATCGGGACGGACGCGGATGGGCGGGAGATTGGACAGAGAAGGAGCGGAGGAGGCCGATCCAAAGGAGGAAGTCGAGTCGAGCATCGGCGAGTCTGGGACCGAGTATAGATCCTGGCCGTGGCGGGCGAGCTTGCCGGACGAGTCCGGGCTCGGGAGTGCAAGATGATCCGGTGGATCCGAGTGGGCGCCGTAGGCGGCGATTGCTGCGCCGCTACGGGAATGCACAGAGGAGCCTTCCTCCAGACCGAGGAGGCAGTTAACGGAGGCGGAGTCGGAGGAGAGGCCGCGGGGCAGGCCGTCAACCTCCATCCCTCCTATGACGCTATTGAGCGCGTCCACGAACCAAGTCTCCGACTTGGAGTCATCCAGCAGGGTCCCGATCGAGGACGCAGGCGACATCTCAGGCTTGGAAGGGAACAGGAACAGCCGGAGGCGGGAGGAGCCGCCGCCGCCAGCACCGGCTGAGGCGGTGGCCAGGACGCGGTCGTACTCGTCGATCATGTTGTCGAGGTCCTCGTCAGTGGCGACGGAGATGAGGGAGTCGAGGTCCTCGCTGGGAAGCTGGTACTTGAGGGAAAAGGCTCGACCGCCGAGGAGGGTCCGTGAGAGCTTGGCGCAGAGGTCAGCGAGGGAGGTGCGACGGTCGACGACGACGATGCGGGTCTCGCCGCCAAGGTAGCAGAGGGACTTCTCGGTGGGCCGGGGGACGATGCGGCCGCCATAGCTGCACATCAAGCGGAGGCGGCCGGCGGAGGAGAGGGGGGGCTCGTCGCAAGAGTCGAGGGAGTCCGCGTATCCGAGGCCGCCTCCTTCACCAGCGGAAGCCTCGGTTTCCGCCATGGAATCGAGCCAACCGGAGCGGCAGATGGATCCAATGCGGAGTGGCGTTTGGGTCGTGGAAGGAGGAAAAGCTAAGCTGGGTTATGTAATCTCGTCTTATTTTCTTTCCTACGTGTCCGCGCCTCAGAAAAAGAAATTTTATTATCATATATATATATATATATATATATATATATATATATATATATATATATATATATATATATATATATATATATATATATATATATATATATATATATATATATATATATATATATATATATATATATATATATATATACGGAAGCAGAGAACTTCTCCTATGCAATG
The DNA here is from genome assembly GCA_004837865.1 of Musa balbisiana. Lineage (NCBI taxonomy): Eukaryota > Viridiplantae > Streptophyta > Magnoliopsida > Zingiberales > Musaceae > Musa > Musa balbisiana. Next base: position 18,637,915 of record CM017188.1, on the reverse strand, counting down.
GAGGCTGAAATATATATCACAAAATATCAGACAAGCATCGAAATCCACGTATTTTCACGTAGGTGCAGATTAAGAACATCTTGGCCTTGCAAAAGTAAGCACACAGATAAAGAGCTTAAAATTAAAGCATCCATGTTCATGCACATGAATTACCGCAGAGATGTAAGCTAGCAGTGTACCATCATCATGTGTCATTTGTCCTATATATTACTATTACGATGAAAGCTTTATTGTTCCACGAAGATCATCACCCATCGGTTCTTGCTAGATCCGAAGACACGCGGCCGAACTCATTCAGCCATGTCGCCTATACATCATCTCTGGGCATCCCTGCAGCTGACCTTGGATCTTTTCTGAGCATCTTATTCCCTCTAAGATCCGAGTACACATGCATGAGAAAAGGTGTGGGATGTATTCCCTGTTACGGTCGTCTGGAGCAAGCTCCGAGACTTTGCTTGCATCTGCTCGTTCCGTAGCCAAAGCAAATCGTTCTGGATCTTGTGAGGCATGTCAGCTTTACGTCTATCCATTGCTTGGGACTATAATGAGAGTCATGTGTGGCATGCAAAGTGACAACCGTATCCTTTTCCATACATCTGGCTAACTCCTTTCTCTTCCCTAAAGAAAGAACAATGAGAGGTATACGTATATGACATTTGTCTTCATTTGTTTACCCTCCTCGAGGAGAGATCAAAAGGTCGAAGGTTGGTAAGGGAGAATGAAACGCGGCAACCCTGGGAACTACAGAAATCAACAGCAAAGATTGCCAGCTCCAATAACACCACTCCTGTCTCATCCTCTCTCTCTCTCTCTCTCTCTCTCTCTCTCTCTCTAAGTTGGACCTGAGACTTCAGATGTCGGCAGTAGTCCTTTTTATTCTTTCTTATTATTGCAACTATTAGTTTTTTCATTAGGTTGCTTAATAACTAAGTATATTATGTGATTCAAAGAAGTTTTGTGGATTGTCATGTGATTCCTGTTTCAGTACAGTATTAACATAACAATTGCGTTCGAGAGGTCATGAGAGAGAAAGAAATTTGATGAGGAATAATCGATCTTTAATTAGATTTGGCTTGTCTTAAAATAATTCCAACGACAATCTTATATGATACATGCCTGAAAAACCACTTTTTATACTGAAATAATAGAACTACACAATCGTAAACGAGCTAAAATGTAAATCCCAAGAAAATTATGTTTGGGAATTCTGATATCCATTTTTGTAGTGTTTAAATATGATTTATTCGCCCCTGTAAAAGTTAACACAGCAAATATGTTCCTCCGAATATAAACATCATTCACATGTAATCCTCCCATTAAAATTCATCCAAAGAATGCATGTTGACAATCTTATATATATATATATATATATTCCTAAAAGAGCTTCTGTCTTTTATTACTCTCATCAATTATCAGAGTAATCTTAATTTTTATGTTTCCGAAGAGGATGCTAATATCAATTTGTGTCACGTACTCACTCTCACTCTCTCCTTTCTTTGAAGCTAACTTGGGGTCATGCATGGAAGTTGATGAAGTCAAACCCTCGAGTGGGTTAAATAGACAAAGGAAAGCACCAAAGCCCTTGAGGGGAGCAAGAATTCATGTGTAAAGTTGAGCAAGCATATAACAAAAATGACTAACTCTACAGTGATCAATACTTGACTACTTTATATGAGCAAAAGGCATTTCCAAATAGCAAAGTCTGGTCAGTGTTTATCTTCATGGTTTCAAACACAACCTCACGGAGGATTGGAAGTCAAGAAAAATGTTGTTCTAATCATTTAACTCCCATGGTGAGTTACTCGAGTACGATAAGAAACCAGCAAGTGGATACAGATCAGGGATATGATGATGGCAGATCCAGAGTAGGGCAGAGTCACCTCAGGCGCCGCAGCCTCCGCCGCAAGCCGCACCGCACTCGGCCGAGAACCCGTCGCCGCCGCTGTGCATGGGAGTGTTCCCTGCCGCAGAAGCTTTGCCCTTTGAGAATCCATCGGCGCAAGAGAAGATGACAGCTGAGACTGCACACAGAGTTGCGAGAACAATAGCAAACAGCAGCAGAACGCTACCATCACCGCCACCTCCTGCTTCCATGCTCAGCCACTTCTCATCTTCGAGCAGCGCAAGAGAGGCAGGCGGACGGATATCATGATGAGCAACGCTTGGTGGTCGAGCAGAAGAAGATCGTAATCTTCCCGCGTTAGTCAAATGGACCAGAGCACAACGTATGGCCAGCTGCAATCCCAGGGGTCAATTTGGAGACACCGTGGCGAGTGCGGGAGCTGTTCAAGATCCATTGAAGGCTCTGCCTCTAATAATGCAGATCGTGTCCACTTCCTCTTCCTTTCGATGGGCACTAAACACAGCCTCCACGGCGCCTCCAGAATCCAAACATATCTCTTCGTGTACGCTACTCGCGGCTTATTGGCGAAGACACAGGAAAGGCTGCAATCTGTATAAGCACTAAACAAGACAAAGTTAGTTGTGCAGGATCGAAGGTTCTTTGTATTGGAAAGGAAGGTCACTGCGAAACAGAAGATATGAGCAAAGATTCAGGTTTATATGAGTTTATAGCTTTAAAATATTTTTTGTTTGTTTAATATTATCAAACCTTTATAAGATTTTCTAACATGACTGTCCTGTTGGACCTCCAAAAAAAAAGTCAAACTGTTGTAGCTTCAATGAAGGCCACGATATGAAGAGTTTGGAGCCTGTCAAGAGCATCATCAACTCCATCTGTGTCTCCAAGGGATGCTTTAATGATGCTAGTGATGCTTTCTTTGGATGCCGCTTTCTTGCAATGGAGAAATATAAAGCTGGTAGTCACTGTTCATGACAAGACCGAGGCACTTGTGCTGCATCACCTGAGAAGTTAAGTAAAGCTCGAAGGGCATGAGAACTAAGACAGAGAGTCTGGCATCGACCGATACATGCTGGAACGGTTCGGTTCGGTTCGGTTCTAAATTGGTTAAGTATATATATATATAAAAGAAAAATATAATATTTTTATTACTTATGGTATAATGGCTAAATAATTAGTTTTTAATCTAATAAATTCGGGTTTAAATCTTCATAACATTATTTATTTGATTAATTATTTTTTTTATAATTTTACATTTTTACATCAATTGTTTTCATGTCATTACAGTCATTAGATTTATACATCTATTTTTTCAAATACAAATATTAAATTAAAAATTAACGGGAACCAAAATAAGTGATTTTAAAACTTAAAAGATAATTTTATTTATATAAAAAATATTAAATTATAAAAAAAATTAATAGTTCCGATTCTAAAATTGACATTTTTTATTTTGAAAAATCGAAATTAGAGACTCCAAAACTGAAACCAATGTTTCTAAACCGTGATCAAGGCTGACTCGCTAGGCGTAGATCACATCATATGATTAGTAATTTAGACCGGTTAATTAGATAGGAAAAATGAGTGACCTCAAACCTTCATGGGAGCTCCAGCGCATGAGCTCCCATTAAGAAGACATCATTGTAGAAGACATCATGGACCTGACCGGTCCTGATATCGCTTTCTCCTGAAATGACCTTAGCAGACGTAAGAAGACATCATTGTAGAAGGAAAGATGCAACAAGCAACCATGTGGTAGTGGCCGAGACACCACTTGTGTGCCTCTACTTTATTCCCGGTGAGGCAGCAGCAGGTGTTTCATGGAATCACGGCACATTAGATCAGGCCCAATAAGGCCCATTTTAACTTGTTTGCAGATTCAATAATCTCAACGTAGAGAACCATGCGATCTCTGGTGGAAGTGTGACTCGGTCATGTCCTACCACGAATTAAGACGGCGATGGCGACCACAATTAACTATGGCTCGATAGTTTCAATTTGAAATATACTATTTATAATATAAACCTTAATAATATTCCTTAAGCTCATAAAAAATGTTTTCCAGAGTATTGTATGTTAAATTAGATTAAATTGCTGTAATAGTACAGCTGTCGTGGGTTGGGTCCTTCTTTTCCCTTCTTTACCTTCGACGTTTACTTCACTGGTCACTTCAGTCCACTGAACTGAGGCCGATGAGCGATGTTACTGGAGGAGGAGAACGATCGCTCCCGCTGCTCTTATCCATCCACATTTGCTTGGGATTCCCTTATTTCTTTGTTTACTAGTAAATGGAATTTACCATTCTTGTTACAGGAAAAAAAGTAATGGAATGTTAGGGTTAATCGGATGGAATCGTGCCATTATTAAAGAGGAAGGAGAAGGCTAAAGGTAAAGCCAAAGGAAAGGCCCTCTTTTTCTGGCGATCTGTCTAACTGTGGTGGTGGCAGCGGCGGGCATGGCGGGGATCTCGGTCATAGTGGTTGTCGTCGTCGCTTTCCTCCACATCCTCGCCTTTGTCCTCGCCATCGGCGCCGAGATGCGCCGGAGTACCGTACGCTGCTTCTACTTCTCTTGCTCCTTGTTCTGTTTCTGTTTCTAGTTCCTCCTGGTATCTGAGGCGGGGTGGTGATGATGAAGGGCAAGGTGGTGCCGGACGAGTACGACGAGCGGACGTTCTGCGCGTACGACTCGGACGCGTCCACGGCTTACGGCCTGTCCGCGTTCGGCCTCCTGTTGCTGAGCCAGGCGGTGGTGAGCGCCGCTACCCGATGCCTCTGCTTCGGTCGGGGCCTCTCCGCCGGTGGCCCAAGGACCTGTGCCATCGCCTCGTTCGTCGTCTCCTGGTGGGTCATCCCTCCCCCTTCTCTCTATAGCATATTACCTTTTTTGTGGCTGTTGCTCTGGAGATAAAATTTTTCACATCTGACAGTAGAATTATTCTACTCGCAAAGGTAATCGAAGTTGAAGAAGAAGAAGGTGCCTTGTGATTTCTCTAATGGTTTGGTAATAGTTTTAAAGAAGAAAAAAGACAAAGGAAAGGCCCTCTTTTTCTGGCGATCTGTCTAACTGTGGTGGTGGCAGCGGCGGGCATGGCGGGGATCTCGGTCATAGTGGTTGTCGTCGTCGCTTTCCTCCACATCCTCGCCTTTGTCCTCGCCATCGGCGCCGAGATGCGCCGGAGTACCGTACGCTGCTTCTACTTCTCTTGCTCCTTGTTCTGTTTCTGTTTCTAGTTCCTCCTGGTATCTGAGGCGGGGTGGTGATGATGAAGGGCAAGGTGGTGCCGGACGAGTACGACGAGCGGACGTTCTGCGCGTACGACTCGGACGCGTCCACGGCTTACGGCCTGTCCGCGTTCGGCCTCCTGTTGCTGAGCCAGGCGGTGGTGAGCGCCGCTACCCGATGCCTCTGCTTCGGTCGGGGCCTCTCCGCCGGTGGCCCAAGGACCTGTGCCATCGCCTCGTTCGTCGTCTCCTGGTGGGTCATCCCTCCCCCTTCTCTCTATAGCATATTACCTTTTTTGTGGCTGTTGCTCTGGAGATAAAATTTTTCACATCTGACAGTAGAATTATTCTACTCGCAAAGGTAATCGAAGTTGAAGAAGAAGAAGGTGCCTTGTGATTTCTCTAATGGTTTGGTAATAGTTTTAAAGAAGAAAAAAGACAAAGAACCAACTCACAAACACATGCTGTAAGAAATTGTTTTGGAGCAACAGAGTTAAATGTTTCACTTTCGTAAGCATAAAGATTTCAATATAATTTTTGAAAGTATAAGGATCGGGATGCTAAAGATAGTTAATTACAGAGGGTAATATATAATTAGCCCCCACTTGGATGATTGTAAGCAGCTAGCGCTGCTTGGGCATGGTTTTATTATTTTCTTTAATGGGGTTATATGGGATCTTATTTAGTAGCTCATGTTCACTCCACAAACAAACGATGCCCAGGTTATAATAGTTTCCTTGAAAGTCAAGCAGTGGCAATTAATGGTTCTGTTGGTAGTATCTTCAATCAAAATCAAGTGATTTATGTAGGATTTGTAAGCAGAATCCCACAACTACATCCAATGATATCCATATCCAATATAAAATTCTAATAACTGAGTTTGGTATCAGATAGCTGTTACATAATATTGTAGTGAATCAGTTGGCACATTTAAGTTTATTATTCCTTAATTAGATAGCCAAACAAATTAAATTTGTGAGATAGTGTAAAATACATCTAGTTAGTATATAAGATATATGTATAAAAAGCATCATATTAAGTGGAAGATGGGAAAAAAAATTCTTCCTCTCCATCCTTGATTGCAACATCAAGCTTTTGTGTTAGTTTATGGGCATTTTACTAGATATCATTTTCTGTATGTTTCCCTTGATATAATGATTTATATATTTAGCTTCATAGAGTAAATCAGAACATTTTGTGTTGTTATTATAACAAGAAAGGTGTTACATGTACATGTCTTGCAAGCCCCATTAAAATTTTGCTTCTTTGAGGTAATCATAGATAAACTTCTCTAATCACAACTATCAATTGACAAGTGGTATATACAGACGTTTGCGAGATTTGTCGATGGTGTTTACTACTTTTAATTAGACATGGATGGATGTCTTTTGGTCACGAATAGATGTGTCCATGCAACCTCATAGAAATTGTAAATCAAAATCAAGTCAAACCCGTGCATTTGGTTACATTTTTCATTTTTCTTAATCCTATCAAAAGAGAAACCAAACCTAAAAAATTATACTACTTTCTGTTCGACTTTAATTTGGGGCTAAGAAGCTGCCAGAACAGATAGGAGTTAAATTTTATGCAATCATTTATAAAACACTCCTTGACGACACCAGTTTATTAAATTTTATGCTTACAAATATTATATTGTATGCTCATAATTTGAATGGGATATCTTCGATTTGGTTTCTGTATGATTTTTTTTTTTCCTGTAGTCACTTGCTCGTGTGACTTTGGGGTATTTGATATAATAAGTTTCTGTCTGGTTTGGGTTCTTAAAGTCAAGGCAATCTGATTCAAGCTCTTCCATATTTAAAAACTACCATGTGATATTGTTGTATTAATCGCAACCAATATCTTAATTTTCTGGGCTAACTACAGATTGCCCCCTATAGTTTGTTGTCTTTAACGATCCGGTTCCTATACTTTAAAAAGTTATATTAGCATCCCTATAGTTACGAAAGTGAAACGATTATGTCCATTTATCTTAACAAAATCAAGTTTTATTGCCGAAAACATAAAAATAAAAGGTAAACAAGTAATTGTAAATTTGATGATGGACGGTGTTGATGGCAGGATGGTGACGGACGATGGCGCTACTGGCGTCGATGGTGGCGGACACCTCCCCCTCGTCCTCGATGTTGAGCAGTCGTTTCCCTCCGCCTCCTTGACTGCTTCCTTGCTGCTACCCCTCCGCCTCCCCCCCTCATCCTCCTCTTCTTCTCCACCCTTGCCCTCGGCGTCGAGCACGTTTACCACCTTTCTTGCTACCATCCTGTCTATAGCTTCGCCTGAGAAGATGAAGAAGGTGTCATCTCTCTCGGAGCTCAACTTCGTCGATAAAAAGTCACCTGCCCTCCTCTTCAACTTCTTCATCAACAGGAGCCACCACTTTGTCGTTGGCCTCGGCACTCCTCGCATCCTATTGAAGTTCTCTCACCAACCACCGCTTCGATGAGTTCTTCGCCTACTTGGACATCTTAAGCGTTGACTTCCGAATGATCGACGAGCAACAACTTGAAACGCGAGGAGTCGAGGTTGGTCCCCGACCTGATCACCCTGTTGGGCGAAAACCTCGACAGCTTCCAGGCGATATACATCAACACTATTAGATTTGACACCACTGGCAACAACTTCCCGGGCGAGTACCTCGCCAGCGGCGGCACGATCTCCTTGAATAGCGCCAAATTGTGCTGCAGCAGGTTCAGTTGCGTCTCCCTCGGGATCTATCGAGCGCCGACCATGATGATGTAGATGTCCAAGTTTGTCGTCACCGTGTAGTCCAAAGATGCTAGGATTTAGGTGCGCGGGAGAAAGGCCGTGGTGTGTTGTAGGTCCAGCATCTCCCCCTGCAGCTTGTCGGGTTTGGCATCCACTAGCGTCCGCTCGTTCGTCAGGATCGTCTGGGCGATGGCCATGCCCACGTAATCGACATCGATCACGGATATCTTAGTGTGACATTAAGTGAGAGACAGCGACATCGCCTGCCAGATGGGGCAAAACAAGGTCTTGTGTATATCATCAGTGAAGTTGAGCTCCGAGAGAGATGACACCTTCTTTATCTTCTCAGGATGAAGCTATGAATAGGATGGTAGCAGGAAAGGTGGCGGATGTGCTCGACGCCGGTGGTAAGGGTGGCGAAGGAGAAGGGGAATATGAGGGGGAAGGCGGAGGGGGTAGCGATGAGGAAGTGATCGAAGAGGCGGAGGTCGGCGATCGCTTGATGCCGGGGACGAGGGGGGGAGGGGAAGGGATCCGCCACCATCGATGCCAACGACACTGTCGTCTGCCACCACTGATGCTAGCGACATTGCCATCCGCTATTGACGTTGTCCACTATCGAACTTAAAATTACTTTTTTGCCTTTTATTTTATTTTTATGTTTTCATCGATAAAAACTGATGTTGTTAAGGTAAATAAACCTAATCGTTTCACTTTCGTAACTATAGGGATGCCAATGCAACTTTTTAAAGTATAAGGACCGAGACGCTATCCTGCACAGCTCTCCGTAAGGGGGTTTTCGCAGCAGGAGCTACCTTTCTGCTGCTTTCGATGATATCCTCACTTCTTTACTATTGGAGCTACTCACAAGGCTGACATGGGCGGATGGGTGAAGCACCAAAACGAAGGTGGTGTGGGGATGGCAGAATTTGGTCCTGAGAAGAGAGGGCTTTGAAACGCGAGGAGTCGAGGTTGGTCCCCGACCTGATCACCCTGTTGGGCGAAAACCTCGACAGCTTCCAGGCGATATACATCAACACTATTAGATTTGACACCACTGGCAACAACTTCCCGGGCGAGTACCTCGCCAGCGGCGGCACGATCTCCTTGAATAGCGCCAAATTGTGCTGCAGCAGGTTCAGTTGCGTCTCCCTCGGATCTATCGAGCGCCGACCATGATGATGTAGATGTCCAAGTTTGTCGTCACCGTGTAGTCCAAAGATGCTAGGATTTAGGTGCGCGGGAGAAAGGCCGTGGTGTGTTGTAGGTCCAGACGCTAAAGGTAGCTAACTATATGGGGCAATCTATAGTTAGCCCTAATTTTCTTTGCATTCCAGAGTTACCATGTGAGATTGTTGTATTGATCATTCCGACCAAGAAATCATAATTTTTTGTTGTACACAAAGTATACATGAATCTTGTTTTCATACATCCTTAATCACTTGTAAGCCCATCATGAGGCAATAGATAGTTTGATCCAACGCATCGGGTTAGGTTTGCCAAAAATTGTATGGGTCTTGATGGTATTTAGTTAATTATTCTTTATCGGGTTAAGTTTGCCAAAAACTATATGGGTCTTGATGGTATTTAGTTAATTATTCTTTATCGCATCTTATCAAGGTTAAGCAATTCACATGTTAGAGCTTAGTCAATCTCTATTGACTCGACTTCAACCTAGCTTGTGTATATCGATTACATCACATAAATTTTAAATACAACGGTATAGATATGGTTCCAGTTTAGTCCAATAGTATTTTGGCATATTTACATGTGGAGTAGAAGTGAATAAATGTTATCTCAAAAAGACTAGCTATCCAGATTCTCAAAATTCATCAATGTGTAGATGGACAAAACGAGTGTCAAGTGTATTAGAATAAAAAAAAACTGATGTTCCAACTTGAAAGGTTTGGGTGCACTACATCATGCAGATGTCATGGTGTGTTTGTATTAATCATCAGTTGTAGCAAATTAATTGCTTCATGATTTGAAATGAGTATCTCTACTGTACACGTAGCATGAGCTGCAATTGAAGGATGACATAAGTATGAGCACACCTCATAGTTCATGGCATTGATGGGTGACATGAGTAATTGTACATGTGAAATATGTTCTGTCTGAAGAAATCGTGATTTCATGATCAAGCTTTAATATTAAATGTCGTCATTAAGTATCATATCGTGTTATGTTGATTTAAGTTTTACTTATATAGGTGTATCATGGCTCACATTATTAGCTTCTGTATTAAATTCTGTTGACCCTCAGGATAAGTTTTCTGGTGGCGGAAGTTTGCCTGTTGGCAGGATCTGCAAGGAATGCATACCATACTAAGTATGTGGGTTACTATGCCAAGAAGGACTTGTCGTCCTGCACAGCTCTCCGTAAGGGGGTTTTCGCAGCAGGAGCTACCTTCGTGCTGCTTTCGATGATATCCTCACTTCTTTACTATTGGAGCTACTCCAAGGCTGACATGGGCGGATGGGTGAAGCACCAAAACGAAGGTGGTGTGGGGATGGCAGAATTTGGTCCTGAGAAGAGAGGGCTTGGAAACACAAATGGTTGAAGGTTTTCCCTCTGTCGTCTCTCATTGTGTAATTCTGTATTCGTATATCCTCGTCTTCTAAGGAACCATAGTTTGTTGGATTTGGGATAAGAGTAAGAGAAGGGGTTTAACACTTCAGTTTGTCTTCCAAAGGATCTCAATAGTTTCTATGAAAGTTTTGCAGGTCATGTAGTCCCAGCCATCTCTGACATAAGCGCTGAGACTTGCGTGGGGGCTGAGGTACTATGCTGAAAGTCCAAGTCCAATAACGTGACTCATCACGGTATCCTCCACGAGCAACTCATCTTGTGAGATAATGATTTAGATGTAGACTTTATGGATAACGATAGAAGCAGGCTCGTCTTTGATGTGTTTCAAGTTCGTCAAGTTCTGGACAGAGATGTCACTGTCAGCTCACGAGCACACCAACCATTCACCGGGATATGCCTCTCATCAGGTTTGAACTCAACTTGTTGTAGCTCCAAAACTTAAATATTGATCGTAAACCCGGCAAGTGGCACATCAATCCTATATCTGCAGAATGCCTGTTTCTTGTTTGTATGCAGCAAATAGCTAGTAAGATTACGACGTATCTCTTACTTCATTTCTATCCATACAACTGATCACTGGAATACAGGAACTCACATGTCCTCATGTCAGATTTAGATGGAACTCATCAACTTTTATGCTGTGACAGCTCTAATTTGCACTATTTTCTTAGTGTCATACGAACTTAACAATAGCCCATTCGCTGCACATTTTTTTGTTTCCTAGGGAGACCAAAAATACATCCCCGTCCATCCTGCATTATTGCATGCCTGACAGTTCACCTGTTTCTCCGTCCTTCCACTAATGTTTCTTGGATATCTTTTGCTTCACGTTGATTCGTTTTCCGTCACACCAAGATTTTGATTTAATCCTTTGGTTTGCATGTAAGTTTATCTATTTGGCGTAAAAATAATAAATATTGTAATTAAGGAATTAGATTTGCCGTACGTTAATTAAGGGATTCGAAGGATTTTCCTACGAATAATCGAAGTATTACACTGCTGGAAACCCTTCCTTCATCTTCCTCTCTCATGCGTCGTCTTCCATCACAATCCCCGTGGCCAAATCAGACACCTGCTTCACGGATGCGCTTCGCAACCTTATTGTGGTACGTCAGCTATCTGTTGGCTGCTCTGACTTCGCCGATAACTACTCACCACGTGGCGTTCCACCAACCCGATCCGATCCACTCCGTTCTCTCTCTCTAAAAATAATCGATCGAGCTGTTGGCAGCTTTGACTGCGTTCCAATCTCGTCGGCGTCGTCATCGTCATCAGCATCGTCATCGACACTTCATCAGTGACCTAAACCAAACCCATGGACCGATCGCCGTCCTCCCGACATCGATGCGTGACGCGGCGAAGCCTCGCTGTTTCTCTCGTGCATGCATCGAAAGGGGAAATAAATATTATATTATTGGGGATAATGAGGAACACCAAAATTAGAATAGCTTAAGCATTGATATCTTTTGAGGGCCACGTTTGCCTCATAAACGTGTCTTTATAAATAGGCTGATGCACGCCCCGGTAACACCAAGCAATCGAGGAAGCGAGAAGAACGGACATGGGCTCCCCTGACCTCTCCACCGTCCTTCCCCGCGTCCTCATCGTCTCCCGCCGCTGCGTCCGCAAGAACAAGTTCGTCGACTTCGTCGGTGCGCCCCCCTTACCAACGATCCCACCCCTCTCCCCTCCCTCATCTTCTTGTGATGCTTCTTCTTGATGTGTTGTTGCACGCGTGCATGCAATCAGGGGAATACCACCTCGATCTCATAGTCGGGTACGGGGCGGTGCCGGTGATCGTCCCCCGCGTGGCCGGCGTCCATATGTTGCTCGATAGCTTCGAGCCGATCCACGGCGTGCTGCTGTGCGAAGGGGAGGACATCGACCCTTCCCACTACGAGACCGACATCTCGGGGCTGTCGCCAGAGGAGCTGGACGAGATCCGCAACCTCCACACCAGCGACACCGCCATCGACCGCGAGAAGGACTCCATCGAGCTCCGGCTCGCCAAGCTCTGCCTGGAGCGCAACATCCCCTACCTCGGCATCTGCCGCGGCTCCCAGATCCTCAACGTCGCCTGCGGCGGCACCCTGTACCAGGACGTCGAGAGGGAGCTCTCCAAGAAGGACGACGGCGGGGGCAGCACCGCCACCGTCCACATGAACTACGCCGACTACGACGGCCACCGGCACGCGGCGCGGGTGGTGGAGAACACGCCGCTGCACTCCTGGTTCCGGGAGTCGCTGGACGAGGACAAGATGGAGCTGGAGGTCAACAGCTATCACCATCAGGGGGTGAAGAGATTGGCGGAGCGGTTCGTCCCCATGGCCTTCGCCGGGGACGGATTGGTGGAAGGGTTCTACGACCCCGACGCGTACAACCCGGAAGAGGGCAAGTTCATCATGGGTTTGCAGTTCCACCCCGAACGAATGAGGCGCTCTGGATCCGACGAATTCGATTACCCAGGATGTCCCAGGGCCTATCAGGTACCTCCATAGCTACGCGCATGCAACATCATCTCGATCGAGGTCAAGTCTCAACATAATGGCTTGGGATCGTGTAGGAATTTGTGAAGGCGGTGATAGCGTACCGGAGGAAGGTGAATCTGAATCGCGCACCCAAGATGGATCAGGAACTGGAGAAGAAAAGGAAGACCATCGTGAGAAGCTTCTCGATTGCCAAGAACTTGTACGACGCGAGGCTCGATATGCCACCCTCGGAGGAGCGGGATCTCGAAGCCGGAGCCGAGTTCCTCGAGGTACTTTTACCGCTCATCATCCGTCAGGAGGACGAGCGTCGACCGTGACAGGCGGTGTTTTGGATCTTCTGACCTTTGGTTCTTCTCTTTTGCCATTAGTCGAACACGGCGTTGAGCATTCAGCAGGAGCAGAGGCTGAAGCAGATGGGCGCGACGGTGAGGAACGCCTCGTCCTACTTGCAGAAGCTTAAGATGAACGAGGGGAGGGAGATGGTGGCGAGGAACGTGATGCGGAAGATGTCGGTAGAGCAGCTGTCGGAATTGCTCTCCTTCTACCACATGATGGGGCAGATCTGCTCCGATGTGTTGGAGAGGAAGATCAAGGCCGCTTGAAGGTTGTTAACATGCCGAATTGGGTCTCCGCCACCGATCTTATTTTCCGTCTCCCTCAGATAAAATTTGTCTCCTGAATGGAAACGCATGGGATAGACAAAGAACACATTTCAAGATTACATCATTATTATAGAAAGGTGTAAACAGTAATGGTGTCTTCTTCTTCTTCTTCTTTCAAATGAAGGCTTCTCCCCCCCTCCCCAAAAAAATAAATAATGAGTAGCCCTTTATACTATTCATAATTCTTTAATATATTCCTAAAATAATATTTTTATTTTTATTATTATATTTTTCTTCCATTAGCCATCTCCTGCATACTCTACTTCATTGACTGTCCCTACCACCCTACTAGTCTCTTATGTGCTATTACAAGATCTACATAACTTTAAAAATATTAAATTATTGTTAAAAAAATATTAAAAATCATTTTTCATCTCTTCATTTTTTATCTTTATTTTATTTTATTTTATTTTGCATCATTTTACATCACCTGCGATCATTAAAAGAAGAAGAAAGAAAAGCAAGAAAAAAATTATAAATAAAAAATAAATATAAATTAAGAACATCGACATTCATAAAAGAATAATATAAAAATATTCCGAATTCTTAACGGATCGTATAGAACCTAAAGGGATTACAGATAATCTCAAAAAATAATATTCATTTCCTGTACTCCCTTCTCTTCCTATATTTGCAGGAGACACGCAGACACTTATGTGGTCTCTCAAACAAAAGCAATGCGATCTTTCAAGGATCGGAGATCAGATTTGAAGAGAACAAAACGTACCGCCAACAGAACAAAAGCAGATACACAAATCCTGTAATCAACCTATTAGAAGTGCTCATTATGCTAGAACACAAAAGTTTGATTTAGGTGGGCATCGCGAAGGTATCATTATCAGACATGCCCAGAAAGTAAGCTTATGTTACGGACCAATCTGGACATGTGAACAATAAAATGTCCTTTCGGGTAACCATTCAAACAAAACACACCAAAACATACACCATCTTCATCCACCAGGTTATATGGATGAGAAATTATCTCCTTCATGGGCTACCTTTTTTCTCGGTCTGATCATCTTTTGGTTCTTCTTCACAAATTATACTTCTCTAATCCTTCTTTTTCTTCTTACAGGATTTTGCCTCCTATTACCCCGCTTTTGTGCTTTCACACTTGCTTTTTTATTTTTTGTCCTTACTTGCTCCACAACACATTACTTGCTAATGTGCATCCCGACTTATTGCCCATGATCCAATTTGAGCACAAATGAAACCAGGGTGAGAGTAGTTCTATCTCCTCAATGTGCCATGCGAAGTGAAGAACCTGTAATCTGGGTGATTAATATTTTGGAGTCGTACCCAATCGTCGGCAGCTTGCATCAGGGAATTCACAAGTTGCATCTCGGTGCCACCATTAGGAGTCCATATGGAACCCCGACACTTGTAAGATGCAAGTCCGAGAACAGGAAGGGAGACCATAGGAACACCATTAACCCCTTGTAAAATTGAAATGGAAGGGCCGGAGGCACCACCATCATCTGCAATAAAACCAGTAAGCACAAGGAACAAGTAAACAAGATTAATATTATAAAACAGCAAATTAGTGTACTCTCAGGTCCGAGGTCACATGCAAAACTTTAAAAGCATCTATTTTTTGCATGAAAAATGGTTCATCACTCAAACACAGCTCGTTATAGTTGACAGAATCAAACTACATCAATTTTAAAATAAGTTACCATCTACAACAAATCTTCTTCAGTGGATTTCATCAGTTTTAATCGAAATATAGCTTAGATTGATTCTACAAATCCATCATCAATGGATCAGTCCAAAGAATAATAAATTTGAGCTTGAGCCCAAGTCCGACAACCCTGAAACAAGTTCAACATTTAACCTTGAATTAAGCTTGAGCATAGACTGAATGAGGCTTCATTTAGATGCAAATTATCACTAGCTAGCCATTTATTATAGGTAGATGATTAGCTAATCCCAGAATTAAGCTTGTTCAATTGATAAATTGTGCAAAGAGGTGAAGTTGACCAAAATTTACGCTTAATAATTTTTCAGTCTATCGAGTTTGTCTTGCAACTTTTAAAAGTCAAAACAACAATGCCAAGTAGCTGCATTGCACATCAATTTAGGACAAAATCGTCAAGCCAGAACAAACCTAATTTTGATTAGACCATATTTATCTCAAGCATAATGTATTGTACATGTTCATCTAGTAAGGAGAGGAATAAAAGACAGTGCAAAAGATGATAGTTACCTTTCATCAGTGTGGAAAGAGAATGAAAGGTCAAAAAGCAAGCATCCAGATCCTTCAATGTAGGGCCATTAGGAATTCGATATATAGGATACCTTAAACACAAGCAAGCTACAGAAAATCAATATTTATTTTTCAAATACAATGTTTTTTAGTCGATCTGAATCTCACCATGCAACTGATATCCAACTGGATGGCAAAAGATCACAACTTCGAAGGGACTTCAATGCAGGGAAACACCGTGCAAGATCTGAAATCTGAAGGAACATACTTAAATAAACATCACAAACAAGACCAGAAAATCGAATTTGTTTTACTTGTGTAAACAAGATGTAAACACCTTATCAGATAAAGGTTCACGAATGAATGGTGGATCCTGTTCAAGAAACTCAAAGAGCAAGTGACCTTGAAAATGTCCAAAATCTCCATCACCACTTGAAGATCCCTTTTGCTGATGCCCATGTTTCTCTCTCAAACATAAGTTATCCATCCTCAGATTCAAGGTTCCAGCAACATGATTTGAGTTCCATTCTGTTGAACACCCAAGGCCCTTTTCGTGTTCATAGTCACTACATCCTTCACTACTAGAATCCTGGGAACGGTCACCATCACTTTCCTCACCGTGTCCCCTGCTAGATGGATAACAAAAGTAACATGTTAATATACCTCAACTGCTAGATAAAAGCACCAAAAGATCAAGCATACACTGCAACCAAAAGTGAAAAGTGAATATCTCAGCGAATATACATATCAAATGACAAAACTTTACATGTTGCTTCCCTGATGATCCATTAAAAAGACAACAAAGTTGCGGCTAGAAAAACAGAATACGTAGAAAGCTACCTGAACAAAGAAAATCGACTGATAGTTGAAAACTTGGAGTGATCGCACCAAAATTTTAAGACTACAAGTAGTTGGGAAGTCTATTTTTCTCCACCATCAAAGGTTTCAATTTATACCTCAAGTTAGATTATTTGACTGATGCAGAAAATGCCACATCATTTTCATTTAACTCTTTCCACCCTTAACTGCAAGAAATTTTTTATAGTTCTGAGAGCATGTACACGAAACTCTCACCAATGCGGGGTCTAGAGAGGGTCAATATATGCAATCTTACGTTTAAATATTTAAAGGGATTATTTCCATGACTTAAATCCTGATCTCCCAGATCACAAAGGAGCAATCTTACCGTTGCCCACCCTCATGATCAAGACACCAAATACAAAATAAAAATTAATCCACAAAACAAATATGCAATCTATCCCATATGGTTCTCAAAATAAATGGATCAAATCACAAGTAAAAAAGCTAAATTTGATCCATAACAAAAGAATGTAAATCACATAAAACACGGTCCATGCTGAGTCCTGTAGATCATATTCAACAAGGCCCTGCTATGGACATCAAGAGACTGATCTGCTTCAAATACACTGCTTTTCGTTTTCATGGCACACACTGTTGACTCCCTGCAAGGCTGGCTCCCCGATCTAAACATTTTCCCAAGCTCTCCAAATAGAATTTTAGAGCTTAAGTAGTTAAAAGATAATACTAGAAAAGTGTCTTCTGCATTTTAGGAAAAAAAGAAATTTAAACAGACCTAATAAATGCACAGTGACCTAGTTATTATTAGGATGCTACATGTCGAACAGTAAACAAAATCAATAATTTTTATTAGGAAAATACTAAAAATAACCAATTTTGAGTTGTTTTTGCGGTTGCATTTGCTGAAATGGTATTACTCATTATTGAAATTACTTTAGGAATGTAAGACAATATAGGGTTTGATGCTAAAACGATCCAAAGAAATTATTATTCAAACCATTGAGACAGAGGTAAGCAAAGATAAACTGACAATTGTTTCTTATTGAAACCATTTATGTTCAACAAATCCTACGCTTTTATGACAGATGATACAAACAAGGCAAAATGTACCACCGAGAAAAGTAAAAGGAGTTTTTATAAGCTAAGAACATTACGACACGATAGCCATCGTCGACGAATCAAAGAAGCAATGCATCAAGGAACATTCAAAACTTTAGGGTGGCAAACAAAAGCTGTAGTAAGAAAATATACAAAGAAACAAATTAGTTGTTCATGTCAAATTCTGTGGACCGAGATATATTAGAAAGAAAGCATCCGGCAAACACTAATACCTAGAATCAGAAAAGGGCCCGTTCGATTCACCATATAACTGGATTCCAGACAAGTAAGGCACGTAGTACTGGATCACGCTGCCCGCACCGCTCAGAACCAGCGGAACGCCAGCACCATACGCGCTCCACTCCGTGAACGAGACCCAGAGATCCGCCAGGGCAAAGTACGGCCGGCATTCCTGGTCAGAAGCCCTCCATCCCCTCTTCTCCATCTGCAAGCCAATCAAAGTCAGTCAATCTCCAAGAATCCCAAAGCGACAACAACCAAAAGGAGAAAATTTTCTAAACCTTGGAAGGGTACAACGCCGGGACGGACGGGGTTACGGACTCCAAGAATCGTTTCAAGTTACAAGAATGAGCAACAGAAGGACCCCAAGATGAAACGGACGCGATCCCGGTCTTCGGAGTATCTTCCTCTGTTCCTGCTCGGTTCTCCTGCTCACGGGTGCCGGAGACCGACACAACAGCCTCTGCGGAGCACCCAGAAGCAAAGGAAGGGGCAGGGTAAGTTCCGGCGGCGGAGGTGCTTGAAGACCTCCATGGACTCTGCTGGTAGTGCCGTTGGTGGCTGTGGCGGCTCCACCGGGCCTTATCGGCGTAGCAGACGCGATCCTCCCCATGCCCGCGTCCCAACTGCACGCTACTCCCCAACATTTCCACCAAACTCCAATAACTACAAGAAGGAGCCCTACTTCCCGGCCCAAGAATCCTAAATTCCCAAACCAGAGGGATGAAAAACGGGGGGTACTCTTGATGCAATCAACCCAAAAGAATCCAAAGGAAAGCACAATCGTATCCAAACCAAAAGATGCAGGAGAGAAACGAGATCGTAAATAGGTGAAGAGAGTGCCCTGATGGAAAGGGATTCCAGTGACGCAGAGGAGGCCGAACGAAGAACGAAAGAACGGGCGAAGGGAAAGAGAATTAAAAGAAAGGAATTAAATCGAGTATTTCTTTCACTGCCACTCCAGCGTTTCCCCGCGAGCCACCCATCTATAATTGGAGGGAGCATTGTGGCCCTCACCACGTGTTCCAATCAATAAGAAGGTAGCAAAAGGGTCCAGGGTAACATGGGTAGGACAAGCGAGACTAGGGGCAGGACGCGGTATTCTTTTTATATGATGATCGTCTGAGACATGTGAGCAGTTAGGGAATGCGCGTGATGGGACAGCACGGGAGGATGACGACGGACGAGTAAACACCACGTGGATGAAAAGAAACGTGTCAGCGTCAGATAAAATGGGTAAGTTACTGGATGGATCGCCCTTTCTGTGGACGAGACGACATGTATGAGTAGCGCGTCACGCAGGCACCAGCAGATGGGGAAAAATTCGCCGATGATCGGAACCCGATTGCCGCGGAAAGAGAGGGTCCCGCACTTCGCAACGGCTCTTTGGATATATGATAAAAGGGTTCGGGCCAGAGGAAAACGGGCGGTGCGTCACGTCTTACCCACAATGGAAGAAGATAAGCTTGCGGGGTCACGTTTCTCGTGGATTGTGCACGTGGCCGGCTGCCGGAGGGACTTCAAGTATGCAACCATGGTGATGATCATGTGAGGTTTTGTCAGCCAGTTGGTCATTCTTATCTGTTCATTTTGGTTACTACTTGCTATCCCAGTCGAAACATATGAAACGACTTGTATTTAAGGAACACTTCCATTACAAACGTTATTACGGCGAGAGCAAGGCAGAGTTCCCGAAGTAGAAACATATGAAATGTATGAAGTAGACCGACTTATATTTAATTAAGGAATACTTCCATGACAAACGTTATTACCGGGAGAGCATCGCAGAGTTCCCGAAGTCGACCGACTACTTACACACGGAAAGACACAAACCAAATAGCACACTTAGACATAGGACGGACACACTCACTCGACTGCCACAGAGACTTATTCGGATAGGTAGCAAGCTCAGCTATGGGTTTCTCCGGCATTCATCAGAGCTCAGCCGCAGATCTCGATGGACTTGACGTCGGGCTTCTTAACTTCCTCCTTGGGGACAGTCACAGTGAGGACGCCGTTCTCCATGGAGGCCTTGACCTGGTCAACCTTGGCGTTCTCCGGCAGCCGGAACCTCCTGAGGAACTTGCCGCTGCTCCTCTCCACGCGGTGCCACTTGTCGTTCTTCTCCTCCTGCTCCTTGTTCCGCTCGCCGCTGATCTGAAGGACCCTGCCTTCCTCCACCTCCACTTTCACCTCCTCCTTCTTCACCCCGGGGAGGTCGGCCTTGAAGACGTGGGCATCGGGCGTCTCTTTCCAGTCGATGCGGGTGTTGGCGAAGGCGGAGGTTTCGCTCGCGAAGCCGGGGCGCGTCTCGCTCAGGGAGCGAAAGGCGTCGAAGGGGAAGCCCTGGAAGGGGTCGAAAACGTCGAGAGAGAAGGGATCAAAGATGTTGCTGCGCCTCACGATCGACATGGTTGGAAATTGCTTTGAAGGATTTCTGGTGGTAGCGTAGGATGCGTTGCTAAGCTGTGGATTTCTTTGCCTTGTTTTTGGTGAGTTGAGCAAGTACGATGAGCATTTATAGGCTCGGATGGATGGGTCGTGAAGGCTCCAGACCGTGGTCGATACTGCTTTTGTCGAGGCCATGTCGTCAGCCGGGCTCTGGAAGGTGCTCAGGTCTTCCATCGTCTTCCAGTATATTTCACTTCTGTTCTATTGTTTAATTTTAAGCCGTCTGATATGTGATCATCAATCATTAGGTACCCAGAATAATAATTGTTCTTATCGAATCAAATCCGATAAAAAAGTGTGTGAACCCGCTTTCTCCTACTGTTTGCTTTTCTATTCATTTACCTGAATCTTGTGTTCCCGTCTTGCCCACAGAAGAGATACTGAATCCAGCGGTAAGTCTTCACCAGTGCATACATCTGGCCTTGTACCTAATCCTGATCATGGATGGATCCAGAACGATCACTTTTGACATCAGAATCATTTTTGATTCGGATTCGTATTGTTAGGAACCAAACCGTCGATTCGATTGGTTCGGAAGGTTTTCGTTCCGATTAGAGTTGTTAATTTTCTTTTTTTATTTATTAAAAATGATTTAAAATATAAAAAATGAATAATTATATATATTTTTTAATTTTTTTACAAATATATAATGATTGTAATGATGTAAAAATTGATTAAAAATAAAATTATAAAAATTTAGAATTGTTTTTTAATTTTTAATTAAAATTAATTTTTAAATATAAAAGATTATAATTTTAAAGAATTGGCATATAATTATGATGAGTGTAATGACTTAAAAATGATATAAAAAATAAATTTTAAATTTTTTAATGAAATTAAATGATTATTTGAAGATTCAAATCCAAGTTAATTGATTTTAGACATAAAGATTTAACCTCCTAAGGTATATTAATGTTTTATGTGTTGTTTTTTTAATTATATTTAATTGATTTAAAATTAAAATAATTGGTTTGGAATTGATTGATTTGAATCAAATCATAATAATATTAATAAATAATTCTTTCGACGATCAAGATTTCATCCAAAGAATTATCTTACTTGGTCTATGTCGTCCCACCAAAACTACATGGACATGAGAAGAAAGGTGTAGAGGCTTCTCGAAACGCCCGGAGCACCAATGTCTCGTTTATTAGTGGAATAGATATACCACGCTGGAAGCAACCAATGAGACACTTCCAGATGAAGGACTTACTATCGCCAACTATAAAGACACTCCCACCCTCCCTTTGGACAACAGAGTTTGCTACATATCTCAGCTTGAAGAAGCAGAAGCAGCAGCAGCATCTAATATGTCTCTCGTCCACAATATGTTGTTGGGTCGTCACAGCAACATCTTCGATGCACTCCGTGGCTTTCCCTCGGATGACTCCGGCGCAGACGACATCCGCATGGACTGGAAGGAGACCCCGGAGGCGCATGTCTTCAAGGTCGACCTCCCGGGGGTCAGAAAGGGGGACGTGAAGGTGGAGGTGGAGGACGGCAGGGTCCTCTCCATAAGCGGCGAGCGAAGCGGGGATCCGATTGATGACAAGGAGAAGTGCGAGTGGCACTGCTCGGAGAGGAGCCGCGGCAGGTTCCACAGGCGGTTCCGGCTGCCGGAGGATGCGAAGGCCGATGAGATGAAGGCCTCCATTGAGAACGGGGTGCTCACCTTGATACTGCCCAAGCGGCAGATGAAGAAGCCCGAGGTAAGGTCCGTTGAGATCACAGGCGGACGAGCGAGCAAGAAGAGGGGCAAAGAGAAGGACGTCGTTTGCTGCAGCTTTTGGCCTCTCTGATTTGGGTGCAACTGTTGCCTTGGAAGCTGCTCTCGTTCAGCAGTAGTTTTTGAGAAGTACTTCGAGTGACTTATGTGGTGTAATTTGCACGTAACTATTGGTTTGTGCGTGGTGAGAATGTACAAAAGTGCTTTTGGAATTACAAATCTTAACGTGTTCTAACGTATGCTTTGATGTGTATTTTAAGTTTGCCTCTTCACATGATTTTTGTTTCTGCTATTAGATGCCTTCACTAATGAATGCTAATTATAAATAATTGGATCTCCTCAAAAGTTTGTCGTGGACAATGTGATCTTCCACATACGCACATGATGTGGACGTACACGCAAGTATGGGTTCCGTATATTTAGGTGCAGAAAAATCTGGAGAATCCATCTGGACTTCAACATTCGTATAAACATCTTGATGACCAATTCTTTACTGGTTGGTCAATTACGAATCAACGTTCTTCCAAGCGAATCACCAGCGAACGATCCAACATTTGGGTCTTCAACGTGCTCCACGGTCCAATCCAATTGATGCTGAATTGTGGCCGTTCCAACACGCAAATGATCCCTTCTGCAGAGAAAGAGGTGAGGTCAAGTCACCCAAAAAAAAGATAATAATATTTATAATATGTGGACGCAACTATCTTATGATGGGAGTCATAATTCAAGAAGAGAGAGTAGAAGAAAATAAAAAAAATGTTTTTTGAGGGTCAAAAATGTTTTTAGAAATATATCGCTGAATGAAAATAGAAATATCAAGGTATAAATATACCACCCGGTAGCCGGTGATTAGCAATTCGAAGAGCAAGAAACAAACTGTTGTCAGCGGCAGCGGTCGATTCAGTCTTTCTTTCTTTTCTTCGTCTCGCTTTGCTCGCTTCGCCTCCTCCGTCTTCCGGAAATTTTTGCTCGAACGAACCCCTCCCTTTCGCCTCCTCTTCCTCGAAGGCTGCTACCATGGCGCCCTTCTCCTCTTAATTTGATCCGTGCCCGCCATATAGCACTTCTCGATTAGGAGCTCTGTGGTTTGGAACCCGAAAGATCGAATCTGCTGCCGGTTGTTTAGCTGAAGATCTCGGCGTCATGCCGGGTGATCTCCACGGGCCGTCCCTTCGCGATCTCCTCTGCAATGCATGCGCTGGGGCGTCCGCCGGTCAGTTTTTCCCTTCCTTCCGTTCTTTCCCGTGAGATCTTCCCTCTCCCCCCTCATTCTCTACTTGGAGTTGATTAGAGTGGTAAAATTTATTCTTTTGGATTCACAAAATGGAGTTCATTTGAGTATGATAATAAAAAAAATTCGAAAATTTCCTTTTGAATTAGGGGTTTGAGGTTTTTCCTTTTTTGTCTGTTAGGATTTGAGAATCGGCTTCTTAATTTGTCTGTTCTAATAAAGACGAAGAATGGTTGCAGGGATCATTGCAGCGACGTTTGTGTGCCCGCTGGACGTGGTAAAGACGAGACTTCAAGTGCATGGAGTGCCCAATCTTCCACAATCTTCGCGGCGGGGTATGCTCTTCTGATTTTTTTTTCTTTTTTACTCGCTGTCACTACCATTCTCTTGTAAATTAAGTGGTTTTCGATCTAAAGTTAGAATCATGCTAAGATAATTTTAGCTAGTTATCTGTCGAAGCAATTTCTTAGATTGGTAATATGGACGAGGGATTATTGCAACTAATTGTAGCCTGCCAAAATGTTGGGTGAACATTAACTAACACAGCTTTGCAGGTGGCTTTGTTGCTAACTTTTCACATGGTGATCAAAGCATGAATTAGGTTTGAGGACTTCAAATTGATGTATAGTAAATCATGGCAATCGATGTCAGTTTCCTATTATGCAAGCTTTGTGGTCCAAGACAATGATGGTTATGTACAGTATAGTAGGATCATTACCCACTAACATAAAATATTAGCACGATTAATGAATATCATAACATATAGATCAGATTCAGTTTTGCAGATTAAGTTGCTTGTGGACTTTGTATAAGACCAGTGTAGGTTATCATACCACAGCTGTATGTTAGTGACATGTCTAGGGAGCTTATCAGAATATGCTTTCTATTCTTGTTTTCATAATGGTTTTCTTCATGATCATGCTATTTTCCAGTTGAATTTTTAGATGATCTTTTCACTAGTTTTAATATGTTCTCCACCAATATGTGTTTTGTTGTTCTGGTTGAGGCTTGCAATAGATTATCATTTACTACTATTTGAATTATATCATCCTTGCATCCATCAAGTTCATTACTGGTTAAGATTTTGAAGTGTTTAATTTTTTTTATAATTAGGAAGTCTTATCATTTCAAGCCTAGAACAAATAATTAGGAAAGAAGGATTTAAAGGAATGTATCATGGCCTTTCTCCAACAATTTTAGCGCTACTTCCAAATTGGGCAGTAAGTATTTAATCTTGCTTCCAGTTCCTTTTCGTTTTGTTTATACATCTCAAACTTCTGAAAAATAAAATCCATGGATAAATAGCTTTGATTTGTGTGGCTTCAGCTAGGCTTTATTGTTATCTTCATCATAGATGAAGTGATTTATTTAGATAATGTTGTTTCAGTTATCATGTTCTGATATCAATTTAACTTCTTTTCCAGGTGTACTTTACAGTTTATGATAAGCTTAAAGGGCTACTTCATTCACATGGTTGGTTTAAGATTTTCTTTCCACCATTTCCTTTGGTTGTAGTTCTGGGTTCTTAGAGATACAGTATGGTTTTTCTGCTATAGTCATTTTCATCGTCAAAATTTTCCATGCCACGCAAGACTAACATGGACTAGAATTTCAGATGCAACTAGGGTAGACAATCAACTTTCAGTTGGAGCAAATGTTCTTGCTGCCTCAGGTGCAGGAGCTGCAACGGCAGTTGTGACCAATCCTCTGTGGGTTGTTAAGACCAGACTTCAAGTACATTCTCTTATCTCCTTCTCATCTTGGCCAACTTTGTGCCAATTTTAGTCCAAGAAGCTTTAATTTGTTAAATTTAATGAGCAGAAAAGTATCAGATAGAACTTTATTTGTGAGTATGTTTCAGACACAAACTTGTCTTACCATTATTTTGATGATCTTTCTCTTGTGAAGCTTTGTTCTTAATGATGCCAAACACTTGCATAGGGGGTTTAAGCCATCTAGATTATTTGACTGTGGTAGTGTTTTCCGAGTTTAGCTCTTCTAGACTTCTAATATTTCGGTTCACCTAGCAGCTCCGCAATGCTTGATGTTTCTTTTGTGTCTGGTGCTAGACTCAGAGGATCAGACCTGGAGTAGTTCCTTACAAAAGCGTAATGTCTGCATTGAGAAGGATTTCACACGAAGAAGGCATCCGAGGGTTTTATAGGTGAGTCAATTCTCTCCATGTACAACCAATTCATGAATTTTCTTTTCTGTTGGGATCTTAATTGTTATGTTCTTGGTGACTGATTTCATGTGGTCAACAGTGGTCTTCTTCCAGCTCTAGCTGGTATTAGCCATGTCGCAATCCAGTTTCCGGTATACGAAAATATCAAATTGCACTTAGCAAACAAAGGTAACAATATCTACCTGATAGTTATTCTTTTTCATTACATGGTGCTCTAATCTTAATTGTTTTCAGATAACACCACAGTGGATAAGCTCAGTGCTGGTAGTGTGGCTATTGCTTCTTCACTCTCAAAAGTGCTCGCCTCCACAATGACCTACCCTCATGAGGTGCTCCTCCTTCCATCATTATTTCTTTGACATTTTCACTTTATTTTGGCAGATGCAGAATTCAAATCTAGAAAATCTATTTAATTCCAAAAGACTAGAGGGACAAAGTGAAAAAAGATCTTCTTAAGAGAACTGTACATGAAGCATTGCCACTTTTTGAGCTGGATTTTCATTGATTTTATAAGAAGATTGGACTATTCCAGTCTGTCTACTTTCCCACTGTGACATACAAGAAAAACTGCGATGCCTTGACATTGTCAAAGTTGCCCTCGTATAGTGAACTGGATTTTCATTCTTCTTGACATGATGTTCTGTTTTAAAGCTACCATGACCAAGATGCCTTCTTTCTCTTTCCTTTTTTTCTGAATCATGTGGCACATTCTTTCTTCAGGTTGTGCGGTCCAAACTGCAAGAACAAGGACATGCCCGCAACTCTCCAACTCAATATGCTGGTGTCGTGGACTGTGTTAAGAAGGTCTTCCGAAAGGATGGCATATCTGGATTTTACCGTGGCTGTGGCACAAATTTGTTACGAACCACCCCAGCAGCTGTTGTCACATTCACCAGTTATGAGATGATTCAAAGATTTTTGCATCAATTTGTTCCTTCTGAAGAAAGCCATCCAGAAATACTCCCAGATGCCGGAAGTCAGAAAATGAAGAGACTAGTTTGAAGCACCAGAGATCTAGTTGACAAAGAGAACGCTTGCCTCAGGACACTGACTAATAATTCCCTTTCACCTCGACCTGGATCGGTGACTCTACAATAGGAGTGAAAAGTCGAGGAAAACTAATAAGCAGAAATGCTTAAGATAACAATTGATTTTGGTTGTATTCTTTTGCTGCATTAGCATAATTGTTGTACTTTTTGTCTACTTCATAGAAAAGTAACATTTGTATTGATTAAATCATTTTGTTATGAGAATTCTAAGTGACAATCTTCACATGGTCACCTCA
Organism: Musa balbisiana; assembly: GCA_004837865.1. NCBI lineage: Eukaryota > Viridiplantae > Streptophyta > Magnoliopsida > Zingiberales > Musaceae > Musa > Musa balbisiana. The sequence continues at coordinate 18,611,122 of CM017188.1, read as the reverse complement.
AGCGACCACCAGATATATTGATCTTCATAACTCTTATGTTTATGTTCCTGCTTGGTTGCTTGTTATTTCTTCATTACGACCGGCTCCATTTGTATCGATTACCTGATTCTTTCAAATAATGTTGTTCATGAATCATTTCCATTTTTTCCTAAACCCAAATGGGGTGATGTGCACAACAATAATTCAAGTAAATTTGTAAGGTCTCCAGAGTACTACTGTATGTATATCTCAAATTTGATTATCTAGTAGTTTCATTGGTCATTAGAATCATAATTAGGGTGTTTCAAACTACATTATTTGAAAGAGACTCCTGTGCGGTCAGCATGCAACTTGTAAAACCTTCACCATTTACAGAGAGTTTGAACTCTTTCCATGGCATTTTGTCTTCCACAAGACTCCTGACAGCCTTCTTTTGGTACAATCAAGAAAGCTTTGATTGATTGATCAAGAAAATGGTGGTTGATGTGACTCTAGTTTGGCAACACCAGGAAGCATGTCAAGAGCTTTCTAATATTCCTTCAACAGGATGATGGAAAACACAGAAACAGATTACAATTGGACTCGACAGATGGGATGGAGTGGGTGTCCAAATGCTTGCAAAGGACATATCATTCTACTCCATCTTCCTCTCCTAAACTAATTTTCCAAAACAAAGTAACACAGAAAGTAAGATAATGAACAAAAGAATAGCCTCGTGTCTGCTTGCTTATTTTCCTATGTTCACAAAACAAGCAATCAGGGCAGATGATTTGTGCCTAATAAAACAACATATCACAGCTCACACCCTATTGTGTTACTCAAAAGGAAGGCTGAGCAGGATCAGGGATTTCATAGTCTTCCAGCTGATACTCTATTGCATTCTCTTCATCAGCTACATACCAGGGAAATGGCTGTATCTCACTTTGCTGCAGCTGCACATCTGTCGATAAGCTAAATTGATTCAGAAACCCCCACAAGTAATTCAACCTATGCTGAAAACTAGCAATTTGAAGTACTCACTCGCTGCAACAATGCTCTGGTCGAAGAATGCATCAGCCTCTTCCAAATTATCCCAGTTCTGATGTGCTTCGCGAGCCAGAAGATTCACATAGGCCTGCAAGATAGTTGAGGCACACTGTCAAAGACGATGAACTGCAGATAGTATAGGCAAAGAGCTATCGCTGGAGTTCAGTACTTACTCTCTGAGGTTTGGTTAGGCTCTGCAATGTTAGTGTCATGCCGTCGGAGATGATCTCCACGACTTCACACACGGCGTTGAAGACAAGGCTACACTGCGGGGCTCGGTGGACGTAACGCTTGTCGCCCACCTCGCAGGTCTTGGCGTGAGCGATCGTTCCCTCCCACATGCGGTCCGACATCCCCACGCCCAGTATCTGATCCACGAGAGCAGAAGCGTCAGTAAGACTGAAAAGCACGTGGCGCGATGAGGAATGAGGCCGAGTTCGTACGCTGCGAAGGCGATGAGGGTCGACGGCCAGCAGCTTCAGGAAGTCTTGGACCGTGTTGATGTTCACAGCCGACAGCTTTTTGTGGAACGCTCCGTCCTTCCCAATCCTCTCCAGTCGCCATACCTCATCGTCGAGAGCTGGTGGGTAATGCTTCTTGTATACTGGGTTGCGATGGTTCCTTTAGTTAGCCTCCATTGGGAGCTGAATTGGTGGTGCAAAAGCAGCAAGATCAAGGATTTCGTACTCACGTTCTCCTCTGTGATCTTTGACCATGAAGGGCTCGGTGATGGCTTCTCTGATTCTTGGCGCGTTGTGGCTCCCGGGAACGACTCTGGCACCGATCCTGAAGTGTCGACTCCTTATCCAACTAGAATTGTCAGTGAAGCAGAGGTCGGAGATGGAAGCAGCGCCATCTCTCAATGTGACGTTGACGTCTCCTGTGAGCAGTGGCCTCTTCCCCGTCCTTTCCTTCACGATGTTGTTCTGGAACTCGGCGCCAGCCCAGTCCTCCTGATCCCCCGAAGGGAAATCTCCGTCCAAGACTACCACTTCTACCTTGAGAGGGGATGAGAGAGTGGACAAAGGGACGTCGCCTGTGTTCACATCTACGACGACGATCTGGAGCGGCCTACTCTCGATGTCCTCTATTTTGCTGCCGGTGAATATGGGAAGTGACAGCTGCTTGTTGAAGGTAAGCTTGAAGCTTGATGATTCTGCTGCTGCTTCGATTTGCATTGGGGTGGACCTGAGGAGGGAGTCAATGTTATTGTCTTTGATGGGTCTCGCCATGAACAAAGATCAGATCTTGGGTCAAAGATCAGTTGATTCTTTTACCTCTGAAACGAGCGCATGCTGTGGATTACTCCTCGCTCCACCTCCTCTTTCACCTAATTCGCATCAGAAGACCAACACAAATCATTTAATCCTCTGTTTCTTTGTCATGAACAATTATTGATGCACTGCTGCGAGAAATCTTTCAACCGTTCATCGATGATTAATCAACAACGACAGGCGCGTGATTGACCAATCGCTTGCATGAAATTAGAGAGATGTCAACGTACCACTCTGCGAAGCAGCGGCTCCATTGCGAAGAAGAAGTTGTGAAGGGATTTCGTCATCATCGCCTCTTTGATGACCCTGTCAATGTTAAGAGGAAGAAGATGGTAACCATCAATCGATGCCACAAGATGCCTTTTCGAGGACTTCCTTGCGGAAGATGGAGGATATCACATTAGGCAAAAGCTTGCGCACAAATGAAATCAGAGGAAGGCTCTTGAGACTACTAACGTCGAGAATGAAGGCATGCGTCGCATCTGTTTGTCCTCCGATGGTTCAGACTCTTTGTCGGAGTCATCACGAAGCCTCTTAGCTGCCATTGCTGGGGCTTTCTCGATGGAGGGAAGGAACAGAGTCGGCCGTAGAAGAGCTACAACGGAGGGAAGGAGGGGGGGAGGGGGGCCATCAACTTATTGGGAACAGCCGCAACGGGGACGTGTGGAATCAAAGAGACAGAGGAACAGAGGAAGGTACCAGGAAACAGCTCGGAAGTTAAGGGAAAAGAGTTTGCTCTGTCCGAAGAAGAAGAAGAAGATGGCTTGTAATTCCTGATGTGATGTCACTTCTTCCAATGGTCAACTGCCACGGCCTCTCTCTGATCTCCTCTCTCCGCTTCCCACGGACGCGGTGAAGATCCGTTAACCGTCACGGTACGCACACCTCTTCAATGCAAAAGGGCTCTCAGATTAGAAGCCCTTAACGCACTCCGCCATCAATCGGCTGCTGAACGTTCCACCAAACCAATCAGATGAAGACATGAGGGCGTTAACTTCCTTGCCAACTCAGACAAGAAACAATTCGTGATGCAGAAATGTCCAACGAAAAGGGGCTTCAGAATGGCGAAAAAGATTTCATCAGTAGACTTCGTTGTAACAAAGACAAGGTGGAGATTCTTCTGCCGGACACGGTTGTCTGCATTGGCCTCCGCGTTGAGAGGAACAGCAGCTGAGACGCGTGAACACGTTGGCGAAGACTTTGACGACACCATAGAGCATCGAAGACTTTTGGGCATCCGAAGGCACCGAGATCATACTGGACCTTTTTAACGCGTCCGCCGGTATTAATTGTCCTCTTCCTTCGCTTTCATTCTGAAGATATCGCATGGCGAGACTTTTCAATCTCTCTCTCTCTCTCTCTCTCGCCCGCGCGCGCGCGCTGCGCGTGTGGACTTGAGGAACCGAGTTGTTTTACATACATTGTCTGTGTTTGACGTCTGCATGCTTAGACAGTCGCGCAGTGTTATCAAGTATTTTTAACATGTGATAGATCTTTTTAGGCCCATGATTGCTCAGGTTAGTGAACACAAACCTTGTTTCTTGACGTACTTGTATGGTGGTATGTGTTCGTTGAGACATGGAAAGTAATCTGGACCAGTGTAGACTGCTATCTCCGAGCTTTGAAGCGGTTGTTTGATATCCCGTTTTAAGTAGAAGGAAGAAGAGTCAGATGGTGCGCGGTAGTCATTGGTCTGTCAAGTTCTTTGTTTCAGTAGCATCCATATTATTCTATCAATTCAGTTGGGGACATCAACTCTGGCCTCATCATAATCATTATACGTGATTTCTTTCACCTACTGCTATAAGAATATATTGAAATATCCTCGCCTAAGGATTCGTGCATTTAAAATTATAGAAAGAAAGAATGAATGGTTTCTTGAGCAATAAGAGTATTATCTAAATGGCATACCCTTGATGTTCCATGGGTATAAAAGCATCCAAATGAGGATGCTATTAGCAAGGACTTTAGGCAATTATCATGTTGCACCAATCCTTGATATCTATCGGCTTCCTACGCTTTGGAATAAATACTGAAACCGTCCAACCTTCTGGAAGATGATCAATATAGAAAAATACTTTTAACAGCATCAACAAGGGAGAAAATGCCCCCCAAATAGCCCCAGTAGAATTCAAAGTAAACAGGTGAAGACTGAGGATTAGGGTAGGGGGTGTAAGAGCAGACCAAATATATTTTTTTCTGTTTTCTCAAAAGGTTTGGTAAATTAATCCCTAGCACAATTAGAAATACGTTTGAGAGATCCAACTTCAACCAGATGTTAACAGTGTAATAATCTGTTCAAATCACGTAATATTCTTGTTTGCATGGATTAATCATTGTCATGATGTTGTTCTAATGCTCACATCACGTTATTGCAACATCATAACGTTATCACAAAATTGATAACAGTCACTAACTCATTACCATCATTTAAAAAAAAAAAACAAAGATATATAACAAAGATTAAATTCGAACTCATAACCTTACGATAAATTATAAAAATCTTTACCAGCTAATTATGTTGGCTGAAACCCTCAACATTTCAGTATATTAATTGATAGTAAAATTGCACAAACAAAAAGAAGCATAGCAGGAGACCAATGTGTAACGGTGAGCACATAACTCTGCATCACTATTTTGGTAGTACATGACTATACTGGGCTTAGCTTTATCCCAAAGTTTGTTCTGACAAGATATTTCAGATCGGAACATGATTGGTCAAGTATATATTTACACCGCAATCTTCCCCCATAATAAAAATACCAACAAGCATATAGTTAATTTACAATCTGAGTTGCAGCAGCGAGTTGTTCCAACCAAAAAGAAAAAGCCTTATTGCAGGTGTCTCCAGAAACCGACCTGGCAAAAGATCAACAAGAACTTTCAGGTCCAAAGTGCTACATGGATGATTAACAAAGCCATAAGCATCGATGTACTGTTATTGAAATGCCGAAATGAGATGGTAATTACTGACAACCAAACAACAAAATCATAAGACAGTAGACATGCCACACGGCCAGCAAAAGATGATTCCCTTTCTTTTTTCTTTCTGCAAGGGAGGGAGGATTCGTTTGCTTTCCTCAAGGATCCCAAGAGGAAGATTTCTACCAGAAGAAAGAACCATTGACTGGTTACACCTAAAGCATAGACTCGTCCAACAAAATTATCTACTAGAACACAAATTAGAACTAGGTTAAAAATGGTACAAGGATATAATTGTGATATTCACAGAAAAAGAAGAAAAACATCTGCAACCAACAGAGAGTACAACGCAATTTATTACGGAACTAGAAGGAAAAATGTGCATCAAGTATTCACACTAACAAGATGAAAATGAGAGCACGAAACAGGTACACGATGACTTAACTCTGTTTCTGCATGCCCACAGAATGTTAGTGGCCCATCGATAACTTCAGTCACCGCCAATATTGAGCCCAACGATGAATGGTCTCAACCATTTGAGGAAACAATGCACTAACACTGTCAGTTATGAGATCCTGGAAAAAATGGATGGCATCCTCGTCGTCCAGATCCAATCGAAACTTCTCTTGAAGCTAATCACAAACATGACCATTTAATGAATGTATATAACATCTATCAGACTTGGATCTCATATTAAAACAATGAAACAGAATTGGAGTACCTTGAGAATCCCCTTTTCAGGATCAGAAGCTATGTCAGGGATGTTAGAACCAGCCATTAGGTGAAAGAGATTCAATATAAGGTTGCTGGACTTTCGTAAAATGTTGTATGCTTCACAACAATAAGATTTGAACCTTGTATAATATTGGCTGCAATGAAGGAATGAACTAAATCATGATGTGCCTATTAGCTTCTAAATTGTAACAAACTAGATGAAGATACTGATCCAACAGAAAAATTTGTAACAATTAGGATATATAACTCGAGCAAAGTTTTAGCATGTAGTTTCATGCATTGATCAATATGACACATTTCATAACATGACAGTGCATTAATATAACATGCAGAATGATGCAAAGCACAAGGGAGTTACACCTTTTAATGCTGGGTTTATGTTTTGCCAATGCATAATCCTACATATAGCAGAAGCACATTCATTTGTGACTATATGATGTGTCATATATTTGATCATTAAAAGATGAAATACTGGTGAACTTGTAAAAGCCACAATATCTTATTTTATCATGATAATCATTAATTACATGTGCTAAGGGCTATCAGTTTTCTTATCTATTCCATCAAATATTTTGCTCATAATCTTCAGTCTAATACTTTCAGACAAAAAAATACACAAGATAAGAGCAAGAAAACATTATCTAGAGATACATGAATCATGCTTTTTTGATACTCATCCATTGTACACTACTAAGAGCAAGGACTGCTATCTCGTACCAACCACCTTATTGGTCCTTGGCCAAACCGATACGTACACCGGTATGTACCAAAGGTTCAAAGAGGGCGGAGTAGCGGAAAGAATAGATGGTGACAGAGGAAGAAGGAAGGAGGAACAAAGAAGAAGAAAAAGGAAGAAGAGGAGGAAGAGGACGAGGAGGAGAAGAGGAGAGAGTGTTCTCGAAATCAGCGGCAATGGGTAGTGATAGGCAATTTACAGCAAAGAGGGCTCATGAAAGTTAGCCCTAAACCTGTAGTTGTTTAATGGTTGTTTTTCTCTTTTTAATGGGTCAAACTGGACCACCAATATGGGGGCCTACTGGTTCATGCCTCGACTGGTATATACTGCCCGTTTCAAACCAGTCCTGGTGAAATCGCATTACATGACTAAGAGAAAGTAGTTGTTAGTAATCCGCATGATCTCAGCAATGTCAAAATCAACCAAACCACTTATAGTACTGCAGCAAACTGCCAATAGCATATAAAACAATTGAGAGCAATTTGAATGACCATGTCATGAATTAAATTATGCTTACAATATGTTCTGACCCAAGCAAGATTTGTGCTCAGGCATATGCATGCACATGGCAGAGTTTCTCAGAATGAAAATGCACAAAACAAATTTATTCCATGTATTTGTGGCAAGAATTTTGGTTTCAGCAGCATAAGCAAGGAGGTCCATGACAGTACAATACCACGACAAATTATATGCATTATGAAGAATCTGCATTTTTATCATCAACTCTATAAAGCATATGTACTAGTACATAAAGGTGACAAGTTATAAACAATGAATCAGTGTACCTTTCTGCTCCACCCATGGCCTCGACCATTTCTTTGCAAAGCTTCATAGGTGGTGGAAATGGCTTGGGATCTCGACCCAATATAAAGGCAAAATCCACATGAAATAGACGACCATCATCTCTAAGGAGGAGGTTATCCAAATGTCTACAGCCATGATTAACACTTTGGTTTCAGTATCTCTCAGAAAATTAAAATTGCCATATTGTTTAAAATATATTCAACAATTTGATGAAAAATGATACCAGTGTCAGCATAAGAATTTAAATACAGTTCAAAAAGTTATAATCACTAAGCAACTAGACAAGACTCTTCCAAACATGGAAAAGCACTCTTCCAAGAGAGAAAAGTTATAAACAGAGACTTCTAGAACAGAAAACTAAGACAACACAGCATACAGTTATTCCACCAGGATTTGTTTCATTACACTTAGTGAATTTTTACTACTCTTCTTGCACCCAAGCTAGTGGAACATGAAATGGTTATCAGACAATTATGCGGCAACTGAGCGGGAAATCCAAGTTCACAAGAGTTGGGAGGATTTCTTCCCCTCTAAAGGGCACCTAGAAACTCATGCTTAATGCAAGAAGCCAAGAACCGCAAAGAGAGCTAACTGGCTCAAGAGATGTTTCGCTTGGAAAAGGCACCAGAGGAAGTATTGTATTCCTGTAATGTCTTTGACCATGAGACAGAAAGAAGGATTTTATTACTGGAAGCTAATGAAATATGAAATGGATATTAGAATGTCTGTAATTATTATCCTTAAGTCAGATGGTCATATATACAATGACAGCAACAAGCATATAACACCAAGTGTATGTAATTAATTACAGGAATATTGGCTCACAATTGAGCTCTACTAAGAGCAAGTCACTAGTCAGAGTTCTCAAATTCCTAATTTTGATTTCGCATGAAGTCTTCATACCGCTTCCTCTACCACTCCTCTCATCACTTGTATAAGTTGACCCACCATACCGAATTAGTCCATTTATAACTTTGGACAAGGTCCAGGACACCTAAAAAGTTGCCCTTATTTTCTGTCCTCGATCAGAACTGCCACTAGTTGGTCATGGACATAACATTTATTCTATTTTCCTAGTAACACTGAATCCATCTCAATATCATCAACTTTGCTACACAATTTTTTATTTATGTTATCTCAGTATCTGCATGCAAAAATTTCAAAAGGCCTGTAAAAGTCAACAATAATCATCCAAGAAAACTCCTCGGTCAAAAAAAAATAACGAGAAGTGATCAAATGATATACTGATGCCATACTAGCAGTATCAAATGGCATTGTCCTAAATAATCCATCGATTATACTGGTACCCCATATATTACTCTAAATAAAAACGGAAACAGAAATGTCACTTGGCATTGTCCTAAATAATCCACTGATTATACTGGTCATGTTTAGAAACGGAAATGTCACTCTAAATAAAAAAAAATTGCATAAAACACAATCAGATATGATGTTTTCACAAGAAAGGACATGACAAAAAAAGAGAAGCAACCTCACCTGTCACCTATACCCAGTATATATGTGATAACTGAGTAGCCTGCACAACTTTTTATAAATGTTTCAAGGCATTGAGCTGTTATGCCAAATGGTCCATCTTCATCAGGGTGAAACCGCTGTAGATAGCTCACAATACTACGGTGTTCTGACAAAATCTAATATACCATTACCCAGTCAGTGCGTGATACTAATTATACAAATATACTAAATTCGAAATTAAAAAATTAACAAAGACTTAAAATGAATATAAAATTGGTACAATTGGAACAGATGAATATGCTTATTGAACCCGTCACTCCAAAATAAAAACAACAAAATTGTAGAACATGATACTTTTTTGGACCATACCCATGTACTACTACATTAAGTGCTCTATGATGCAATGACACCATTAAATTTTATCACACATTATAAGAATCTAAAGTTTGTCGAACACCAAAACACCATAAAGAACCATCTTCATTTTACCATGGTAAGAGCCAGAGATCTTCAGACAAACTCATATATACTAAAATGCTTTGGCATTATAGTAAAAAAATTTCACTTTGATGACAAGATCTTCTCTTGTGCAATGTAGCAACCTTCTTGGGCCATTTCTTCTCTTCAAATGTAAATTATTTTTGTTTGTGAAACATTTTCATAGTAAGAGTGTCAGGTTAGATGGCTTTAATCTGTGGGAAGAGGAAAGTAGCCTACTTTTGGACATATATTGGTATTGACAGCTTAAAAATGGATACATACCTTTTAACCTTCGGCAATATCTTACCTTGACTAAACATCAAAAACTAAAATTAACTGCCCAGGTAAGTAATCTGGTTTACTAGCATCAGCTCTAGATTAGTATCTGACCACAGATAAAGGACAGATATATACACAGGAGAACTCCCATTATTCTAAGGTGTTAATTGGACGACAAAGGATAATAGCCTAGAACAGATTGTTGAGATACATGAACACCTGACTTTGCAAATAATCTAATTTTCCAAAATGCAGTCAAAGGGGCCAAATCTACATATGCAGTCATATGATAGGATTAGCTTACACATAAAGTTGATTTGATCTCCATATATGTAATTACCACATAAGTGGAATAGATGGCTCCACATAGATATGGTCCACATTAACATAAGCATACTGTCTAATATGTGGTTTATATTTACTCTTCATCATTGCCTTGCCCCTCCAATCACCTGCCATTTACCGTGTGGTAAGGCAGCAAATGGTTGAAACAAAGTAGCAGCCATCTAGACTGTCGGAGAGGACTGAAAACATTGTCACACAAGAAAATAATATTATGTTGTAGAACCTTCACCAACTATATGTTCCAAGAAAAGAATAACCAACCACAACAAGAAACTTCATTAGTAAAAGCATTGCAATTCATAAAAATACAAGCTTCCATAGGCAGTTGTCTACACATTGTAAGAACTTCAAGTTACCTGTGCAAGGGAGCTGGATGGAATAAATTCTAACATTCCTTCATCTTGCCCAGTAGCAAGAACTTTGTAGGGGGTCAAATGTAAGTCAAGATTTTCCAACTTAAGCAACCGGTCCATGAGAGAAACCATTTGAATAACCTGCACCAGTGCGACCAAATCAAATTCATACAGCACGTAACAGGTTCCCCTCGACCGGCATCATGACTACCAATATTAATTTACGGATTTCAAAGTCAAAGTAACACAAGAAAAAGGAAAGCAAATGAACAAAAAATAACAACTTTGTAAAACCATGTAGCTGGGAGCTCCTAATAGAAAGCATTCAATGTAATGTACTCTTCTAAATGTCAACTGTTCTGGACAAAGTTTGCCAATGTGTTTTGGAATAAGTTTAGCCCCAACGAAGGCCCTCCCTTAACAGGGAGGAAGCGTGTAGGGAAAGAAAAAATTAAGCACACATGGCTGTAGAAAAATGTAAATCCCAAAAAGAGAGTCAGAAGAACAAGTTTAGTTTTGGTTTACAACGTCAGAAAATTATTGTAGCTTTAATTAAAAAGGCTCACTTGAATGACTGGTTTTAATAGCCGTGAAAAAAAAATTTGCATCCAAGGTAAAAATGTGACCACTTAAAAGATAAAAGAAAACCTTGTTAACATCCAAAAATAACAGGATGAACCAGAAGGCAAAGTACCAATTCCAATTCAGAAGTCAGAGAGGATAGAGAGAAGCCAAAAGATTGACTTCTATGGGAATTCTAACTTAAGACAATTTGATGTCGGTTTATCTGGCAAAAGAAAATTTTGAACTATGGTTTTAGCATGCCTGGTAACAAATACAGAAACCATAGAAATGTTTATCTAGATGATTTACTGCCAAAAAATAAAAACTAGTTTCACATTTATAAGGGAACACCAGAGAGACCATATGAAAGAACAGATAACCTATAGATATAACATTCCAGAGATCAACATCATAACCATGCAAAAAAAGGGCACACACACACACACACAAACAAGAATATATGAATATGTGCAGTTATTTTCTTGTGTTTGCCAGAGCATTGGAAAATAAGGAAATTTGAATCTCATCCAACAGAGAGTTGTTGCCAGGGACAAGAATGATAACCCTTAAAAAATCAAAACATGAGGCTGAAAGGTACAAAATTCTCCTTTTTAGGAATACAATAAAAAAAGCAACCTACCAACTGATCTTGGCGGAGATCATCTCCCTTTTTAAAGATCACTTTACAAGTTCCACCACTAGCTGTCCTAAATGTAAGACGCAAAGGATGCAGTGCACTTTTGAAAATGGATGATTCTGTTGGCACAATACCAGTTATGAGGATACCAGGAGCCAGTGGTGATCGAATAGGCTGAAACACATCAACAACAATAGAGAACACTAAATTTGTCGATAGAGGAAACAGAGCAATAAACAAGAGAAAAAGATATCACAGGTTAACAACCAACTCTAATTAGCAAAAGAGTAAACCTTGAAGCAAAAACAGCTACCTCATCAAAATAGGTAAGCTCACTAAGGAGTCCAGAAAGAAGCTGCCTTAATTTTTCTATTTTCTTTTGTGTTCCACCACGTACATTTCTTACATCCCTCATAATTGAACACAACTGAGCTGTCAGTTCCGTCTGACGGACCAAACTTTGCCATAACTTAAATCCATCTTCATCTCGATTTACACCAGCTTCCAACTGTTTATTAAAAAAGAAATTTTGAGATTTTAAAAGCTTAAGAAAGAACACTTCATGTAAAAAACCAAATCTGACCATATTTGTTGAATAAATTGAATCTGTTCTTTTTTGAATTTTCAAGACAAAAAAAGGCAGTGTAATGCATGAGACTCCAACCAATGTGGGGTTTAGGGAGTCGTATTTCCTTTAAATTTGCAATCAGTACTAATTCAGATCCATTTGAAGCATTTGTCATCAAGGCAATGAACTGCCAATAAAAGTTTGTATGGGTAAGTCATGCAGAGTTACCTGTATATTCATGCTCATGTTTCGTGTCAGTTTATCAAACACAGTGTTGGACTCTTGTCAAAATCTTTTATTAAAGAAGAGCAACGAAGTGCAAGAGGCTCCAGTTGCTTTTCTTATTTTACATTTTAAATACCAACTATAACAATGATGCATGTTAAGCAACATTGAAATGACCATGTGGCTTCCTGTAAAGTTATCTCAAATATTTAACGTTCACACAATATTTAAACATTGGTTTCAAATGTACAACAACAAAACCATAAAGTACCAACTATTTGGGAGTTTCAAATCTACAATATAGACAAATAAACTAGAGTTTTGAACATTAATTATAAGTTGCATATTTAATAATTAGCATTGTATTATTAATGAACATAAACTAAAGTCTCCTGAATATTAATTAGGATGATTTTTTAGCATTAAATAGAAAAATAAACACAATGGATGGAATTCTTAAGAAAATGACATGTCATTAGTTGGTTCATAGATACATTGAAAAGGACAATTCTATCAAAAAATTTGACTAACTTTCAACAGATATGCACCTAAGCTGTTCACTAGACAGTGATACGACAGAAAAAGAGCAAAACCAACTTGTACATCACAATGTGGCATAGAACATCCCTGATGATTTGCTGATGAATCTGATGTGACCAAGCCAGAAGTCCCTACATTATGCAAAGGGACAATTGTCCAAGCATTTTAATGAGAGGCTTTCATCTCGATCTTCTAGGGGGCACAGTGGAGGCAAAATTGCCTCAAATGGATGGTCAGATAGGATAAAATGGAACAAGAGAGGCCATTTTGAGAAAAACGACAAGGTGAAAGAGGAGGGAAAAAGTAGAGACCATGTCATTGAGCAGTGTTAAAGGAGAAGGGGGCAGTGGCCATGCAAACATACTGAACGTTAAAGAGGTGACAAGCATGAAGTTGCTGGAGATGGAGATATTTGGTGAAGGCGAGAAAATAAGAGATAGCGGGTTAGGTTGGTCCCTCTCCTAAACTGTAGACTTGAGTTGTTGCCTCTAATAGGTTACAAGACATTCAATGTTGTTTTCTAGTTATTTGATCTGACGACTAAATTATAGTACATTAACACATGGTAACAATTTTCAGTGGAGTTATATTTTTCCAATTTTGGTGGATCTTTGATATGGCACACAGGTGCCAGTCTCCCTAAATTTTTTTATGTTTTTGCTAAGGCTCATTGTATCACAAGAATCCCTCGTGTTGGCAAGTGAAACATGATGGCCACAACATCTATACATATATCACCATGTTCGTAATATGAAAGACTTTTCTATTGGACCAAGTAATAAAAAAAGTTCACATCTATCATGAGGTTCCACATATGTTTCATGACAGATATGACATCATACCTGACTTGAGACCACGATCATGTAGATAGTAACCCAATAAAAATGGTGGCCTTGGATGATATACGAGTATGCTACCAGGCAGAGTGCCAATTGACTAGCCTTGGAAGGTTCTAGGTAGAGTGACAACTATGGCATCATATGCTGATGTAGTCTAGTAGGGATAGAGTATAGGTGTAGTGACAACTAAAGACATTGACCGAAATGGCCAGAAAAAATGTCATGTCCATAGCCCTATGATAATTTGGGTTATGATAAGAGATGGTATAAAGCCATTAATCATCTCCAAAAAGTAACTCCAAAGTAGTCCTTTGAAGGACACATGTGGCTTCCTATTATGTTCTAAAATTTGCATTACATCATTAACAAAATAATTTGAGAAATAACAGAAAAGAAAGGCATTGCAAAGAAAGTTAAAATTATACTCTCATCATACTATCCTCCAGCATGTCGTAAGTACAATAGTAACGCTTTGCATAAGCAGGATCATGAAGCTCGACTGCTACATACCAACGAAGGAAGCTAGCTATCTCGATATTTGATAAAGCTGTAAAAGTTGGGGAAGAAACAGCGCAAAAAAGTTAAATAGATAAAATAAAGGAAAGTTTATACAAATGTTAGGAAATAAAAATATGTTCATAAATAATCATCATCTCAATGATAACAATGAAAAATGTCCAATACCCAATAAAAGAAACGTTAATAGATAACCATTATCTCATAATAATAAAAACGAAAAATGTTCAATACCCAATGAAAGACACTAAGACCAAATCATCAAAGATCCTTGAAGTGAATGAATATTCATTTATCAGTAGAAGAGCAGCATGAAGGAATGTCAACAATCACTCAGCAGAGGAACGAGCAAAGAAGGCAACAATAAGTTGATCTTAATTGAGCAAACAGGTACCTAGGATCAAGGATTGTAATCCCATTGTGGGGTACTCTACCGGTCGGAGTATTGACTGGTACACATGTACTGAAGACTCAAAGAGGGACAACAAAAAGGAGAAGAGAAAGTAAGAGGTGGTGGTGAACGAGGAAAAAGGCGAAAGAAGAAGAGGAAAAGGAAGAGGAAGGATGAAGAGGAAGTGATGGAGGAAGAGGAGGAAGGAGGAAGAGAAGGCGATGGAGGAAGAGGAGGAAGGAAGAAGATGGGAAGATGAAGGAGGAGAAAGAGGAAGGAAGATGCTGTGGCAGTGGGGGAAGAGGAAGAGGAGGAGAAGAGGAACATACCTGGTCGGTGATGCGTGGTGGAAAGCAGGGAGGTAGGCGGCGGCAGGGAGATCACATGTTCAGGTTTGCGATTAGGAAGATTAGTGTGAGAACTATTTGTTTCTTTTATATATGACCCGGACAAGACATCCCGAAATGGGTTGGGACAACGTACTGGTTCATGTCAGGACTGGTAAATACCAATCGTAACGTACCAATACAAGTGAAAAGAAGTTCTCTGGTTTAAATTACTTCACCTTCTAACTGTGCTAAGTGACATTGAATAGACAGTTGACATCTCCATCTTGTTACCCATTATGGTAATCCCAATTCACAAAATCCTTTAGTAGGGTCAATTTGTCATTTCATAGTTAAGTGATTTCTTCTCTTAACTATCACATGCCTCAATTACCTTTTTGTTCTCTAAGTTTTATATTTTCACAAACAAAAATCTACCAAATCTCAGACTACTTATCCTGATGACCTGAAATGCAAGGGAAAGTATAATTTTAAGTACAAAATGTACAATATGCTTACATAGTTAAATATCCACAACCAAAAATGTAAAAAGCAGTCTTGCAACTGTTCTTGGTACTAATGGCACTTGAATTTGTAATGGGTTAAAATAACATACAGCGTTGCACAAGAAAATGTGACAAGCGAGACTTATCCGATCTCTCAAAACGAAGAGCTTGCACTAGCTGAAGTAAATAACATTTGAGTTCCTCATCATCAGCCCTCTCAAGAACACTCACAGCATATGCACGAACCTGTTTAGAACATATTGAACAAGAGGAATTTGTAATTGATAACTGAAGTATCATATCAGAAAATGAATCACGTGCAGTTGTTCATGATAACTAGTAAAAATATTTATGTAATTTAGGTAATTGATCATGTGTGTCAACTTCTCATCCATCAGGATCAGATGTGAATAGCTGCTACTTATCAATATGAAATCACCTCTAATACTAAAAATATCAGGAAGTGGTGTCAGTTTGCAGCAACCGCTGTCAGTTCTAGATTACACTGGTTGGTTTCAAGATAATCCATATATATGCTTTAAAGATATTGTTAACATGATATAGATCATAGAATTATGTTTCATCCATGTAACAAGATCAAATAATTATGAAGTCCAACTAAAATGTATGAAGCACTTTTGAAGTCATTCATGGGGGAGATTCTTAGACAATAACGATGAGATGTTGGCATGTATTAAGGTAAGCAAAACAAGTATCTTAAAGAAATCTTAAAATCATCAAATATTCTAATCAAATTAGCTGACAATTAGTAGATTGAATATGAAAGAGCTAATTATGAACAGTACAAGGGATACCATGGTTTGAAGTTGCTTTACATTTATATACGTCCCATATGTTGTAGGATATGATTTTAAGATACATATGCTACGTGTTGCACCTTGAGGAGAACATCAAACCTAAGTGGGAGAAACTATCATGCAGAAACTTATAATTTAACTGTGATGCTCCAACATTAGAAAATGATGATAAGTTATACTGACAAATAAATCTAGAATGGACCTGCCTAGCAAGTTTGTCAAGTGAGATTGCAACATTAAACATAATATTGAAGTGAATTAAAAGTCCAGCCTATTGAATACACTATTATAAATGAGTACCATCCCTGCAATAGACATATCAGGTTATTAGATAATGTTTATTAAACTTTCAATGAAAATTGGACAAATATCACTAGTCAATGAAACAATTATCTAGGCTAAACATTATACAGAAACAACAAAAGCTTTCTATAATCTCACTTCTTCACTTTCAAAAACAGGAGACAAAAGCTCCAATGCATCGGTGACATCAATGGTTTCCCACTTTCCCATCAAATCAATTGCCTGTTTTGCTTCCTGTGGAAGATTTATCATAAATTAAATGGCAGTTAAAAAACCAATGATGAATCTCCTAAATGTATAATATAGCAGAAAGATATCACGAACATTTGGTGATGAAATTATACAAGTACAAAATATCAATCATGAAGACTAATATTGTTTCTTTAATGTATCTAGATAATGCTGAAGCATTTGGACAGTCATATAACACAAGTACATAAATAAAAAAAATTATTAATACTAAAATTTGCATTTCCCAAGGAATGTGCCAAGTTCGATGGACGTGATGAACAGCTGTAAGAATCTAAGTACCATATGAAGCTAATATATACAAAAAATACAAATGACAGATCTAAAGCACTGAAGCAGCATATTTTCAATGAAAAGATCACATTTAGTCCATATGACAGAAAAAATCTAGAGGTCCAAGTATTAGATGAATGTGCAGAGACCAAAAACTCCAAAATTCACTCTGAAATGTAATCCAACTCTCCTATAATGGGGAATGATTACATGCTAAAAAATTACCATTAGATGAGAGATATTAATCAGCAGCATATGCACAAAGTGCAACATTTCATGGACATATGCAAGATTAATTCACAGAAGACTCAGAGAGGAGAAAGAAATACAGCAAATTTAAAAAGAAACAACAATATGATATTGAAGTAGCATCTGAGTGAGCTACAAGATTCTAACCTGAACATCACTCCATTCAACACAGCGTAGAAATTTGGTGAGGGCCTTCTTCTCTGACATCAAAGAAAAACGAAATTTCCACAATAATTGTCTCTCGTCACCAGTTAGTGCACGTGTTGGAGGATACTTCAGGATTCCCTGTATTGACCTTCATGCCAGATCGTACATCATCGTAAGCTAGAAGGAAAGGGATAATATTGCCTTTGTATATAGAAGTGCTTTTGTGGATAAAGTTAATCATCATAATCCATACTCATTGGACAAAAAATAGATGACAGCCAGTGCGTGCTACACATTTTTTCTGCCTTCAAGCCTAGGGGGAAATGCCTCGTAACAGAAATACAAGATTCATTTGGCATAAAAATAACCTGCTAGGAACTTTCTGTGGTGTAAGGTACATAAAACTATCTCATTGTCCCCACAACCATGAAAGTGCATTCTTTAGCCCATGTTTCCTTAGTTCCTCAACCTATTTGTTATTAGCCTAAAGGTTCAAGCACAAAGCATAATGAATTTCTTGTGTTAAAAATGTGAAAACAATGTCAGGTATGGAACAATATCACAGATAGACTACCTCAGAAAAGCAAATTGAAAAAGGCCAGGTACTGAAGGTATAGAAATGCTACATGAAATGATAAATGCCATAATTGCAGTCTAAAATTACCTCCTTTCGTTAACACTTGGTTTGAGATCCCTATCAATGATCCCACGAGTCAAGCTTCTAGCAAGCTTTAATTGCTTGTGCTCTGAAGGATTTGTCCTTCCAACTTCAGGATCCCATACAGTAACAAGCTCATTTGTCGATGATACAGGGGATGGTGCAAAAAAATTCGCTCCAGACTCCTGTAAGTCAAGCAAATGAATGGGTGATCTCAATTCACAAAACAATGATTCCTGAGCCAATAGATCATTGACAGATTGCATAAAGAAATCAAGACAACTTCAACATAAAGGGAAATTTTAAATAGCAAGAACATTTCTATTCCTAATATGCTACATTACCAGAAACAGAAAAATAGACAACCAATTCTCAAGCCACTTTACTAAGGGGTTCAGTCCCTTAAACCCAAATCAAATAACTAAATATAAATTATTGGATGAAATTCCACTAATTCAAATTGAAGTTGAGAAAGAGAACCAAAGAACATAAACAGATTTAATTTGCAATTGTGCAACAAATTTATATAAAAATGTTCACCAACAATGAAATTCACTCTTCACCTAGAAACCCAAAAGTATACCAACTATTCCAAGACAACAGAAAAATTAAACCACTTACGAGTTATTTAATCAGTGCCAAGTAAGCTCTTCCCAAACAATTGTAAATGGATCAAAGAGAATATGGCCTATCAATCACTATTGCCATCATATTTTGCCAACCTCCCCAGCAACATTTATGACACTGAATTCATGTTTTTCATGAATCAATTGCTGATGCTGGAAGAAAAAATTCCTTATTCAATAAAATCTATGCTCATCATGCAGAAGCTATAGAATCTAAGCACCAAGACCTTATTCATCAAACAGCTTTGAAGAATCTCAACAAAGAGATGACAGTAGGATTTAAAACAAGGACAGGGCATAGTTAAATCATGCTAAGTGGCTAAGCATGCAACAAGCCCTTGAGCAGAAAGCAGCAATATGTCATTTATTCCCTAATAAAGGATATAATTCTATGTTTCATCTATCAAAACTTTGACAAGACACTGAACATGTTTGATGACCCCCTTACCAGGATTCATATATCATATCCTGAAAGCTAGCTCGAAGAGTGATCCTAACAAGAAACCTCAGCATCTATTCTGTGCAATTTCATGGCATTAGTAACACAGAACAAGACAAACAAACTGAAAACAGTTACTTCATAACACTATGTAGGAGAAGACTAGATAAACTCCCAAACAGGGTTCACAGGATCAGGATCAATGTCAGGATTGGTGTATGGCCTAGGATCAGTCGAATCAGAATGAGCAAATATTAATCTACAAATCAAAAGTTCAAATAAAAGGGGAAAACAAAGAACACATAAAAAATATATTGAAGAAAATAAAAGTTTGGATACACAAAAGACTATTTTATTACAAAATATAATTTTAAAATAGTTAAAACTAAAATATAAAAATAGAAGGATGAAGGCAAAATTATGAACTCCAGTCTTCATGTGAATTCAAAGACACCCACAGATCCCCTCATCTATTTCTATCTTTCTTGCAGGAATAAGAGAAGAAAAAGGCAATTCAATGAAATATAAAGGGCAGCAACAAGACAGGTTATTTGTTTCCCCTTTTCCTCTTCCCTTTCCTCCAACATCATCTGCTCTATCTTGTTCTATTTCTTAAACTAGCAAAAACATATTTGCTAGAATCCATTGAATCATTACCCTGGATCAGCCAATTCTGTTCAATTTTAAACTGATTCAGCTTGGTGGCCTTGGCCAATTGCCAGCAGTAGTTTAGAAAGTGACAAATCAGGTTCGCAAGTGGCTAATCAAGATCCACATTAACTGGATCGATCAGATCAGAATTGATTGTTCCGAAGAAGCTGTTCCTTATCACTTGGGAAAAGACTGATATGCAAAACAAGTTAATTCCATAATCTTGTTAGATTATCTAACTTGGTGATGAATAAGACTTCTAGCGCTAAATTTACATTCATACAATGGAAAAAAAAATTATGGCAATAAAACATAAAAAAAGAGTCGCCTAGTACATAAGACAATCCTAAGAAAGGTGTGACCTAGTACAGATCCTACCAACGCAAGGTGAGGGGAAAATAAAAAATTGTGCAATTTCATGACTCAAATTATGGTCATCCAAGTTTGTGAAGGATCAACACCATCATGATGCCAAGGCTTGCCTTAAGGTAGAAATAATGCTTTTTTTCTTTTTTTTATGTGATGCACATGAAATCTTGATTAATTCACTTGAATATTCTCTGAGAGATTGTATAGTGGTGAAATTGCTACTAGCTGCAAAAAGTTCATAGAAGTGATCAATTTCTAAATGATAAACTTTCCCAAAGTTAACTTTGTAATTACTAAAAAATGATACTTCAATTCTGCCACCAAACTGAAGTTCTGATAAAAATTATAGCAATCAAACAACAATGTTAATAAAAATGTTTTCTGTGATTAGTAAAAAAACCTACAAGATAAAATTATATAATGCAAACAATTTGAGATATTAGCTAACAAATAAAAGCCACTGAACCAATGAGTTCTTAAGAACTAACCTGGAAAACAACCCTGTGCTCAAAGCTGCAAAAGTTTACAACCAAGCTAAGGTGGGAGTTTTCACTTGTCATGCTTTCTCTTTCCTTAATTTTATCAACAGTTTTAAAGGTAAGACGATCCAGCCAATCAATCTGTTGTATTTGGCCCCTTTCATACTTGTTTACAAGCCTCTCCAGACGTTCTATCTCACCACGCTCATGCTTGGCGACCTGCCAATTTGTAAGCATTTAAATAGATCCATAAATATGGAAAATGTCATGAATGTCGATTTGGTGTAACAAAGTGACAACTAGGGTTCATTGACCATTATTTACATGAAGAAAAGAATTCAACTAAAACCTGACAATAACCTTTCCTGGTGTAGTTGTTGGAATTGCTCCATCTGCCTCTTTTCCAGGCCAAAGTCGAAGTTTTTGCCTCCCTGTTTTCAACTGTTTTTTCCTATTAAAAAGAAAAACTGTTGCTCCACCAACTAAACCATTGTCATTACCACATGAGACATCCCAAACCTACAAGCAAAGAGAGCCATAAACTCGGCTTTTAGAACACTGAAGCCAATCATGAGTTCAAGAAGATACATGAGGCAAAAATCATTGTAAAATCATAGAAATACTAAAAAAATAGAATTCCATGTGATTCATCAAAAACCAAAACCAGTGACTTCCTCTAAATCAGGAGCAAAGCTGTAAAAAACAAGTTAACTGTTGAAACTGAAAAATAGATAGTGAATAAGAATATATGAATTTAAAAAAGGGAACCTGGTAGTTTTCTCATTTTGGTAAAAGTTTATTCATATTCAACTTCTATAGTAACATCTTATTAAGGACATCTATGGAGGTGTTGGTACAGATTCAAGGCCAAATTTTTAAATCACATATAGGCAACTTAATATATTTGAAACTTGGAATAGCATGTCATAAAGCTGTTATTTAGAAATCCAGGTAAATTTATCAAGGTTTAATTGCTTTGACACCTCGCATGATGAATAAAGTACAATTTACTTAATATCCAACCATATGCAATGCGATGGCAGGCTTTACAGAGGTGCACAAGCAGCAATGACAATATCAAGTAAAGGAACCTATCAACAAAAATTAAAATGAACATACACTAGTGATAATCCAATAAGTAGTAAAAGAGGCTCTCATACTCCTGTCCTGTGGAGATTCTTGATACGATTGACTCACAATTAATAGAATCAACCTTAAAAGTAAACAGCTTTTGTTAAATCATATTACCCTTTGACAATCATAAGAGATTAGTCATGTGAGCTTCTATACAAAATATTAGCATTTAGCTGCCTCGAGTATCTTGTAAGTACAACAAGCAGTATGTTGTGTGCTGTGTGCCACAACTCAGTGCCCCACTTAAGGCAGAGTTGCAAATGTAGCACACTCAGAACTCATAGAAAGATAGTTACAAGTCAAAGTATAGTTTGTCTTTCCGGTATGGTACAAGTTTACTGGGATTGAAAAATAACATAAAATAATTATTGTACAGTGAAATGCATATTAGCACAAAGTAGTGTTGTCATGAGGCAGGTGCTTACATAAGCACCCACGGAGGCGAGGCGAAGCCGAGCACCACAAAATGTTTCAGGTGAGGAGTTTTGATTGGGCTGTTTTTTTTACCACTAAAGATGTTCAAAAGGATAATAATAAAGACAAATGCATGTAACTTGTGCCACTTTTTGCTCCAAAGCAGGACAAAGCAGACTTAGCATGCAAGAGGCGAAGGTACCTCGTAGCACATGTGCGATATATGCAGCCGCATATCCTTCGATGAAGAAAATTAAGAGCTCAAACTATGACAAGATGTTGTTTAGCATACCAATCTAAGGAAAAATTGTCCAAAAAGTTCCTCTCAAAGTGTTAGCAGCAATCTAACGAATCAAATAACCAACCTCCATAGAATATGGTCTTTAATAACAAAATACTGAAAAGGGTGATAAAAGAATTCATTATTTAAAGGTTGTCTTCCTTGAAGTTGAGGAAGTGAAATTTGCATAGTAATGCTAAATATAATATGATTTTCTTTTCCTTTTATGTTCACCCAGAAAACTAAGAAAGGAAATAAATGCTTACATAAGTGCACGAAAATGATCTACAGCTTCTAATGCTGAAATCTGAAGAACTCACAGAATTCAAGTTACAATATATATATATATATATAAATATATATATATATATATTATAAAAGCAAAATGGACTGAACAACTTACAGTAAAAGCAAGTTGGGCTCGTGAAGTCAGGTCCCGGTACTTTGCACTCAATGTAATAAGCTCATTCCAGCAATATGGACATCCTGATGCTTCCAACCTGGCATGAGACTGACAAATGTCCTAAATCATGCAATGACTAAGAGATCAAAAGGGTAACATATATAGTAAACTATCATGCATAACATATGCCTGAAAGGTAAAAGGACAGGAAAACCTTGTTTTTGTTGACAATCCAAAAGGAGCCCCATCAATGTGCAAGGTGCACTCCACGAAAATCTCTGCATTTCTGTTCCCAGTCGGCGAATCAATTTCTGAAAAATTGGCAAAATAGACATGAGACATCCAACAATGGTATCACAAGAAAGAAAACTGAAGAATTAATGTTACTCAACTTACATGGTGCAGGCAATAAAAAGAAAAACTAACAAAGCTTTTGGAGATACACACATGAATCCTTTCTCATGACAGATATCTATTGAGGATAGTGTCACTAAATAATTTAATCATCAAGACATCATTGTGACCTTTGTTAGTACTCTTAACCAAGGATTTTCTACACTCTTCTTTCTCCAACATATTAGATAAATCAGTTCACTTTGTCTTACTAGTGAATCTCTAGGTCCTATTTGGATTAGTTTAACCCTCATTAAATATTTTTATTTGATTATTGGTCGCTGTTACCCTCATTTTTCAAAATGTATAAACAGTTGTTATTCTATTTTTCCTAGTACCACAAGATTTTCATTGTAATATCATTATCTCAAGATTCTCAACTACAATTTTACATATATCATTCCTGATCCACAAAACTGTGACCATAAATTATTGACATAGTAGCTTTCACATAAGTTTCTTTTCTGATATAAGCAATTTAATGATTACACAATATTCTGAGTGACTGTCTACATTTTAAACATCTCATTCAAATATATTTATGATGTCTTCTTGATCTCCCCCTTCTCTTTGAAAACCAATTCATACTAAAAGTTTCTAATTCAAAGATCCTTGATTATCGCTTTCAACTGTGTTCAATTGTCTCTCCATATTATTTAAGTTACACCTGTGTTTAAAATTAGTCCTACTTAATCTAATATCTTAATCCAAGTATTGTTCTTCAATGGCATCAAATTATTTGTTACCATTCTAACCATGTTGGTTATCAAAAGCCAGAAATTAGCCTTTCCAAATGTCAACATAGCACACGCCAATAATATTTTGGCACAGCACCGCATTGACAGGAGACTCATGAATGTCCTTCGATGTTCCCACTTGGCCCAATGAGCATGATAATATTTTCTTTTACTTTCTAAAGTTGTTTTCATCAATTCTAATTTTATAATATCCTTGCTCTACTCTCTGCTGGAAAAAATTTATATATCATCAAACTTCATATTGGCATGTATCTATATTTGCATTATTTACCAGTAGATATTTTATGCAAACAAAAAAAATTGAAACATTCAAAATCATGAAACCCTGGGACAAAATAGAAATGAAGAAGACTTACCAGCCGGAGGATTAGGCAGACAACCTTCGAGTCTCTCAATCCGGAAGGTCACGGGAAGATTTATGTCACAAGAAAGGAAGAAGCGGAACTCGTTTCCACCCATATTAGAGAGAAAGGTGGCCTATTATCATCGAACAAGAACAAGGGGATGGGATAAGCAGGCGAATTCCAGACGAACACACAAATATTAAAGATTACTTTCAGGGCTCAGCAAAGGTCGACAAGATAACGGAAAGAAATCGAAGGGATTTCTCCAGATTTCTCCGACGGGAAAAAGAAAAGGACCGCCGCGGCGATCTACTGGAAGTCGTCGGAGATGAGGGAGGCGGCACTGCCGGGGCCGCTGGAAACGGATACGGAATCGCTTACAGGTGGACTAGATTACTATGGAAAAGAGACGGAGCGCGGCGGCGATCTACTGAAAGTCGTCGGAGATGAGGGAGGCAGCACTGTCCGGCCCGCTGGAAACGGACACGGACCCACTTACATATGGACAAAATATAACTACGGGAAAGAAACCGAACGGATTTCTCAAAATTTCTCCGGTTAACAGAACACAGCGATCTACTGGAAGTCGTCAGAGATGAGGAAGGCGCCGCCGGAAACGTACACGAAACCATAGGTCGACAAGATTGCTAGGGAAAAGAAATCGAAGGGGTTTCTCCAGATTTCTCCCATTCAGGCGATCTATCGGAACTCATCGGATGTGAGGGAGGCGGCCGGTGAAAACGGACATGAAACCACTTACAGGTGACGGTCGATGGCGGCAGACGAAGGGAGATCGCTGACGGCAGAGGAGAGGGGCGGGAGATGAGGGGAGATTGGCAGATCAGGGCGCGATGAAAGAGAGCTCGTTGAGCCGAACCGCACGCACAGACCTGGTTCAGTCGGACCCTGACTCGAACCGGACCCGAACTGGTCTCACCTGGTTGGGTCCTGCAACCGGCCCAGGCCCACGTCAGCAATTTACAGATCATATTACATAATTTAAAATTTTAGATAGAAATTTACATATCATATTACGTAATTTTAATTGGTGAGATTAATTATTTAACATCATATTCCTATATTTAAAAAATCCTAAAATTACTTGAACAATAAAATTATTAAGATCTTAACATGGTATAAAATATATCTTTATATAATAATAACATGGTATATGATCTTTTCACTGGCTAGATAATGCCGGAGATTATTAGTGTTGCGGGGGGCAACTGTTTAAGCCGTGGCCTCGGGGCCGACACGGCTCGGTTCGGAGGTCCGGATGTCGAGGATCTCGCGCGACGTCCCTCGAGGTCTCCCGGCAGCCGAGCACGATGGTTCGGGTCAGGACGGGAGGTCGGGTCGGGAGGAAGCTCCGCCGCAGCGCCAGGGAGAGGTGACACCGTCTCGCACTTGCACACAGGTCGGGCCGGGGGCTCGGCCCGACCCCTCCGACAATCAAGTTAGCGATGTGGAGATGGTGGTTTTGAAGGTGTTCTTGTGTTGTCTCCCCCCCCCATTCGTTTAGAACTCTGGGGTATTTATAGATGAGTTTGATGTTACCTGATATGGCTGCTTGCAGGGGTAGGACAGTACCTCTGATGGTGTCTGACATTGCCACTGGGGTTGCGTGGAGAACCGAGCTACCGCAGGGTATGGGCGAGCTTTGATCGTTGCCTGCTTCTGTCTCGGCCGGGTGTGTGGGGTCAAACGAGGAGGCTGTCGTCTGAGGAAAGCTAACGTCCGAGCACATCTGGTCACCCCTATTGCCTTCCTGGGGTGCAGCACCTATCCACGTGTGGCTGACATCGTCATCCGTCGGGTCTACCATTTTTTCCCATATCAACTAGTGTTCCTTCGGAATTCGAATCTTAGTTTTTATGTGTCGTGCCGCATTAAGGTACTCGTGCAATGGCTTTATTAAATCCAGATCTCTGTACATCCAATAAATTCTATAGTGCAGGATGAATGAGATAGCTCGCTCAACCAGTTTCACTTGTTCTAGAACCACATTTAGTCCATCCTCCTGCGATTAAGCATGGTCTTTTCGGAAGAGATGGGAATCGTCCGAGCGGCCAATGATTGAGGAGGTGCTCTCCCCGCTTGACTGATGAGCTCTCTCATGTCTTCTTCTCACACGAAAGTAGTGGTAAAAGAATCAGATCAGCTCCATTATTGTCAAATCACTCTCGTAAAGTAAACAATTTCCGGCGCACATATTAAAATAAGGAGCAGCTCAGACACTGTATCCAAGAAAATGGAGATAGACGTGATGTGAGTCATTAATGAGGGACAACAGATGGACGAATCTTAGAGTCTGAGTTTGTCTGGTGTGTGCAGGAACAGTGGCCACCGAGTGTAGCCATCACCAAACCATGGTAGCATGAGGTCCCCCCAAGCAACTATCATGGTGTGTTCATCCACTCCGAGCTGCCGGAGGAGGAGTCGAGAGAGCCTTTGAGAGCTGCCCGAGATACGACACGAATAATGGCATCTACCAACCCAACTCTTAACGTCACTCCCCACATGACCTGTAAATCCCCTGTTCATGGGGCCTTTTGTCCTCTGCATCTTTCCCTACCCATGAATGGCCATCTCCTTTTTCACCGAGGTCGCAAGAGTAAGAGACCACTTCATCTTCGTTCGTACTTTGCTTCAGATTATTGAGATGTTTACCTTCGGTTGCCCTCCAAATTCTCAGTAACTACGACGTGGATTCCCACACAACCCAATGATACTATCTCGAAGTTAAAAGAGAGGCTGTCGACGCTGATATCATCGTTCATCTGTCCGACACAATGACCCACGTTACAAATGTTCCAACTGCTACCATCCGCCTATTATATCGTTCCGCCGTGGGCACCGTCTTCTTGTCCCCTCTTTCGCCTGTAACCTACAGCAAGATCTTCCTCGACGCCCCGTGAAAACCGCTCCCAGTAAAAGACATGCAGTCGAACAAGTCACACTGACAAGTTCCCAACAGTTGGCAGTGCTATCTATATCCCTGCTCCTGATCTCTAATGGTTTCATGAGACCACCAAGAGACAAAACAACTGGATCTTAAATGGCGCTGCACTCACGCAACTACCTGAGCATCCAAAGATGGTGTTTTTCCAGGGATTTTGTTTAAGATTTAATTCGACATTAATGAAAACAGTGACTACGTGAGAAGACAAGAAAACTGCCAAACAAAGCCTCGTTTTTACATGAACACAAACCCCATCATCCAACGGCTCTCAAAGTCGAGTCCTTGCCACAGGAAGAGGAGAGAATTGGGATGGATTGGTGGCGATGGCTCGATCCGACGGTTCAGGCGGTGTCCGAGACGGAAGTAGAGTCCGAGTCGAACGAGTCGTGGGAGGGCGAGAGGTCGCCGCCGCCGCCGCCGCCGCCCGCCGCCCCCGGATGTCTTCGATCATCTTCACCACGCTGCCGATCTTGGGGCGCTGGTCCGGCGCCAGGGAGGTGCAGCTCATCGCGATCCGGAGCATAGCCACCATCTCCTCCTCGATCCCCTTGTACCGCATCAGCTCCAGGTCGAACACCTCCGCCGTCCACTCCTCACGAACCACAGATTGCACCCACCGCGGTAGGTCCGCAGCCGCCTCGCCGCCGACCCCGCCGTCCGCCGCCGGCTTCCCCGTCAGAAGCTCCAGAAGCACCACCCCGAAGGCGTACACGTCCGCCCGCTGAGACGCCCACGGGCGCCGCCCGTCGCCCGGCGCCTCGGGGGCCCGGTACCCGCCGGCCCTACCGGCTACAGCCGCCGCAGGGCACAGGAGGGCCAGCCCGGTGTCAGCGAGCCTCGCATTACACTCCTTGTCAAGTAGGATGTTCGTGGACTTGATGTTTCCGTGCGTCAGTTTCGGCGACCGGCTCGCCTGGTGGATGAAAGCCAATCCCCTCGCTGCCCCCATTGCGATCCGCATTCTAATCGTCCAATCCAGTGGCGTCCTCCCAGGCCCTCGATTCCCTGGAAAGATCAGATTTCAAGTCGATGCCGAATAAAAATAGCAAATTTTTGAGGCAAATGGGTGCTTGGAGTGGCGACATTGCTTTACCGTGGAGAAGGAAGAACAGGCTGCCGTTGGGCATGTAATCGTAGACGAGAAGCTTCTCGTCGCGAGCGTAGTAATAGGCTTTGAACGGGACGAGGTTGGGGTGCCGCAAGCGCCCAAGGATCTCCATATGGCTCTCGAACTCGCGCTTGCCCCCCACGAGGACTTCGCGGAGGCGCTTCACGGCGACGACGGTGCCGTCGTCGAGCACCGCCCTGTAGGCCGTTCCGTAGCCGCCCTTCCCCAACATCTCGGCTGAGGCCCGCAGGAGGTCCTCCAACAGGAACCGCTTCGTTCCCTCGAAGAAGACCATCTTCCCCCTCTCGAATCCGCTCCCAGCCGGAGCACCCGCGGCGCTGCCCTGAGCGGCGTAAGGGCTGGAGGAGTAGACTATCTTTTCCCCCTCGTGAAGGCGGGACGGGCTCCTCCCGGCGAACTTGCGCCAGAAGTAGCAGAAGAGGAAGCCGGAGACGAGGACGAGCACGACAAAGTCGCCCACGACGATGGCCACCATGGCCATTCGGTTCATCCCCGCACGGCTGGCGTCGACGGCGGGGCGTCTCGGAGGGGCGACCTCAGGCCGGGCGGACGGAGAAGATGCCACGACATCGGCGGCGGCGGCAGCAGCAGGAGGAACCGGGGCCACAGTGGTCGCCGAGGGGCGGCTGGGGTTGCCTACGAGGACGCGGCAGGTGGGGAGGGGCCCGCCGCAAAGGGCCGGGTTCTCCGCGAATGCGGTGGCGGGGAAGGCGGCGAGCGAGCGAGGAATGCCGCCGGAGAGCAGGTTTGACGACAGGTTGAGGTCCTGGAGGCGTGGGAGGACGAGACCGGAGATGGGACCAGATAGCCGGTTCGAGTCGAGCCGGAGGGTGAGCAGGCGGGATAGCCGGTTAAGCGAGGCCGGGACCGGACCAGTGAGGTTGTTGGAGCCGAGATCGAGCCGGTAGAGGCGGACCAGCGACCAGATCGACGGCGGGATGGGACCGGAGAACTGGTTGTGTGAGAGAAACAGAAGCTTGAGCGCAGAGAGCGAGGAGACGTTCGGGAGGGTGCCGGAGAGGCCGTTCGACTTAAGGCTGAGTACCCGGAGCTGGTCGAGCCGCGTCACGGCCGGGAAGCAGGCCGGGCCGGAGAGGGAGAGGCCCTCAAGGACGAGCCGGGTGACGCGGCTGCCGGCGCAGGTGACCCCATGCCAGGACGCGCACGGCGACGCGTCGGACCGGTTCCAGCTCGCCAGCCTCCCGGCCGAGTCGCACGCGGCCTTGATCTCCAATAAGGCACCCAAGTCTCCGTCCAAAGTGTCCAAAGAAGAAGAAGAAGAAGACGGTAGCACAAGAAAATAAAGCAGTAGCAGCAGCGGCATAGATTGAGCCAAATGCGGCGAGGAAAACAGCTTCTTCTCCCCCATTTCCTTCCTTCTTCTCCGAGGAGGTTTGGGAAGGAGGAAGACTGAAAGCTGAAAGAGAAGACAAGGCTGTAGTAGTCCGAGTACAAGCAATGCTGCTTTTGTGTCGAGGGTTTCTTTTAGCCTTTGCCTTTACTTTTTCTCTATTCTCTATCATTCAGGGAGTGAGGTGAGAGAGAGGGACCTACGAACACTTGGGGAATGGGGCACGAAAAAAGCACGGAGCTCAGAGGGGAAGCCATTATTGCCCCGATTACCTTAATTCACTTCCCCCTCGATCTCACCTTACGGTCAAACGATCGCGGACGACGAAGTCAAACTGGAAAAGAAGAAAAAGAAGCTAAAGGAAAAGCCGGGAGACGAATATGTTTGGATGAGAAAATCTATCGTCGCACCACACTCAAAGATCATTGCAGCAGCGCGCAAGAAAAGGGACTGTTATCTTTCTTAGATCTGTAAACCTGCTGCGGTACGGAGAACGGATGTAAGCCAGATGCTCTCAGATCAAGCCTTGGCTGGTATCTTATTGGGAACATGTTATGCTGTCGTAGTGCAGCGAGTGAGCTGTGCGGGAGGACAATAATCCAATCGTTTTGAAGAATAAATGATCACGACTATGGAATCGATCCAATTGTGGTACGAATTCGCAGAAAAGCGTGCTAGTCAGCTGTAGATTGCAATACTGTATTAAGATTCGCGCAATCTAACACGAGGGAAGCATTCAGTGGACGTGAGGGAGGGTTGGAATGTCAATTTTAAATTGAACTCACTCTGTGCAGACAAGATCGATTCGGAATCAATCGATTTTAACCAGAGAATTGTGGCAAGTTCGAGTATAATTTTCATATGAGACAAATCGGGATCTGAATTAAGACGACATTAATTATCATCGTCTAATCTTACAAAGAAAATTAATTTGTTTAAATGGTAGATGATGAAAATAGAATTCATACTTAACATATTATAATAAAATAATTAAAATCTTTACTAAATAATTTAGTTGATATCTTTAATATATAAATATAATTTAAAATATTATAATAACAATAACTATTATTAACTTGGGATCGACCAAATGTGTTTGGTTAAGTTCAAAATATTTAAATTCTTATTTATAATTTATATTACAATCTTTTTAAGTATTTCTATTATCTCTTCTCGTATTACTAACACTAATTATTTCTTCTTTTTTTTACTTTCAAATTTTCTAAGCATATACTGGAAGTGTTCTAACCATATGTTCATATTATCTAAAGTGATTTTTTTTCTCATCTTATCATCTATTAAAGTGATATCTAGTTATTTATAAATTAAAATATTTATTTAATTTATCTTTCTTAGTAATTTTATACATTCATCTCAATATTCTTATATCAACGATACAAACTATATATATATATATATATATCTCAAAGGTAGCCTATTACACAAAACTGTTATGTTTTAACTTCATACATTTTAACTAATATAAATAATATCTTCATCAACTTGTTTGAATAATTGATCTAAGATACATAATGCTTCGACTTAAATGGACTTATTATTAATCTAACTTAACTATATTCTCCAATTTATTTCTAAAAATATTAATATTATATATTATGTATTTAATTTAAATTCTATTTAATCCGAAACATTTAGTTTGTACTACTTGCCTCTATAATTAAAATTAATAAATAACTTAATTTAGGTTCTTATCGACTAAAGTAATATCATCAATGGAAGTTTATTTTATAAGTGACTTATAAGGTGATTCATTATTGAGACTTAACATGAATCCTTAATATAAACATACTTTTATTATTCTAATACTAATAACTACATTACCAAATATATATTTAATAACATCAATATAATGAGTAGATACATATTTATTTTCTAAAATCCACCATAATAAATATCTACAAACCCTATCGTATAGTTTCTCTATGTTAATAAAAACCATATACAATTTTTTTATTTTCTCCCTATTATTTTTTATTAATCATCTCAATAAATAAATAAATTGTATGATTGATCATAATACTTGCATACAAGTATAAGTTATTATTATATTACAAAATATAACTATTATGCATATTACTATTGTCAGGTATACTTATGTATATTAGTTCATTTATTAGAATGGGTATGACACTATATCAAGTCCCCCGGCTTAGCTTAAGCGTAAGTTGGTTTAATCTTAATACACGAGCAAAATATGCATAAATATTGATTAATCACCGATCAAAAGAGAGGATCTAACATCAGCTTTGTAATCACAATCTATATAGTCTTCAATGCTAAAAACCAAAGCTTTCAAGAACAGTCCAACGAAGTGGCATGAAATGCAATCCAATCGTAGAGCCCAGTTAAGCCAAACTTGGACTTCAGCCATCAAAACAAATTGACTTAGGAAGAGCTTTGAGGGAAATATTACAATCAGTAGTTTAACTAAACAAGAAATTCTACGATGTATCGACTTTTTACCATTAACATTTCAAAAGAATATAGTAATAGATTTTTTAAGATTATAAAAAATAAAAAAATAAAGAATTCATTTGAAAAGAATGAACAATTATTATTTGTTGTTGTCTATGGCCACCTACAACAGAATCTGATTTATATGAAGAGAAGCTGTGGGTTTCGAACATGATCCATTTGATGTAGAAATTAAAACTATAATTAAAAGAGCGAGAGTAATATAAATTTCTGTATATAACTCTTTTTTTATTGTCGTTAAACACTTCAGCGTTCAAAAAGATTTTCTCTGAAATAAAAAAAATAAAAAAATATTTTATTTATGATTGTAGCTGACGTGGTAGATAGGTTTAGTTGGGGTTGTCTTTTTGATGATTTAGAGCTAAGGATGAGAGCAAATATTCTTTATGTAGAAATATCATATGGAAAAATGATATTTTAATTTGAAATATAAGGTAAAAAAAAATTATTTAGTTACATATGGTTCGTGCATGACCCCATTGATTCTTGGTTCACAAGAAAAGAAGCAGAGCTTGAGCCCTCCACAAGTCACCTCCCAAAAAATACACGGAGGTCAACTCATATGACGGAGATGATAAGATTTAATAACCTTAATTATTACAACAGCTAATGAACACCATAAAACCTACTGCATGGCATCAACGACGACTGCTGACTAGTTATTCTAGTCGTCGTGCCTGTGGCGTCCACTTGTCTCCACGAACTCGCGTCGCTACGTCTTCCATGACGTCACACTTGACAGCCCTCTTCGCCCCTGAATTCTTTGACTACCCCCAGTTTCCACCCGATCCCGTGCGGGCCCCGCGAGGCTCCCGCATTGCTTTCAGTTCACTATGCGGGTAGGAACGCGGGTAGTAAAAGAGTGCTGCCCGTCCTCCCGGCGTCTGCAAACCACGTGCCTAGAGGAGGGAACTAGCGCGCGAACGGTCAACAACCATCAACTCCATTGATCCGACGGCCAGGTTTCGTTGTCTCTTCCATCGGACGACCAATGCTCTTTTAAAGTTGCCCGCTTCTCGATTGGTTAACCGGAAAGCTTACACCTGCATATGGTACGCACAGAACACCGGAAAGGTCGTAGTCCCACGGAAGCTCACATGACGAGATCACTGCCACTTCAGGGCGTAAGATGTGTGCGTAAAGATTACGAGTAGTGTTATCTTTTTCTTCGAAACCTCGTGCTCTCCTCACCGTCGTATTAACAATAACACTACCACTAACGCAGAAGGGGCAAGAGAGAAAGAACGGTTTTTTAGCTCGCGTTCAATGGAGGGATATGGCGATGAGGACGGCATTTCCGACGAGAGAGGAGGGACAGCGATTCGAATCTATGGATCCCTCTTCTTCGTCCTCTTTGCTTGAGCGGCTGAGGAGCTCAGACGGGTCCTCGCCGCTGATCTTCTTCCTCTTCTTCCACAAGGCGATACGGTCCGAGCTCGACCGCCTTCACCGCGCCGCTGTAGCGCTCGCCACAGATGGCGTGGGAGACGTCGAGTCCATCTCCAGGCGCTGCAGATTCCTCTTTTCCATGTACCAGCACCACTCCAATGCTGAGGACGAGGTGCCTTACCGTTCCTATTTTATGAATCTGGTCAATACGTGTGCTGTTTTGTGTGTTGCAGCGATATCCGTATTCGATGAGTTGCAGCTCATAGAGAGGTTCGTGGCTCTTGTATTTTGGGATTCGATCGAGTAAAACAAGGAAATTTGCTGTCGTTTAGTTGGGTTTGGTCAGATCAAAATATTTGATCTGATACTGGATCGAAATTGTCCACTAAGGAAAGGATTAGGACAAGAGAAATGCTTGTGAATTCTTAACTGTTGAGATGATTTCCTGTCTTGATAAGCGATGATGCGCCCACATTCATTGCAACTAATTTGCTTATTCGTTAAAGATTGTCTTTTCTGTTGTTTCTGCACAAACATTTTGTTAGTCTGTCTATCTGAATCACCCATCCATGTATTGCGCTCATCAAAATTTTAAATTAATTGAAGCTATTCATTACTATATGATTTGGATCTGGAAAAATTACAGAGATATATTTGTATGGCATTTTGTGAAACGTTGTATTGTCCAGTTCTTAAGGATTAAACTGCTCTAACCTTTCTCTCACATTATAAAGTGTCATTTCATGTAATAAAGACAACTGGGCATTGCTCTTGGCAGGTGTCCTATGGGCTTTCTAACAGGACACCGTTTGGGAAGCTTGATTTTCTTATATTTTTTATTAAATGCAGACTGTTACTGTAAGTGGGAATAACTAATATAACTTGGTTGTGTTTTCTGATCTTCTGAGAAAGATATGTCTACAATCAAACATCTTATATCATGACAAATTAAAAAAAAAAGACATTTGTTTTCAATATGATCGCTCAGAAATGAACATGCAGAAACAAATGATCTTGAAACATGTACAATAAAGCTTTGCAGGACTTTTTCCTATGTTTATATATACCTGCATGCATTAGCAGAGAGATATGCAATTCTTTTATGTCATTAATTTTTTCCTTATATTTTCTTGTAGGACAATAATTTATTGGCCCTTGATCAGAGTCCTTTAAAAAGAAACTAATTTTGATAGGTATGCTTGTCTTTGTTTTTGTATTTGGAAGTTGTCAAATACGCTACGGGACTCTTTCCTGTAGCTGAGGTGATAACCCAATTACAAATTTTGCAAAATTTGTCAAAAATACTTTGACAAATTTATCACAAGGTCCTTACTCAAATCCCGCATTCATCATTTATCCTCTTTTTAAAAAAATTGATAAAATTTATTTCAGTATTTTTTGAGTTAATATGCAAGTACTGTTATTGATAATTAACATTTCAATAAAAGGCAACTTTTATAGCACTAACACTAAAATATTCAAGAAACTTGAAATTATATTTCATGTTGCCTAGCAATTAAACTCAAAGTGAATATACAAGTATGTATATATCACCTATTATCTTAATTAAAACAATGTTACATGAATATATTTTCATACAGACACATATATTTGATTTTATATGTTGGACATATGATGGTCGAGATGAACATAGCTTAAGCATCTTGAGACCTGTTTAATGCCCAAGTGCTCATGCGATTACCAATGACAACCAGATGGTTGTTGTTGTTTAATGCCCGTGTCTTGGAATTTCTTGACAGAACATCCTTATCTGTAGGAAAAAACATGTACAGTTTAAATTATGGTTCTTCATAGGATCCTGTCATGTCCTAAGTTATAAAGTTTTTCATTCTGTTGATTTTGACAACTTAAGTGGCAGAACTCAGTAGTATTCTACTTTCACAGTTATGTGGGGTATGAATATACAGACCAATTCTCATGCTTTGACGCTATGCCAACTTACTATCTGATGTGCTGCTGATGATATTTCTTAGTGTGTCAACACCAGTGCTTCGTGTTTTTTATTTGCTTTGGTAAATAGGTGCCATACTGCATGTTCTTGATGTTCCTATTAAGGATCTCATGTATCAGGTAGCATGGCACTTTACTACATGGTACAATAGGGAGCATAGCAACACAGCACTATGCTGGCATGGTGCTCATACTGGTTAGTACCTTTGCCATGTCAGCTCATGCTGACCAATGTGTACTATTCTTGCACATTCCTTAGGTCTAATGGTGCATGCCTACTTGGTTTCAGACTGTATTGTAACAAACAATGGTTGACAGCCCTTTTTTAATATGCGTGTCATCTTCTATATATCTGTGTCCCTCTTTAACTGACTATACCCTCTGAAATAACAGGTTATTTTTCCAGCCCTTGACAAACGTGTGAAGAATGTTGCAAGAACATATTTTCTTGAGCACAAAGGGGAACATGACCTTTTTAAACAGTTATTTGATTTACTGGACTTAAATGTTCATAATGATGGCATTGCTAGAAGAGAACTTGCTTCATGTACTGGTGCTATACAAACGTCAATTATGCAGCACATATCTAAGGAGGAGGAGCAGGTAGATATTTCTTTAGATATCTAATTGTATAATTGACGTGCATCTTATTTTTGTTTCTATCATATAACAAGAGATCACTGATTTTAAGGACTGGGCTTTGGTTATTGATGCACTATGAAAGATGTGCTCTGCAAGGTTCTGACTGCACCTAGCTGTTACCATACGTGCATTATATAGCTCCTTATTTTGCCACACTCTAGTAGTCTGTCAAAAATCCATGTTCTTAGACAGAATTAAGTTGTATTATCGTTTAGTATGTCCTTTTTGTGTCCAAAAATTAGTTACCAACTTCTCTATCAAAATATTTTTCTTGTTTATGATGGACTTGCTTTTTTTTCGAATTTAATTGGTTCTTTTATCACTGGTTCGTTTCTTGTGTTAGTATCTTGTTCTCGATAACTTGTTAGGAAATGATATCACCATGAATTTGCTTCCTTATTTTTCTGACTATTCTTGTCATAGATTAGTCATTTGCAAACTGGATTTTCTTAGTTTTCTACATCATTATTAGTTGTAATCTTATCATCTATGTTCTGTTCATATCTATGACTTTCTACTTGATTCAAGTTTTTCTCCATTATCCAACAAATGCTGATTTGGTTGTCAGTTTCCTGGTTGGTTCAAGCTCTACATCGTGTAAAAAATTTAACATTACTGTTTTGCTTGTCAATTTCTTGGTTTTGTTGTAGGTTTTCCCACTTCTTATTGAGAAATTTTCACTTAAGGAGCAAGCTGATTTGGTTTGGCAGTTCCTGTGTAGCATCCCTGTGAACATAATGGTAGACTTCCTTCCGTGGCTTTCTTCTTGTGTTTCACAGGATGAACATAAGGATATGATGACATGTTTATGTAAAGTAGTACCAAAAGAAAGGCTTCTTCAGCAGGTAAGAATGTGAAACCAGTAGCATGATCTTTGAACTAGTTTACAATCCATTCTTAATTATAGGCTCCAAAACCATTAGGTTATATTTGCATGGATGAAAGGGAAAAGTTTCACAAACCAGAGTATGAGCCATAATGATGTATCATGGCCCTGCATTGATCATGCCAATACCAGGAAGAGGAAACATGCAGAATCAGATAGCAATTTTGTTGATTCACCAAGGGCACACCCAATAAATGAAATTTTGGACTGGCATAATGCTATCAGAAAGGAGGTTAATGACATTGCAAAAGAAGCAAGACAAATACAACTTTCTCAAGATTTCTCTGATCTGTCTACCTTCTATTCAAGGCTTGAATTTGTTGCTGATGTATGCATCTATCACAGGTAAATTATCTTCATGCTGATTCTTTTAATACCTTATTTCTTCTTTTAAAAAAATAGATTAGATGCTGTGTCTAGTTTGAAAGCCTTCTGTCATTGGCATCTTAACCTGAATGTCTGGAAAAGTTTCTCTGAATGACATCGGAATCTGAATGTTTGAATTCGGAACACCATATTTTATTGCTCTATCTGTCACTTACTTTTATCTGTTCATATTTTTTTATGTTTCTCTAGATTGTTTGTTTTCACTTAGCTGCTTGTCTGGCAATTCATGATCACCATTTGGAAATTGTCTATGTCAGTATGTCTAATGTTTTTGGCTTGTAGTTTCGCTCTTCTCTGATAATTTGTACAATTTCTTGTGCAGTATAGCTGAAGATCAAATTTTATTTCCAGCAGTGGATATGCCAGTCTCATTTGTGGAAGATCATACTGAAGAAAAGAATCAGTTTAACAAACTCAGTTGCCTAATCAAGCATATCGAATGTGCTGGTGTCAACTCAGTTTCTCCTGAATTTTACTCAAAGCTATGTTCACATGCAGATCGAATTATGGTGACTATTCAAAGGCACTTCAATGTTGAGGAAGCTCAGGTATATCTCATATTGTCGGTAGACTACTTTTCTAAGGTCTCCTGAACATGCTCTATTTCATATATTTTCACTTTCGTAGGTGCTTCCTATAGCAAGGATATCTTTCTCTCCTGAAAAGCAACGGAAGATTATTTATCGGAGCATATGTGTAATGCCACTAAGACTTATAGAGCGTGCTTTACCATGGTTAGTTGCAACACTTTGTGAGGATGAAGCAAGGTCATTCCTCCAGAATATGAAACTGGCAGGTGAAGTTTTTCATTCTTCCTTTAGTATTTTGACGTCTGTAAAACGCAAGTGATACTAGTGGAAACCAATGCAATATTATGATTCCACTTTCTGTTTGTGGAATAAATATCACATTGTTGGTGTATGACCTGTCAGACCATATGAGTGAGGACTGTTGTCATGCTTTCACAAAATAAGAGACCAGAACAATCTGTAAAATAAAATGTATGATTGAGATAATTGTTCAAGTCGCTTCTTACACCACTTCTGCTTTCCGCTTATGTTTTGCAGCCTCATCATCTGAGACAGCACTAGTTACACTTTTTGCTGGTTGGGCATGCAAGGGTCAACTGCACAATATCTCGAGATCTGGCAGGTTTACATGCTTGTCTTTAAAAGTGGCAGATGGTTTCTTTCAAGAAGAGAAGGATAAGATGGAACAGAATTGTGGTCAAGCATTCTGTGCATTTGCTTCTCCATTAGGAGAGATATCACCTGTCCATACAGAGAATGACAAGGATCCTGTTGACCGATGTTGCTTCCCACAATCTTGTAGAAACAATAATGAGGTTGGAACTTTAGATATTTTAGTTCTCCAAAAGCATTTTTCCAATAAGCAAACTTGCTTTGCTTCTGGATTAGGACTTAACAGCAATAGCCTACCTGTAGATTCCATGTCTAAAAAATCGGAGTGTTCCTTGTCTTGCAATTCTTCTGCTCCTCATATAAACTCAAATCTCTTTTCCTGGGAGACAGAAATCACCTCATCCAATTCGGCACATGAATTCAGGCCTATTGATACCATATTTAAGTTTCATAAAGCAATTCGTAAAGATTTAGAATATTTGGATACGGAGTCCGAAAAGCTTATAGGTTGTGATGACTATGATGCATTTCTTTGCAATTTTAGTAGAAGATTTTGTTTGTTGTGGGGCCTTTATAAAGCTCACAGTAATGCTGAAGACCGGATTGTATTTCCAGCTTTAGAATCAAGAGAAACCCTTCACAATGTTAGCCACTCCTATATTCTGGACCACAAACAGGAGGAGAAGTTATTTTCAGATATATCTGCAGTTCTGACAGAGCTTTCACAATTACATGAAACGAATAACAAGACATATAAGATGGATGACACAACTGGAAGTGACTGCAATTACTCTGTCCATGATATTTGTTGGACAAGGAAGCACAATGCACTTGCTACCAAGCTTCAAAGTATGTGCAGATCCATACGAGTTACTTTGGACCAACATGTTTTTATGGAGGAACTTGAACTCTGGCCATTGTTTGACAGCTACTTCTCTTTTGAGGAGCAAGACAAGATAGTTGGATGCATAATTGGGATGACTGGAGCAGAAATTCTTCAGTCAATGTTATCCTGGGTAACTTTTGTTCTAACAGAAGAGGAACATGACAAGATGATGGAAACATGGAAGGAAGCTACCAAAAACACTATGTTTAATGAGTGGCTGAATGAATGGTGGGGTGCAAGACCTATTTCTTCACATGACCCTGAAGAGGCAAATGTTCTTCCAAAAGGTTTGGTGTTGTGTTATTAATAATTTGTATCATAACCTTATCTACGTCAATAGAATAGTACAGAGACATTTGAAACTTATGTGAGTCTTTTGTCTTCTTTCAATTCACATTATTCTATTAGGAATGGAACAACAAGAGAACCTAGATCAAATTGATCAGACATTCAAGCCTGGTTGGAATGATATTTTTCGAATGAATCAAAATGAGCTGGAGTCAGAGATACGAAAGGTTTCTCGAGACCCAACACTTGATCCACGAAGAAAGGCATATATTATTCAAAATCTTATGACAAGGTTTTCATGGATTAGATTCATGTTTTTTATACCATTTCTAAACTTGGATCATATGTTTATGTATTTTTGACCTTTGAACTAATTACTGCAGCCGCTGGTTAGCTGCTGCTGCTCAACAGAAATTGCCACATGCATCTACCAGTGAGGACAAAAATGGTGATGTTCCAGGATGTTCACCATCATATAGGGATCTGGAGCAACAGATATTTGGTTGTGAGCACTATAAAAGAAACTGCAAGCTCCTTGCTGCTTGTTGTAAGAAGCTCTTCACATGCAGGTTCTGCCACGACAGCGTCAGTGATCACACAATGGATAGGTAAATTGTTCTGAAAGCATCTGGTTATAGTCTCAACAACAGAGATAACAACACTTTATTGGTGTCAGTTATTTATTTTCTTTATAAAATACTTATCCTTATGTGAGAAGTTACGTTCATGTCATTATCACCAACTTTTTCCATAGTTCACTGATCATTTAGCCAATAGTAGACCTGATGCAAGCCTGGGAGCCCTTATCTCATGAGAATGCTGTTCCCAAGCTTGTCACAGTGGAGGTTTGTCAAGGAAGCAACACCCATGCAGATATAGGTATTACCCATGCTAAGGTAGCGTGTAGAAGACTGGAGGGAAGATAAGGGAGAAATAAGGTAAGATAAGGTGAAACTATGGTCAACTAACCTGAACTACCCAATACTCCTATCAATTAAAATAACATGCTTGGGAATTTTTTTTCCCAATACTCCTTTCTATTCCATGATGGTCAAATCCTAGATGTTGATGACCAGCTCTGAATCACTGAATGTGCATTCACTTTGCATATTTACTTACAAGCCATTACTTACTGTATATAGCAACAAAGTTATATTGGCTCTACCTATTTTTAAAGTCTTCTATGACTGGTTTGCAGGAAAGCAGTGACGGAAATGATGTGTATGCGCTGTCTGAAAGTCCAGACAGTTGGTCCAACTTGCAAGACAGATACCTGTAATGGATTTCCAATGGCAAAATACTTCTGCAAATTTTGCAAATTTTTTGATGATGAAAGGTACTGCACTTAGCCCTAAAATATTTGGATGCATAATTGATCAGAAGTTTATTCAGAAAACGAGCATGGTTTAC
The DNA here is from genome assembly GCA_004837865.1 of Musa balbisiana. NCBI lineage: Eukaryota > Viridiplantae > Streptophyta > Magnoliopsida > Zingiberales > Musaceae > Musa > Musa balbisiana. Next base: position 18,569,675 of record CM017188.1, on the reverse strand, counting down.
TGATCATTATTTTATCTAAGGGTCTCAATGCAACTTTAGCATTGTTCTTCTTTATAGTTTGAACATTGATTTCTGGATTACATAGCTAAGCCAGGATTGGGCCTTCAAATTTTTGCTTGGCAGTCGATATGGATTTAGTTTTAGTCTGCAAATTGTGTTGCTCAAATAAGTGAACTCTTCTTGTTTAGTCTACATTATATTTTCCGTTCCTATTAATGTCAAAGTTGAACCCATTGGAATGACATGGGATTCCCGAAACACCTTTCTGTGAGAGTCAATTGTTTATATTAACTTGCTAGCATAGAATTGCCAGTCAGATTAATTTACCTACTCGATTGTATTCAGTGACTACTAGATACGATTTCCTTTCCTGATATATAAGATTTAAAAGACATTTACTGTTTTTCTTTCGGTAGAAAATTTTTCATGCTCTTGTAACAACTTTTTAACAGACTTCATGCATAGGTGTGCTGAAAAGTTGAAAAAGTCTGTCTGATCGATCGAGTCTGAGTAAAACAATTAGTGATATTGGCACTGATTCTGATTATATGAAGAAAGAGCAAATTGAATACGTTATCAATACAATAATTTCATATTGTGTTGTTTTTAAATTGGCAACAACTTGCTGATGAAAAAGATGTGGGGGTCTCTTACGAGGTATAACTTAATCATAGTGCTTAAACAAAGATAAAAGAATGGGTGGCCCAAGGCTTCTGCCAATCTGAGATGCTGGGAGCATCATTATATGCAGTCTTACCCCATCAAGCATGGAGCCTGCACTTAAACATTAATGTTCTTAGACAAAGATGCTGGGTTTAAGTATCTGATATCGCTTACTGCTTGAGTGCAGAAATAAATTTGTATTACACGATAAGGGTCTCTCAGAATTATGTTGGGTCATATTGTTAGTTCATATAGAACAACTGTCTGACCTTCTGACCTTGTAGCTCTTTGTATTATTTAAAACTTAAAAGAATGGTTTAGAGATGATTTCATCTAGGAGTAAAAGTTTCTCTATGATTCTTTTTTTTTTTTCCCTTTCTCTATGATTCTTTACAATGATATATTCTTTTGTTTATAACTGAACTCCTGAAATAATTGAGTCTATTTCAGGACTGTATATCACTGTCCATTTTGCAATTTATGTCGACTTGGAAAAGGACTTGGCATCGATTTCTTTCACTGCATGAAATGCAATTATTGCCTAGGCATGAAGTTAGTGGACCATAACTGCAGGGAGAAAGGTCTAGAATCAAATTGTCCCATATGTTGTGATTTCCTGTTTACATCAAGTACGCCTGTCAGAGCTTTACCATGCGGCCATTTCATGCATTCAGCTTGCTTTCAGGTGAAAGTTTCTCTTGATACAAGGATATGATTTCAGCAATCTTTCTTGTTTTCTTCTCTGATAACTTTTAGGATCGTTAGAGCCTAACTTGCTTTCTGACCTACATAGGCATATGCTTCCAGTCACTATACCTGCCCGATCTGCAGCAAGTCTTTAGGAGACATGACGGTAAGAATCATTCTATTTATTTTATCATCCTCAAGTTTAAAAAGGGCTTTTAGGCTGTTATCTCAAGAATTAACATAGTTGTTTGGTTAATTTAAGAAATCTTAGAAAATTTAAGACCTCAATATCTCGAATTTTGCTATCATGATGAGGAAACCACGGATCCATGGAAGAGCATCAATTTCTTACTTGCTCACAAACCCATCAGACAAGTAGGGGTGAAGTGTGGTGTCCGTTATCAGGGTGGCAGCTTATGTACCTAATGATCACCTAGGCCTTCTTTTCATGTTTAGGTTCTTTCGACGATAACAACACATGGTCTTATCATCACTGTCATCAACATGTTACTTTGTTTTACATTTCTGCCTCTGTTTTTAATTCAATTGTGATTTTTCAAAGGTTAGTGGCAAGATTTCAGGCACCTAAGTGCAGCACTTACTTCTTTGCTGTAAATGATGCATCTACATCCCTTCAGGTCTATTTCAGCATGCTTGACACCTTGCTAGCTTCAGAACAGCTTCCAGAAGAATACGGAGATCGTTGTCAGGTTTGTTATCTTACTCCTGATCTTCTATTGCGGCTCTTCTTAGTATCTAAAACAGCATTTCATTTTGCTCATTCCAAGTTATGTTCTTCGCCAGGACATACTCTGCAATGATTGTGATAAAAAAGGGATGTCTCGCTTTCATTGGCTCTACCACAAATGTAGCTTCTGCGGCTCGTATAATACCAGGGTAATCAAGAATGAAGCCAACTCTTGTCTCACATCAAGCAATTGAAGAGTTATTTGGGCATTTCTATCTCAATTTTTCAAGTTCAAATTTTCTGTATAATATTATAAATTTTCTTTATCGATAGGGGAATCGTCTAGGATTATTTGGATATGTCCAAAGCATACTTACAGATGCATCCATCTCACAGAATCAATTACTTCTGATTAAAGATACAAGAGGTAAAGAAATATGTTAATGAGAATTTTGTGATAGTTCGGTTCACCTACTTCAACTAGTTGAAGTAGTAACATGCTCTAAAATATGCAATTTTATATTTGTTTTTGCAAAAGGTAAATGGTGAAAGCTAGTTTTGTTTTTGAAAAGATATTAATCAGCTAAGTTAGCTATCAAATAAAATGGTAGATTTTTGGATGTAAGAACAGGACATCAGGTGAAGTTGATGTTTTCTTTAGGCAATTGAACGGTTTCTTTTCATCTAGTACACAGCAGTGCCGAATGTGAAAATGTCTTTTGGGACAAGTTCTAAGAGAAAATTTTGAGACATTTCATTGACTTTAATATTTCTATTGGCTATATTTTGAGGAGGTAATTATAGATTATTTTATGTAGTTAGACTTTTTTAGCACTTTTATCTAGACTTAAAAAATTTATATTAAAATCTTTATAGTCATGAAAGTGAAACATTTAGCTTCATTTACTCTAACATCGTCGGTTTTACTGATAGAAACATTGAAACAAAGGGTAAAAAAGTAAATTTAATATTATAGTGGATGATGTTAGTGGTGGTGGATGATAGTGCTGTTGGAGATTGTAAGTGAATATTATAGATGATGAGAGTGACAATGAGAAGTGAGGGTCGTTCTACATCTCTGTCGACACTGATACAAATGTAGAGCAACAAAAGAGTCGTTCAGGTGGCTATTGTGGATAAGGAAAGGGACGACGAGAGGTGAGGGTTGGTTTGCATATTTGTTGACGTTGATGCAGTTGCCGAGCGGTTATTTCATCGCTCTGCATTTACATTAACGGCCCTTTTGTTGCTTGGCAATTATATTGACACCAATGCAGATGTAGAATGATGTTTTACATTTACGTTGATGTCAATATAGTTATCGAGTAATGAAAGGACTGTCGATGCAATATCAAGCAACCCTTTTGTGACTATATCGATGCAGATGCAAAGCGACTTTTACCTCTCGTCGTCGCTCTTCTCATCTACAACAATCACTTGAGTGGCCCTTTCTCCAATCTATAACTGCATCAACGTCGACGCAGTATTTAAGTGACGAAAGGGCTATCGATGCAAATGTCGAATGACTATTTCGTCACTTAGCAATTGCGTCGGCAATGACGCAGATACAAAGTGGCCCTCGTCTCTCGTTGTCGCTCTTCTCATCCACAATCACTCGTAGTCCCCAACGATGTTATCGTCCGTCACTATCAATTTAAACGTTAAGATTATCTTTTTATTCTTTGTTTTTATATTTTTGTTGATAAAATCGATGACGTTATTAGTAAATAGAGTTATATGTTTAACTTTCATAACTAACTATTGAGACTCTAATATAAGGTCATTGATTAATGTATAATTAACCTCATTTTGAGATATCTTAAAATTATTTTGCAGGTGCATATGTATTTCAGTAATACGATGGACGTGGTGTTGTATGAATTTGAGATTTGGCATCGTTGGTGTATTTTACTGATGATAACACTTATAATTAATGGGTTTAGATTTGAGGCCAAATCGAACAAACTCATCGACAATTTTTTTTTTTTGGTAAGTAAACTCATCGACAATTACTGATCAATCCATCATAATCCATCTCAATGTGCTCGAGTCGTTCGCCACCGTTAGTCGAAATATAAATAATACTTTCTAAGCTATGATGGCTGCAATTTAATATCTAATAATAACGAATTGGCGAAGAGACGTCACCAGTGAGATCACGGATTCGAATAAACTCAGGCCCCAACAATGATGGGGTCCAAAAGCTCCAACCCCTTTCCCGGCGACTTCGCCTTCCGTTCTGTCCCCAACGTAAGTCCTCATGGCTGTGACCCCAATGAGTAGTCCGAGAAAAGAAAGATGGATGGTTTCTTGAGCATCAAGGGCTTATGCTTATTGCCTTTTTATGACTTAATCAGATAGGTAGCCGAAGAAAGATGGTTTCTTGAATGCTTATAGCTTTGTTGTTTACCTTTGCTCCGTCGAATTCTTGGAAGACTACCATATTCTCCTCCTCCTCCTCCTCCTCCTCCGAGAGAGAGAGAATAAAGCGCCTTGCTGCCTTTGCTGCTTCGCCTTTTCCTCCGTTCTTAATACTTCTTTCTCTTCTTCCCTCGAAGCGGCCTCGATTAGGGTTCTCGAGAGGAGCAAGGAAGCATGCCATCATGATGGCTCAAGGTTGCGAGGTGGGATTCGACACCGTCCCAAAGCGATCGAAATAATGTACGAAGTATGTGTCTCGATAAACATGCTTAATTACATGTTACCCCTATATATAATAATAAAAGTAAAATATGTATATTTATTTACAATAATTTCATCAATTTTACTAATAAAAATATAAAAATAAAAAATAATTTTAATATTTTAATTGGTGATAATGGACGGTATCGGTAGTATTAAACAACGACATCGTTGAGGGCCGTAAGTGATTATTGTGGATGAGGAGAGTGACGACGAAAGGTGAGGGTCATTTTATATCTACGTTGGCATCGATGTAGTCGCCAAACAACAAAAGGGCTGCTCGACATCTGCATCAGCACCAACGCAGGTGTAGAGCGACGTCACTTGATGATTGCATCGACTCTGATGCAGATGCAGAGCGTCGAAAGGATTGCTCGATAATTATATCAGTATCGATATAAATGTAGAGCAACCCTCACATCTTGTTGTCTCTCTTCTCATTTACAACAGTTATTCACAACCTCTAGTAGCATCATTTCTACCATCATTGATGTCCTCCGTTACTACTAATTAGAACATTAAAATTATCTTTTTATCTTTTATTTTTATATTTTCATTAGTAAAATTGACGACGTTAGGGTACATAGACCTAGATATTTCACTTTCGTAACTATAGAGATGCTAATATAACTTTTTAAAGTGTTAGGATTGGAATACTAAAGGTAACTAACTACATAGGGTAATTTATAATTAGAGCTATATTGATGGAAACACAACATGTGACATCATGTGCGAGGTCAACGTAAAAGTGATGAGTAAAAAGATAATTTTAATATTTATTTCGTTTCAACATATAGAATGTTAAAATTACATTTTTATCAGTAAAATCACTAGAAACGAAAGGGATGTTAAAATTATCCTTTTATCAATCATCTTTTCGCACGAAATGAGTAGTTATGTTTTCTATAACCGATTGTGTAAAAAAAAAGTGATTATTTATTTAATTTTTAGAACCGTAGAGATCTTAGTATGAATTTTTAATTAGAAAGATGGTGATGCAAATAAAGTTGTTCTTCAAACCACTTACGATTCATCATGCCCACCACCGTATTCTTGGGTTGATAAGGAGACAGGTAACGATGTATACCATTCATATGTATTGTTCTTTTGAATGAATATTATTAAGCTTACGACAACTTTTTATCGATACGATAAATTGTCCCAACATTGGACAAGAAAAAAAATTAAAAGCTCAAGATGAAGCTAAAGAAAATTAAAGACTTCTACTACTAAGGAAGCCACATACGCATGCAACGATCTTTATCATTGGGATCGAGTACTATATTTATCCTTTCTCTCATCTCATCCGCCATCTTCTCCCTTATCTTCTAATCAACAATCATCAAACTATATATATCATATCCAAAGTTTTCACCATGCGACCCGCAAGATCGATCATAAACAACGTTGAGAGAGTGTGAGTAACAAAGTCTGAAATGTTTCAAGAGCGCAAGTGACGTATCGCATGAATCCAAAGAGACATCCTAGTGGCTGAAGTGTTAAAATTGCAATAGGCATAATATAGTCGATTTGGATATGAATGTGGATAGAAGCTACCTTCACTCCAAGAAGGTAAGATCAAACAGGCATCTCAGGTGGATACGGAAAACAGGACAGAATGAAACAAGCAAGAAGCTTGCGAGCTTTCCAATAACTAGCTTGTATTACAACAAACAACAGTGAGAAAAGGACAGCACTTATGTACAGATTTCCATCGGCAAACCGAGAAAGCAGATTTGCTGATTGCACAATGTTTTCTCTGCATTGCAAGAACAAGAATGTGATGGGCAAAAACTTAATACATACGCCCAACTACAGCTATAACTGCAAAATGAATTTGGCATTACAATGACAATGCAAATCCTCTCTTGCATGCTAGACGATTTTGATTAAGCTGGTGCGGTGAAGCCTACACTAGAGAAGGTGAGGAAGCAAATTGTACCTGTCCTTCAGGTCACTGAAATGAGTTCGAAATGAGAATAAAAGTGCACCGGCAGTGTTCATCATCTTTCACTACCTGCAAATCTACAAAATGAAGCAAAATTAGGCAAAGCTAATAGAAGAATCCTTTGCGTTAATTGAACTCATAAAATAGCAGAAAGTGTCTTTTAGTTGCATGCTGAGTTTGACAAACCCTTCCTTAAGTTAGCTAGCTTTTGTATTTTATTCCACTGCCCTCTGCCTAAGAAGTGGGGAGAAGAGACCAGAGCCATGATAACACATTGAGCTGTCTAAACCATCATTCACCTGAAAATATCCTCAAACAAGTTCTATAGGATCTGTAGGCTTCTAGAGGTATGAGGCTCGGACTGATTATCCATAATCTAGATATCCTGTTTCAACTGTTCATCCAGCTTCCCATGCACCTGACAAAAGAATGGTTTTAACATCATGGGTTTGTTAATATGTATATCTACATTGAATTAATTTAGGTGTAGGCTCTCCAAGAATAAGTAAACCAGACACTTCAGTGTCGCTGATTATGCCTCCAACTTGTATCTATGGCTACTGTCACATTAGAGAATCAGAAAAAGAGAGAGAGAGAGAGAGAGAGAGAGAGAGAGAGAGAGAGAGAGGATCACTTTGACTTCAATGGCTAGCCCTAACAATGAAGCCAGTGGAGAACTCTGATGACGGGCAATGATCCCTGCAACAATGTGGATAAGACAAGCTGTGCCAAACTAATATGTGCTTGTAAGAGCCTAATATTATGAATTTCTATGCTGCTCCATGCTCTTTCAGTTGTTGACCAATGTCTTTCTCAACATGCGTCCAGGCATATGATTGACCAACATGAGTGGCTTGATTTCTACACGTATAATTGGCAGGTGGAAGAATATTTTAAACCAAAGAAAATTATCATCATATCACATATTTTGACTTTTTAATTCAAATTAAAAAGTATGCAATAATTTGAATCATAGTGACTACATTTGACTGTATATTACAATAAATTAGAGAAACTTAAACGATCAAAAAGATGACCATGAGCGGAATATGCTCAGGTCAAGAGCATGCATAATAAACATTCTTAAAGCAAGAGTATCTTCGAGTTCTCATGGTACTATGATTTGCAACTAAAAGTGATTCTTGCTCTCTAAACAATCCAAAAGCATTTGCATTCATAGACCTTTTCATATATATTAAATTATCTGGTCATTAATGTTCTTTACTTATTTTAGACGATGAAATATACATGATTATCCTATGAAGCACTTAGCTAACATCCTCACTGTCTGGTTCACTAACTGTTACAACCCCTAGTTCAAGTGGATTGAACTGATTGTAATGAGTATTAAGTTCCTGATAATTTGATTTCAATCTAAGGATGATTATATGCATAGCACAGTCAATACTATAGTACTGCAACATAATATCAATATTTACCTGTACAATAGTGCTACAGCAGTTGGGGACCTGTTTCAGAATTGGCTGATCTTAGTATTCCCAAATCACCCTGGTCCCAACTCTGAAGGTTGTGTATACAAATTGCTTTGAACCGTCTGTTGGTTCTCGTGCTGAGAATGTTGCTGCTCCTGCTGATGCTGAGGTTGCTGTTGTTGCTGCTGCTGTTGCTGCCACTGCCCCCCAACATCTTGACCATGCAGTGGCACACCTCCTGGCAATTGATGTGGTACTAAGCTCTGGCTGGAAGAAGGCACTAAAGCTTCACTCCCTACTACAGTTTCCTGTGCTGGCCTAACCACTTGAGCCATTGGAGGCGATGCATCTGTATCATATATTGGCTCTGGATTCCACAGGGTTGGAGATGAAACCGCAGGAGCACAAGTGCCTGAATCACTACCCTGAGTAATTGATGCACTCGGAACTGTCTTATTAACTGGGCCCTGATCAGTTGATGATTGCGCCCTACCATCAGAGTTCATCTGCCGATTTTGCTGAAGCATTATTCTTTGAGTGCTTTGTTGAGATTGATTCATATAACGCTGCTGCGGTTGTTGATGTTGTTTAGGCAAAGACACTGAAGAAGGAATTGGAGCTTGCTGAGAAGTTAACATGTTATGGCTGGGTGAACTTTGAGCAGAGCCTTGATTGCAGGTATCAGAAATTGGTGATATTTGCTTTGTTGACTGTGGAAGTGGATGAGGGTAGATATTTGTTTGACTTCCAGGTTGATGCAATGCTGGGTTCAGACCTGGGTTACCAGGAAAAAATCCTTGGCCCTGCTGCATCATATGTTTATCAGAAACTTGGTTCTTAGAAGTTGTTGAAAAGCCACTAATTTGAGGGGTGTCTGCTGATAAGTTATGATGAATTAACACATTCCCCCTGCCTAATCCTTTCATAAGTTTGACCTGCTGTTGAGACTGTTGCCTTTGCTGCTGCTGTTGTAGTTGTTGCTGCTGCTGCTGCTGTCTTGGCTGATGATGTTGAACCTGTTGCCGTTGTCTTTGCTTCATAATCTGATTTGACATTCCAGGTGGTGGGTTCCTTGATATACTTTGTTGCTTCTGTTGACCTTGTGAAGAAGATACTGGAGTCACAGGAGAACATGGCTGTGATTGCGGTTGGATCTGTGAATTATTTTGAATAGGTGACACTGCATTTTGTCCAGAGATATGGTGTTGTTGATGAGGCATCAACCGTTGTTGGAGTTGCCTCTCTTTAGCAACCCGGATGGCATATGCCTGTTGCTGAGGGCTCGAGTGGTTTGTGCCTTGTATGTGATGATGGTGAGGGTTTCCAAGCATGTGTGCTTGTTGCAGCATCTGATGAGATTGTTGGTGTTGCTGAACTGGAAATGTCTGAATTGGTGCAGGAATCACTGCATTGGAAAAGGAGGCGCCCAGACCATTGAAAGGTGGAACAGACTGCCCATTCGCTTGTGAGGCTTGCATCTGTATTTCTTGCATCATCATTTGCTTATGTTCCTCTGGATTTTGACCAGGCTACACAAAAATAGGTTTTAATATCACTCACCACCAAAAGTGCATTATTCTTTATAAAGTATAAAAAGATTATTTCCATTTTTATGTCTTTGGACCATCTTTGTAATTTCTAATGCATGTTTAGAATTGTTATACACTATTCCAAATCAACTCAAGCTAAAAGTCTAAAATAAATTTGAGCCAACAAGGATACAAATAAAAAGTATTCTTAAAATTGATTCTAAGTCAAAGTACTAGTGTAGCAATCAATTAATCTCTTAGTGTATTATCTTGCATGAAACAAACCATACCATATGACGAAAAAATAATCAAACCAAAGTATTAATAGTAGGTACTAAGTCCAAAAACACAAAAACATTATATCATTGTTTCCTGTTATAGAACTTTTGAGGTATCACAATTTTCTCACTCAAATTATTGACACCCTCACCAAAGCACTAATATGTAATCCCCATAATTCATGGTTTGCAATGTGGGACTAAACCAAGGAAATTCCATTGCCACATGTCAGCTCACACAAAAGGCCTGCTGAAAGTGATTTGATACTACTTGTGATGATCCAAGAAAGTCATTAGCCTAATAACTATATGATACAAGTCTTGCCACATAGCTCAAAATCCTTAATGCAATAACAGGGCAGCAAGTCCATATCATATATGGAAGTCTATCCTCAAATTATTTCCTAATGTTAAAGTATTGATATAAGTCTATCTACTTATTCCAACATATTAGGAGGAGCATTCAAGTATTCTACTAATATAAACATTCCTTCATCTATAAATGGACTATATTTATAAAATGTCAATATGATAGACCAAAAATATCTTCCCTCATAACCCTAGTTTTAGTTGCAAAATTCACAGCTCATCTACATTTCTGAGTTAAATTTGATGCCAACATCAATATAAAAAACATAGAGACAGGGGTTAACATGTTCATTGTACTGCAGGACTTATTGTGGCACATACTACACTGTCACAAAATTTCCATGTGGTAGAAATCCGTGGATGTGCCAATCACAGATATGTAACAGACAGTATCAGTCGCAGGCTTGGTGTAAATACCACTGGGTCCAGCACTGACCCTCGCAGAAAGGTCAGTATGTGCAGAACTCATAGGGTTCATCTGATACGTTTGATTTGAAGACTACTTCAACATCTCTCATTTTTTGTAGCTAATACTGTGCCTATAGCAACAAGCAAATGCCAGAAACAGGCATGTAGGTAAATGCTCATATCCTTAGGAAGAGGCTAGTAGGTAAATGCTCATATCAAACGTAAGATCTGATGAACGAATACAATAATATAATGGCCAAGTAACTCATTCCTACAGGCAAATAATAGCTAAGGAAAGGCTCTGTTCAACCATCAAAGGGGAAGAGAAGGAACTACTCATTCTAAACCAACAGAGTGATATGAGATATGTTGCAAGTTCATATCTTCTCATGAAATGCAAGCTCAACATCACTCGTAGAAGATTACCCTTAATCTGGTGAAATGCAAGCTTCCAGAGTCACATAATAACAACACTTGTCTACTAGACACTTATGCAGTGCTTTATAAGATGTTATTTGTTTTCTTTCTAATTAATGTTATTCATTTTATCTCTCAAACTATTTTAGGTGCTGATATGGACTGAACATGGACATACACATTGTCCCTCTGTGGGCTGATTCCTGAAAAACCATTCAGATGGCTAATTCATAAAGTAACTCTGCAAAACAAGTGATACTACATGGTTTTAGAATTGCCTTAGCATGGCCTTTAATGTGTCCCTATTGTCAATGAAGTGCAAGTCATGACTCAAATCATCAAGATTGCAGTTAGGCAGTTACTATTCTAAAAACAGTTGACTAACACAAAATGGTTCTTATAAGAAATAATGATAACATATGCAGAAAATAAATCATGGTACAAACGTTAAGCAACATAAATTGGTGCAAGCAATTGCAAAACTCACCCGAAGCATCTGCAGAGGATCCCGTGGCCGCATCATTGAGTTTCCTGGGCTAGATACAGAACCTGGATGCACATTCACAGAATTTGGCACCCCATTTCCACCACTCGAAAGAATATTTCCAGTGGAAACTATGTTCAACATGCCTGGGGAACTTAATCCTTGAAATGCTGGCCTTGTCATGGGCATTCCTCTGGTCATCCCAGACATCATCCCCATAGTACTAGCTACAGGCAACATTCGAACACCACGATCAACTCCCATTGGCAAAGCTCCAGGTAATGACATACTAGATTGCTGAAGGGTTCTTCCAGAAAGCATTTGGCTATACTGCTGCATTCTTTGTGGATCATCAACAGGTAAGCTAGATGGTCTTGGCACACCGTACCTCTGGGAATCCCTAAGGCAACATATTTTATTTATATAATCACTAAAAGTACCATGACAGAAGAAAGTTTGGATATAAGCAGTAGAAAACTATTTTCAGAGGTCAACCAAAATGAGAAAGAGATTGGATACTCTGATTCTGAATACCTAGAAGAGGGATTCAATGGAGCAGAGGTTGAAGGTAAGCTGCTACTGAGGACCATACCAGGAGAACCTTGTAACATGGTGCTAACACTTGACGTAGAAAGGATAGAAGTCATAGAACCTTGATGACTTGGGACTGGTAAGCTACCAGTATGAGTACCCTGATATGCCATAGGAAAAACATCTGTGCTTGAAGAAACCGATTCACAAAAATCAAGTGGTCTGTGCAAACACCAAAATAAATCTCAAGTGATTAAGCCAGCAAAAACATTTACAAGTGGAAAAAAATGAAAAATAAATAGGTAAGAATAACAAGCATAAAGCACATAAACAATTTAACACAACTTACGTTAGAATACCTCCACTCAAGTTGTTTGGGCGTACAAGTGAAAGAGCAACTACATGGGAACTATGAATTGGAGTCATTTGTTTCCCTTCCTGAATATCAATCTTCATGAAATACAAAGTCATAAAAATGAGGAAGTATGATAGCATGCTTTAGTAAAGAAAGAAGTAATTTAAATAGAAAATGACATGAAATAAAAGGAACCAAAAACATATTCTTCACAGTCAATTGATACCATATTCTCTGAACTCAAAACATTAGTATTGGCACAAACTACAACTAAAGAAAACTAACTAATAATTTAGATAAAACAAGATAGATTTAGTTTTAAACTGCAAGCATCTCAGGCACATTGCATGATGTTTCTTAATCCAAGTTATAACAACTTTAAGAATACAAAGATGTTTCCAGTCTTTTAGGCAATACCAAGCTGAAACTAGACAATTGAAATCTAATTTTGCCATGACCATAAAGGCATTACTATAAGATTAACCAGGATAAAGACACAACGTCTACAGGAAGACAGCTTCTGTCGAAGCAAAATGATTTTATCAAAATGTGTGTTCGAAAAATGAGGAAGCATGATAGCATGTTTTGTAAAGTAATAAAGTAATCTAGACAGAAAATGACAAAATAAAACAAAAACAAAAACATATTCAGCAGAGACACTTGATGCCTTATTCTTTGCACCCAAAAAAATGAGAACTGGCAAAAAATACAACTAAAGGAAACCAACTAACTTAGATAAAACAAGATAGATTTAGTTTTAAACTACAACTCAGGCACACCACATGATGTTTCTTAATCCAAATTGTAACAACTTAAAGAATATAGACATATCCAGTCTTTTAGGCAATACCAAGTTCAAACTAGACAATTGAGATATAATTTTACTATGACCATATAAAGACACTACGATAAGATTAACCAGGATAAAGACCTGATGCCTACAGGCAGACAGATTTTGTCCAAGCAAAATGATTTTCTCAAAATGTGTCTTCAGAATATCCTCTTCCATTGGTCCCTGAAGACGCTGAAACAACTGTCGTGCACTCCCCTGATGTTGCAACGTAAAAGATGCATAACATTAGAAATGCTTGACACCGACCATCAACAGCATAAGCAGAATTTTGTGCTTTCAGCAAACAATTAACTGGAAAAGAACTAGTGCATGTCTCAGAAGGAACACCATCAGAGGCCTTGCCTTTGGAATTCCAGGTAGACTGGATGGATATGGCTGAGATGAACCAGAATCTTCTGCACTGTCAGCCCCATCACCAGCACTTTTGTCCATCAAAAATTTGTGTCGCTCTTTGCATTCTTTGGGTTTGCGGAAAATACACTAGTACATGGATGCATACATATCATAAATCCTCAGAACAAGGGGGCAAAGAATTTGATTTTCCAAAAAAAATAGTATTTAAATGAACTGATTCAAGAAAATGTGTGAGAATGTGTTTAGGAAGATTGCCATTACAAGATAAAGTAAATTTGCAAGAATAGAAGCATATTTTATGATAATACTATGAAGAAGGAAAGAAAATATGTAACCATTCAAATAAAGGTGATCATGTAAGAAATCAGACAAAGCTAGAATTAAAAGTGAAACCAAACACACAAGAAAAGAATTACTATAGCAAAATGATATAGGTCCTTGCAAATATGGTAGCTTGAGTATAAATTTAACATCAGAACTTCACCTTGAACTGGAGGGTATTGTTGATTGCATCACTAACTAGCTCCCAGTTTGGACCCATATCATGAACAAGGACAACAAGTGCCTGTTATCAACATAATATGATATTCAAAAAGCATTTTTGTTATAACAGAAACAATGGTGCAAATGACAGAATAGAACAGCAACCTGATCCTCAAAATTTGTCCATGGACCTCCTGATCCAGATTGCCCAGCAGTCATCTACCTCATGGAACAAGACTTTTCAGGAACCAAAACTAATAAAAGTGTCAAGCTAAATATGGAAAACCAACTCATATGTCATATTTCTTTAATGATAAGGACAAAAACATTTTTCTTCTATTTTCTCCACTAAGAATGCAAGTCAAAGACACAGCTAGAACTAATTTTACCTAAGCACAAAAAGTGCAGACTGACAATAAATTCCAAAATAAAGGATAGCATATATGAATCTGAGTATATCTTGAAAGACAAAACTACATTATAGTCCAAGAATTGCAGCCACCAAAACAATCAAAACAAAAACTCATAAAGCAAAAGATATACCTTCAATGCCTTTTTTCGTGCACGATCCCGATTGGCAATGATTTTGATAAGCTTATTCGAATTGGACATATTACTCATCTGGGAAGCAACTGTGAAGGCAACAACCCAGTCACTGGAGTAAGTGCATCAGGGGAAGCCTCTGGCATTTGCTTCAAAATTTTGGTCTTCTTAGCAGCATGTTGTGCATAAACTATAAGCACGTAACAAAGATCCTTTAGGAAATATCCATGTCAAATAATGAAAATTATTTAAAAGATCTAATTCATAATGATAAAGAAGTCAAAGAAATTACCACCACCTCCATTTGTACTTCAATGCCTTTTTTCGTGCACGATCCCGATTGGCAATGATTTTGATAAGCTTATTCGAATTGGACATATTACTCATCTGGGAAGCAACTGGTGAAGGCAACAACCAGTCACTGGAGTAAGTGCATCAGGGAAGCCTCTGGCATTTGCTTCAAAATTTTGGTCTTCTTAGCAGCATGTTGTGCATAAACTATAAGCACGTAACAAGATCTTTAGGAAATATCCATGTCAAATAATGAAAATTATTTAAAAGATCTAATTCATAATGATAAAGAAGTCAAAAAAATTTTGAGACTCCATTCTCTTTTTAACATGTTCCTTCTGAAATACATAGTTAAGCATATAAAATTACTGCGATGCATAATAATCATGCAATGACTTGATGGAAAATGAGAGGCATGGTAATGGTTTGAGGACTCACTAAACACATTGGAGGACTTAATATAGCATTCCTTCTAAAAAAATAAACTATCTGAAGTTGAAAAGTAAAACAGAGAAGAAATAGACAATGAAAAATCAGAAATAATGACCACATAAATAAGGACCATGAAGAGGACATACTCTAGAAGACAAGATCTACATGGATGTTATGTGATACTCACTCTCTTTAGAAAGGCCACAACCAAAATGCCGTGCGAACTGCTTAAAGTAAAAAGAAAAAAGAAAAAACATATTACAAACACAAATCACCTGCTCAAGCTGAATCATGGGTTCAGCTTGCAACCTTTGCTCATACGATGACCCCTGGATTGAACCCTGCTATATTACAAAATATTACTTAACTAACAAGAAATGTGCAAAAAAAGTGCTCAGGCACAAAGGTCCTTACCTTTCCAGGAACAACTAAAAGACCAGGTTCAGCCAAGTTTAGTGAATTCTTATATCCTAAATGCTTAGGCTTCTTCTTCTTCTTTTTAGATTTTGAGGATATTTCATTACCATCATATGGCAGTTGCCTCTCAAAGTCTACTGTAGTCTCAACACCCAAATTTTTCCTGGACATAGATCCACCATGCAATGAACTCTGGTCATCTAGGAAAGAACTTGTGTCTTCACTTGAAGCATCTGTTTTACTAATTGCTCGTAGAGGCCCAACAACTCCAGAAGGATAAGGACTGACACCCCGCTGTCTTGTAGCTGTTCTTACACGTTTTGTTGGAAATGAACCAACACTAAAGGTACTTGAAGTTCTTTTCCCATTTAATATAAAAGTTTGATTTCCTGATTTGCTTTCCAAGTAAGGTTCATAAGAAAAGTCAACACCACCTTCATTAAGCCTTGTGGCAATGGATTTTTGTTGCATGTGTTTTCTCTTCTTTTTTAACATGTTCCTTCTGAAATACATAGTTAAGCATATAAAATTACTGCGATGCATAATAATCATGCAATGACTTGATGGAAAATGAGAGGCATGGTAATGGTTTGAGGACTCACTAAACACATTGGAGGACTTAATATAGCATTCCTTCTAAAAAAATAAACTATCTGAAGTTGAAAAGTAAAACAGAGAAGAAATAGACAATGAAAAATCAGAAATAATGACCACATAAATAAGGACCATGAAGAGGACATACTCTAGAAGACAAGATCTACATGGATGTTATGTGATACTCACTCTCTTTAGAAAGGCCACAACCAAAATGCCGTGCGAACTGCTTAAAGTAAAAAGAAAAAAGAAAAAACATATTACAAACACAAAATGCCGTGCGAACTGCTTAAAGTAAAAAGAAAAAAGAAAAAACATATTACAAACACAAATCACCTGCTCAAGCTGAATCATGGGTTCAGCTTGCAACCTTTGCTCATACGATGACCCCTGGATTGAACCCTGCTATATTACAAAATATTACTTAACTAACAAGAAATGTGCAAAAAAAGTGCTCAGGCACAAAGGTCCTTACCTTTCCAGGAACAACTAAAAGACCAGGTTCAGCCAAGTTTAGTGAATTCTTATATCCTAAATGCTTAGGCTTCTTCTTCTTCTTTTTAGATTTTGAGGATATTTCATTACCATCATATGGCAGTTGCCTCTCAAAGTCTACTGTAGTCTCAACACCCAAATTTTTCCTGGACATAGATCCACCATGCAATGAACTCTGGTCATCTAGGAAAGAACTTGTGTCTTCACTTGAAGCATCTGTTTTACTAATTGCTCGTAGAGGCCCAACAACTCCAGAAGGATAAGGACTGACACCCCGCTGTCTTGTAGCTGTTCTTACACGTTTTGTTGGAAATGAACCAACACTAAAGGTACTTGAAGTTCTTTTCCCATTTAATATAAAAGTTTGATTTCCTGATTTGCTTTCCAAGTAAGGTTCATAAGAAAAGTCAACACCACCTTCATTAAGCCTTGTGGCAATGGATTTTTGTTGCATGTGTTTTCTCTTCTTCTGGGAAAGTTTTGATGATGAGCCTGCTTCAAACATTCCAGGCAGAAGATAGGTGCCTGTTTCACCTTCATCCTCTTCATATACATTTTCCTGAGGTCCACCTATATTTAACATATCTACTGTAATAAGTCCCGCATGTTAATATCAAATTGAAATACTTGACAGTGAGGACAGTTACCTGCCACAGAATTGCACATAGAGGTCTCACAATCATCTTGATGCACAGTACCATATTTCTGGAAAAAAATCAATTAAACATATAATTTGGGGTTAATTGGGTATTATGCTTTAACGTTGAAATTAAATAATATTGCTAGAAGACCCAACCAGCTGAGTCTTTGCTACATACAGAAGTCACTTTAAGAGGATATGCAGGACAGACATGCAAATGTCTTTCATGTTTCACCCATTATGAAAATCATTTATCTTTCATTTGGAAACTCTGGGATTGTACAACAAATGTCCACAAAAGAACATAAGGCAAAAAAAATTGAACAGCAAAAGTCTGACCAATTATGACATTTTACCAACTAGATAATGTCTTTTTATAATATTTCCAGTGTCCACAATAATTAGATTCGAAATTGTAAAAAAGGGCAATACACATTTTTTCCTAAATCAGTACATACTAGTCCAAACGGTATTTCCTTAAAAATGATGGAAACAAACTAAACATGGTAACAAAGATTCAGGAACAAAGTAGCCTGATTGGAAATCAGTAATCCCCTTCTTCCGCTCATGGAAATCAGCAATGTCCCAACTTACACATTTCAACTTTAAGAAGATAAAATTCAATATTACTCATTGAAATTTTTAAAGAAGCACGTAATTTTATCACTTGATATTGGAATAATTGTGACAGGGTAAAGGTGATAGAAATGTCCATAATATTATGTCAATGTCCCTTTTCTCATAGAAGAACAACCCCAAAATAACCAGAAGCTTTTTAATCAATACCATAGTCTCCAAGAATGGTTCTCTCAAGTACATCTATATTATCACATCATTCAATAAACATTTGGTGATTTGTATAATAAACAAATTGTTCATCACCTGGTAGAGATATTAGTTAATCATTGATTATGATATTGTTTGTTTTTTATGGTGACAACTGACAACCATCAATTGACTTTTCAGATACCAGACCCATGATGGTCCCCGACTGGACAAGACCATGCCTTCTACCAACATAGTGCACCAGTTTATGCTATGACACTTTTTAAGATTTGAAGTATACACAATGTTGAGAGGCACATGTCATGGTCCATGCGCTGATCCAAAAGGCCCTCATACAGTATGTAACAGTATATATCAGTCCAAGCGAAACATAGAATGATACCGACAACATAGGTAAAGATAGGGCATAGGGCAATCCTTGGTGCCATGGTATGCTTGCTTGATTCCAACTACATGGCAAGAGCTCGATTCACAGAAGGAATCTCTCTCCATGCATAGTAAGCCTGTGTGTTTGACCTTCCTTACATTGGCCACCTTTCGGCTAAAATTCTTCCTTGAGATTTTTCAAGATAAGATCGTGCATTGTGGTCATATGCATCTTGATCAGTGAAAATTCTCTAAATTCTTTTGGGGTCTGAATTAATATTCCCAAGCCAGGTTAATTGTAATATGCCAAACATTTTTTGACATTCATAGTTAAATCTGATAGACGATATAATTTTATTGTTATAGTGTTATATGAAATAAATTATGACAGACAAAAGAAAAAGCTAATGTTTACCTTGTAATGCATCCACTAGAAAGTTCAAATTATTAGAATCGGTGTTGTTATTCACACCATGGATTCAAACACCAGTCTTATTCCATCTTCTATAGCCCATCAGACCAGCATGATACCAATATACCGGACGGTATACAGACTTCTGTTGCTCGATATTACTGAAGATATAGTAACAACAAATGGTGTATAGGGTGGAGGGAAACCATATGTACTGATACCAAGACTTGGTTGGCTCATAAATACCATCAGTATGTCCCAGCATAAGTAATAAAGCAAACACCTAAAAAAGGACAAGCTTTAGCTGTTAAAATTAAAGAAAAATCAACTAAAATATTTCTCTCCCATGATACTTCAATAATACCAAAAAAAACAAAAACAAATGGTACGAAAAATTGTATCTAATAAAATTCAAGCAGGTGACAGTGATAGGCAGCATTAGGAGCTTACAAAATTATTGATGTGATCAGATTCTTATGGAACACAAATAAGTGAATCAGTTTTATGACAGCATAGTTATCCAAGACAGTATGACGGTCCTGTTCGAAAAAGAAAAATACCATATTAGACACCAGCAAAGAATAATCACATGAAATGTTAAGGTCCATAAATATGCAATAAAATTCTTCAATATGACTAACACTGGGCCATACACACCAGGTAATATATACTTAAAAAAAGAATGTAACAGTATCCGGTTCAAGAAACTATGTCGACTCGCCAACAACTAAAAGAAAACACTTCACAGGATTTTCCTCCTTTTAGGTACTAGTGGTCCACATCCACATCCTAGATTATCTGATACCCTTGTCAGTATAGTAACCACTTTTGTCAGTGACAGTCTTGGTTCTGCTATGGGCAATGACATCACAGTAAGGTTGCTTAAATGTGTGTGAGAAATCTTTGTTTGCATCACAGATAGGCTGCTCCTTTACGACCTGGACCACCTGGTTAACCACAGTTCAAGTTACGAAAATAGTCTTTTTTTGTAGAGATAAGGCTATGTACATAGACTCTTCTAAACCTTGCACTAGAAGGAATGCACTACGCCACCCTTACATTTAAGAAATTTAAAACTTCAAAAGGTGATTACTTCACAGGCATCTACAGATTAATACGACAGATTTTTTTTTTCAATACAAATGGTCTAAAATTCCCTTAGGGCTTGGAAAAGAACATCGGCATAAGGAAAAACAGACTAACCATTATAGCATACTTTTGATAGACTCAATAGCGCTAGAAAGTTCAAATTATTAGAATCGGTGTTGTTATTCACACCATGGATTCAAACACCAGTCTTATTCCATCTTCTATAGCCCATCAGACCAGCATGATACCAATATACCGGACGGTATACAGACTTCTGTTGCTCGATATTACTGAAGATATAGTAACAACAAATGGTGTATAGGGTGGAGGGAAACCATATGTACTGATACCAAGACTTGGTTGGCTCATAAATACCATCAGTATGTCCCAGCATAAGTAATAAAGCAAACACCTAAAAAACCTAAAAAAGGACAAGCTTTAGCTGTTAAAATTAAAGAAAAATCAACTAAAATATTTCTCTCCCATGATACTTCAATAATACCAAAAAAAACAAAAACAAATGGTACGAAAAATTGTATCTAATAAAATTCAAGCAGGTGACAGTGATAGGCAGCATTAGGAGCTTACAAAATTATTGATGTGATCAGATTCTTATGGAACACAAATAAGTGAATCAGTTTTATGACAGCATAGTTATCCAATATGTGAGAATATTTGTGGAATCCAAACTTACAAAGAAATACATGCAACGAACATTATAAAGGATGAAACCAAGTTACGAAGTATAACTTGACTAAAAGTGATAATGACTCAAACTAGCTTCTGTAACATGATGATGACATGATGTTCGAAGTAGAAGCATGAAGCATTTCATGTCTAGTCAAATAAATTCATAAAAAACACCCAAAAAAGAAATTCAACAAAGAAAGATTGCAGGATTGAATAAAAGAAAAGAGAAACATATTCAGATAAATAGCTTTATCACAATCCATTTGCATAACTATAAAATGACCTACATAACAACGTATAGTACCAAATCTCCAACCTGGTCTCTCTCCATTTCAGCCACCATGAAATTTGATGAACTGAGCCTATATAATTTGCATTCATGATGGATTGCATTAGGTGTTGTGTCGCCCATACGGAGAGCCTCAGCTGCATGCCAGAAGTGCATAACTGCCTTGGCTAGACTTCTAGCCACGTTTCTTTGCACGCGCAATATGTTTAACTGGTCAAATTTTCCTCGACCACAAGAAGCAATCAATCGAGAAACTTGTGAAGCAGCTGTAGTCTTCCACAATCTCTCCTGTTTATATACAATGAGTTCAAGAATCCTTAAAACCAAAAGTTTAGGTAAAAGTGTAAGAATGAACTCAATAAAATGCACTGCTCAAAACATCTAAACATGTGCCTTTTGTGTATATTTGCATCTATAGAATAAAATAAAGAAAACACAATAAAACCCTGTATGGAGAGTTTGTATCAAACCTGCATGAAATCATTTGCCATCCATGTCATTTCCTCGAGCACAAAATCCCAGTGACATTTTTGTTGCTTCTCGAAATATTTACTTTCAGAAGACAGCTCCCCAGCACTTTTGAACCGTGCCTGAGAAAAAAAATGTATAGGAGTTTTCTAGTTAAAATATCTCATGTATCTTACATATTTCATACAAATGACTAGACACGAACCTCTATTAATCTGGCCTCTTTCAATATAGCATCTTCATGTGCCTTTTTGTGACCTGCAGTGGAAGTCTGAATCTCAGAGGTAGATGCAGAACTCCTTTTTATCAGGACAGCTTCTTGAGAGCCAGAAGTTGAGGACAACAATAAGCTTGTTTTGATGCAATTTGAATCAGCTAAATTATTATTGATTTTCTTTTCTGGCTCACAAATGATTTCACCATTCAGTTTCACAGGTTCAGAGTTGGTAACAGGCATAACTTCAATTTGAGCCTCAGTTCTGCTGTCACATCCATCATCTTTCAACTGAACAACTGAGTTGCTGAAGTTTAGTTGAAACCTAGATGCATCATTAGGATTAGTGGGGTCATCGTCATTAGTTAGCTCTTCTTTTAAAGACCTGTTATCTGGCATAGATGTGGTCGCTTCAGATGTCTGTTTCAAGTCTCCTCCTGAACTACCATCAGTTTTCCTCAGCATCAAAGACTGACCGCCATCTGTATTTTCATGAATGTCACAAGTGCCATTTGCACAAATATTTTTTTCTGTGATATCCACATCCAAGTTTTGATTGATATTGTCTGCAACAGAAATTTTATGACACAGATCATCCTCATCCAAACTGGTTATTGATTTATCTGTTACACCATGTCCATTGTCATTTTCAGCACCACATGTGACTTCCTTACTTTTGTTAACCTCAAGGGGGCCAGAAATTAAATCAACTGAAAGAAAATCATCCTTCCTGATAATATCACACAACTGAGAGGAGGTACCATTGGTAGCTTTCTCAGCAAGAGATGAATGTTGATTATAGGAGTCATTTCCCTGCAGATTTTCAGTAATTTTAACTTCTTCTACCCCCTGGGGCGATCCATCCATTACTGTGTCAGGACATGTGTCATTGTGTTGCATCATGTCTAGCTGCATATCCACTTGATCATCAGGAGCTAAAGCCTCTGGTACAACTGCACCATATGGATTTGCTGCCTTTGGGTTTGAAATGGAAGAAGCAGCATGGTTTTGTGCTTGTAACTCTAATAAAGACCCTTTTGTACCCCTAGGACTAGGTGTGTAGGAAGACGTAATGGAAGCTCTATTGCCATGTCGAGAACCGGAATCAGTCAAACCTAAATTGGTACAATCACGACCCGTTCTTGATCTATTACGCCGCGCATATGCCTGGCTTTTAGCTCCAAGACGAAAAATAACAGAGTCCTCCGTATCTTTTGCATTGTGACAACCATCAACATGAGAAGATTGTTCTAAATGAGAAATACTACCTCTTTTACTTCTATGTTTAGCATTTTTCTCTCCATGCAATTTGTTGTTTTCTCTATTCAAGAGTAATAAATTGTCTCCAATGTTAGGCTCACGACCCACAGAACCACCAGGTCTCCCACTGCTTTCAACTGACTCTCCATGTGGTGAAGCAGCCAAGGTAAAGCTACCTTTAGCTTCACTGTCGATCAAAACCGGAAAAAGAGAAGCATGGAAATAGAGGCAGATATGAGAAATTTATGTTTAATACTAAACACACATCTAAAACAACTTAAAATAGATAAATGAACAAAACCTGGTAACATATGGCTCAGCAACTTGATCTGTAAGAGAAGTAGATTGTACACTGATTGAAGCTGCATGAATAAATTTAAAATCCAATGGATTCCCCCCCTACATTAATCAGAAGGGTTTGACAACATTAAGAAAATATTGAAAGACAAAATTAAATCAATAAATCAGCATGATAGATCATTAAAATATTGATGTGGAAATACTTTCTCAAGGAATTCCAACTCCTTTTTCCGCTCTTCGCGTATGCCAAATTCTTGCCTGTAATAAGCACATTAAAAAATTTAACCCTTAGAAACTAAAAACTGTAATCAGCATACAGGATTGTGTCATTATCAACATACTGCAGCTCAGCCTGTGCCTTCTCAATTGCTGCACGACGTGGTGAAGTTTTGGAATCTACACCAAGTCCACAATCTACAACACCACCCATGGGCTTGATCTCTGCATTTACCGGAAGAGACAACCCTGGGCTAAGCCCATGCATACCTGAATGTCAAGTTTCTTGACACATCAGTAAAGGAATAGATCCATAACTAGTTCAGACATTTGCACAAGTTCTGCAAGCCAAAAGAGGAATACAGTCAAAACTCAAAAGCATGCCGAAAGTGCAAAATAAATGAAATTGCAGAAATCACATGCAAAAGAAATAAAAAAAGAACAGAATGCCATAGATTTAAATATTTAATCAAATAACTACAAGAAATTAAGATCAAAATTTATATCCAGACGAATCTTAGCCATAATTGTAACTGTATTATACACTAGTACAAAGTTCAATGTAATGTTTAACTGCACAAGCCACAAAAGCTAGACACAGCCTAATGAGTTATAAAGAACTGCGTAACTTCCATTCCAGATCAAAAAGTTATGCAGATCATTATAGTACCAACTACCAAATATCAAAAAGTTAATCATAATTACTTCAAATTTTCTAGTTTCCTCCTTTGACATCTGCCCTTTATTATTCCAACTCATATCATCACAGCTATATACCAATTAATATTAAGTGCACCAATCATCCAAAATGAACTATAGAATTACCATTGAACAAAACAGTCAATTAATGGTCGACATATGAAAAGTCCATCTGCCAAAAAGGGAAGATCAATTAACACCCTGTACCATTTTATTTAACATCAGACGCCTTCAACAACAAATAGTGAAATAATTGAGACTCATATGGCATCTATTTAGTCTCTGACACCCCAACAATAAATAATGAAATAATTGAGGAGACCCATATGGCATCTATTTAGTCTCTTCTGGAAGTGCACAGCAAGAACTTAACAGATAGAGACCAAGGTAATCATATAATAACCCATGGTTCTCAATTTTGATATGTACTAGTATACCAAGCCCTGCTCGGTACGGTACGTACCGAAGCATACCGACAGTACTCCAGGGTGTACTGTCGGTACACCCAAAAAGAGCTAAAAAACCTTCAAAAATACCTGGAGGTAACAATCCAAAAATACTAAGGCGTATTGACTGGTACATGTCGATAACGATCGAAATCTGAGGCGTACTGACCAATACACCTCAATAATGAAAAAAATCCAATGTGTACAAATCGGTACAGAGGCGTACTAGTCGGTATGCACCGTATTTCAATCGTTACCGCCCAAGACCTTGTATCACCCGATACGAGGTCAAAACAACGGTACCGCCCGGTAAAAGATGGTCTGCATACCAATATCCTCTCGGATCGATACATACCGCTCGAAATTGAGAACCCTATAAGAACCCCTGACTGTCTACTTGGGACAGGTTATGGGTCATCAAAAATATCGTCACATCAGGATTGACTTGAATCTGTGTGTCACTAGGGGAAAAGGAAGTATAATTGTGGAAATAACCATGAACCAATAAAAATGCAAGTGAACAGATTGGGATTAAGCCTAACACATGCCAAACAGTGAGATGTAATTAGACCTTAAAAGCTGACAAGAATGGGAGAGCTGAGTTGCAGAATCAAGGAGAGAAAATGTCACATCTTATGTGGCATGTGCTTACTTCTTCATGATATGTTGGCCACTTACAAGAGAAGATAAATAACTCCTAGCAACCTGAAAAGAAATTAAAAGCTGCACAAGAATGTAAACCCACATTTACACTATAAAAAAGAAACTCGAAAGTAGTTTACCTCTTAACATGAAAAGAATAGAATACAACAATGTCCTATACAGTTCCAACTACCAATCATATGCAGTCATACACCTGAATGTTTTTTCCTTATTGAGCTAGGCTGATAGCAGCATGACTAGTTAAGCCAAGAGCCACCATATCTCTTTTTAAAATTTCAAATAAAGTTTTCTTATATCTTCACAAACCTCTTCTCACACCACAATCCTACTTGGCTCACCTTCTATAACTGGTACATCTAAAAAATTCCCCCTAAACAAAAAAAAAAAGAAAAAGACAGATTGCAAGATTTAGGTGCAGCAGTCACAAAGTGCATATAAGACCAACCAAGGCATGGGCTGCCTTTCTTGTTAGTTTCATGTACACAGTTACTCCTGTTTTCTAGAATTTGGTAAAAATGTGCCTAGCATGTGCGAACACAGAGACAAAATACTGTACCATTTGACATGGAAACCTGAGATAGCAAAATTTGATTCCTTGGTACACTTCCATAAGCGAGGTTTCAAACAGATATGTTCTTTTTCTTGATGTCTCCAATATATATTGCTTTCCCCATATTAGAACAAAACTAAGGCGTTTAAGTAAGTCTCTTTAAGATACGACTTTCCATGCAAAACAAGCTAATTCATATCGTGCCTGATAAAAAAATCTCAATCCTAACGAGTAAACTTCAGAAATTAGGACTTCAAAACAAAATTATTTGCGTCCGGAAATCACAGCAGAGCCGAGAAGGACCTTTGCAGGCAAAATGAAGAGCACCAAGTCGTTCAGCACACCAAAAGAGCAACAATTCAATAGAAATGAGAGGGCCCCTGCAAGAGTACAGGCGTAAGTCGTCCACGTAGGCGGAGGGAGAAGAGAAGCGCCGTTCTCCGACGTCAAGTACAGCTCACGAAGGAGAAAAACCTGAAAATGATCGGGGAAGGGTAATCGGGGAAGAATGAGCTTCCCGGAGGACGAACGAAGGGGGGGATTAAGGCTACGGCTATAGCTAGAGACACGGTTAGGGCTCGACGCGGGAAGGAAGGGGAGGAAACGCCAACAGTGGGCAAGATGGATAATAGGACTTCGCTATCCGGGGGTGGAATCCGAGGAATCGCCGGAGGAGACCGAGCAGGAAGAGGGCACTTAGGGTTCTTGGGATCGAGGCTTATTAGGGTTCGCAATCGAAGTCGAAAGGGGGAACGAAGGCGAAGGTCGGGAAGGGGAAGACTGGGAGGAGATGTAAGAGGATTACGCAATTGGTTCGACCGGACAGGTTTGTCGTTAGGGTTCGAAGATGCAGCCCGACTCAAGCCGAGCTCCGTCTGAGGCGTATATCGGATTCGGATTCTAATAATGGATCCGAACTTGATATGGAGGAGTTGAAACTCGACAATATCCGAAGAGAAAGCATCGAACGAACGTCGACTTCGAAAGCAGAGATGGTCGGGGACAGGACAAGAAACGGGTCTGAAGACGTGAAACCCGGGTCCGAATATCCACGAACGCCGCGGAACTCAAACTTTGCATTTGTTAACGGGTATGGTGTCTGGTTATCGAATGGTTGAATCGAAAAAAATGACAGTCGGACGGAAAAATCGAGAACCGAAATATGATCAGCTGTGTTAAGAAGTCGAAATAAATTGATTGACATCGTCGGTTTTGGAATGACCTGTGTGAATCAATTGGATTAACTAAAATTAATCTGATTTTGTAAGATTATTTAAACATTTTTATTTTTTTATTATCTATGTTAATATTGTAATGTAAAAAGTAACATTTCTCGTTTTTCTCTTTTGTGTGCTCTCTCGATCTCTCCTTCCATATATATTATTATCTTCATATATTCTCCCTTTAAACCATAATGAATTTCTCGAAAATTAAATTATCGAATGATCTTTTTATAAATTTTTAAAATACTTATTTTGATTTCATATATTAAATTTTATTTAGTCAAATCACAACAATTATGTAGGATAAATTATTTCTTTTATATCATTAAACAATTTATGTTGGATTGGATTGATATAATTATTTCTTATGTATTGTTGCATGTTATTTAATCATGATTAAAGTTTATGTCTATGGTATTTGGTTGATATTATTATTTTTGTATCACATTATATAATTTTAAAAAAATATTTTAATTTTTTATATTATATAAATTTTTATATGTTTAAAAGCTTTTAAATTAAGCATGCCATCAACCCGTTGACTGACCAATGACCCATATGGACGGACAGGATTTGAAATGAGTTCTAATAGGACCGAAAATTTCGCCTAATGAACGGTTATGAAATAATCGGTGTTATTCAATAATCGAACTCCCTCGCGATGGAAAGAGGCTCATATGAAAATGATTTATCATATTATTCAATTAAATCAAGTAAAAAACTAGAAATAGTATTACGTCAGCTAAAATAATTACAAGAATGTGACCTAAAATACACCGGCCAATGAATCGAACTCATTCACGACCCACAGCCTCGCCAGCCCAAAGAAACGACCGGACGCCCGATACAAGTCGGACGTCCAGCAAGTTTCCAACCAATCTGTGGCCGCCGCGTCAGGAACCGGTCTCGATAGGGAACGGGATCGAGTCCCTCCTGCACCGAACCTCCTCTGCGAGATCTGGATCAAACCGTCCGCGAAGCTTCCGTACCCGCCCACCATTCCGAGTGGCTGCTGCACCATGGTGTCCCGTGCGGCACAGGAGAGGACCCCGACTCGAGAGCAAATCGTTGACCAGTCCATGATCCATCCCGCAACCAGGCTTTTTCCTTCTTCATTGTTCTCATTCTAATCATCCTTCTTCTTACAAGATGACTGCTTGCTGTTTAATCCGTTTGGCATCACTACTTTATCCATCAGCAATGGAAATCGAAGCAGCAGTCAGATAAATACACGATGAAGCTCTCTACTTCTGTAACAAAGATATGGGTGCTAATGAATGATTGCTTCGAAGTACACCAACGGCAGCGAACAATGAGAAGTACTAAAAAAGACCAGTTGAATAGAAGTCAGCTCTTACCGAAAGAACAACTGTAAAAGAGCTCTGCTGTTGCAATGTATTGGAGCGATGGAAGTAGGAGAATTTAGAGATCAATCAACGGCGACGAGGGATTAATGACTAAGATAGCGTCCTCGGCGGAGCGGGGAAGGGAAGGAGGACTGACGTCAGCAGAGATGACCTTGCCTCTAATCGGGGACCTTGTATGTGTCGAGGGTGATCTCCGACAACCATGAACCGGGGAACAACAACTGGTACGAACACAAAAAATAACATAAAATTCTAATCCTTTTACCATAAGGAAAGAAAGAATCGTTTCTCTGTCTACTATTTCGGAGAAAAGCAGAAGGGAAGAAAAAGATGCTCTTTTGAATCTATGGACGATGATAAAGCATCAACAACGAAAGAAACAAAACCGGATTCTTCGACGAAATAGAAATTAGGTTATTGAATTAGGCAACGAAATGATGCAGAGAACAAAAAGGACTCACATCGAGCTGTTTCTGGACGAGGCGGGGGCGCTTTCGGGGCCGCCGGCGAGCCCTGTGCCCCGTCACCGCGTAGATGTCCTCCTCGATCTCCTCCCTAGTGAGGGTAATCGAGAACTTGGTGCGCTCTTTTGTCTCCGTGCACCCCGACCTCAGCCGCACCGCCCTCTTCTCTGCGGCCTCCGGTCGCGACGCAATCGCTTGCAGCTCGGACACCGCCGGAGCTCTAGATCTCCGTCGTCTCGTCCTCAGCTTCGAAGGCCGAGCAGCAGCTGACAACGACTGCTCCGCTTCCGCTTCCCTCTCTGGCTCAGTCTGGGTCTCCCCGCCCTTAGGAGGCGGCGGCGTCGGTGGTGGAACTACCAGCTTCATCCGGTCCGCCGCCTCCCGGAGGTGAACCAATAGCTTCTCCCTCACCTCCTCGATCCCGCCGTCGTCATCACCGCCACCCTCTGGGACACATATTCCGCCACCCACCGCCTCGGAGGATGTCCGGCAGGCTGCCCCGCCGCCGATGGCCTCGCCCTTTCCGTTGACGCTCATGCAGCGGAGCACCCGCTGGTTCCCACGTGTCTTCAAGATCGGGAAGGAGAAGTTATGAAGGAGGTGCCCCTGTGGCACGTCGAATCGCCGGGGCTGCGCCTGAGAATGCGTCGACGACGTGGCAGCCTCCGACGGCCTCCTGGCCGTCTCCGCCGAATACACCGTGGATTCGGAGGCCCCCCCAGTCGTTGACATGACCCGTCTCTTGAGGTTCTCACAGGGGAAGAACAGGTGGCCTCCGTGAGTCGGAAACCGCTAGTGTGAAGAGGAGGTGTACGACGTTTTAGGTCGAGGATTGGATGAAGGAAGAAAGAGAGAGAGGAGGAAGAGGCGGAGAAGCGGGCGGTGTTCCTTAAGCGAAGAGGGGTTATAAATGGAACGAAAAAGATATTGAAGGAATCGTTACAACTTCCCTAAGTGGTTTCGCGCACACGCAGCACGGCCGAGCCAATAGAAAACTGGCACATCGTTGTTCGAGGACTATTGAACGATTGATTTTACCGTTTAATCGACGTCTCGAGAATGGAACGACGTGGAAATTTCCAAATGAATCAGCTTTAGGATGCGGGTGTGCTGCGCCACGCACCGAGCTTTCGGGGTTTTGCTGTTATTTCAGCGTCGCGCTTTCCCTCTCCTCGTTTTGAATGGACACTGTGGTCCACGTCGCATGTCACGTGAGCGTTTTCCATACAACCCAGACTTGGACTGTGCCGGCGGGAACGCATGTGTCGCACGTGTGAAGACTCCGTCAAAAGGAAGCCGGCTGTCTCACGTTACCCGTTTGTTGCCGCATCGCAATGGACTGTCTTGATGATGATGGGCTCGCTATTTGGCTGTCTTCTACCGACGTAACGTGGGTCGGGTTTGAGTCGTACGCGAATCAATTGAATTCATAACTGAAATGGCCCGGTCAGCTTTTATACCCTCACCAGACTCACGGAACGGCAAACCAAACGTTGTACCCACCAGGCAATCAGAGCCGTCGAAAGAGTCCACACGTCGACCGGTCACGACAAGTAAAACAACACTTTTCCTACTCGTGTTACCGATCTGATGAATCTC
Source organism: Musa balbisiana (assembly GCA_004837865.1). Taxonomy (NCBI): domain Eukaryota; kingdom Viridiplantae; phylum Streptophyta; class Magnoliopsida; order Zingiberales; family Musaceae; genus Musa; species Musa balbisiana. The sequence continues at coordinate 18,539,000 of CM017188.1, read as the reverse complement.
TACCAATCAGAAGGCGGGTATGTCGTAGTGGGCAGCGAATCAAGTGTAACAAAAATAATACGTTCACGTGTCGACGGACACCTAGTCTCGTACCCAATCCTACACCTCGACACGTGTCAGGATACAATTGGTCAATCTTCCAGTGAGGGTGCTCGTTCTTGTCTGCAGTCTGCTCGGGGTCGGCGTAAATTAATGCTCTTTCCCCATTTGATTAGGTTGGTTGTCTGGAAACCCGCGAGAAATAAACCGAGAGCGCATCCTAACGTTTTTGACAGGAGGCTCCCAGTTTTGCTTTCTTCCGCCTCGCTCGCTCTTTGGATCGTGAGCCGAAGAAACCCTGTCGATGATGATAGTCGCAGAGAAGGAAGGGATTGCAAGAGCAGCCAGAGGCCCGGTAGCGGATTGCCCGGCTGCCTCGTCTCTTCCGCCGCTAAATTCCCGACCCCGCCGCCTCCACAATTTCTCCTTCCCGACCCTCAGCTGGCGTGGCCAGCGCTTCCTCCGCTGCTCCAAACTCCCCAGCGGCGCCTCGGCCGATCTTGGCGACAACAGGACTTCCCAGATGAAATCTTCCCCTCCGAGGCCGTTGCCGGGGTTTCGGGATTCGAAGGAGGGGGAAAGGAGAGGGAGCGAAGGACGGGAGGCGGAAAAGGACACCTCTTGTGCGGCGGCAGCGGCAGAGGCCACTAGGCCCTGGAATTTGAGGACGAGAAGGGCTGCTTGTAATGCACCAACCGAGCGGGCTCTGGCAATGGAGAAGATTAATTCTCCGGTGAAGACGATGAGGCTACGATCAGATGAATCGGAGAAGGGAGAGACGAGGAAGTTCTCGATCTCGCTTTCTCGACCGGAGATCGAGGAGGATTTTTTCGCCATCAAAGGCAGGAAGCTCCCTCGGCGGCCAAAGAAAAGGGCTAAGATTGTTCAGCGGGAACTCGATGTAAGTGATTCTTTCAGGGAGAACGAAAGGTTTTTCGTTGATTTTTGATTGATTTGATAGTCTTGGCTATGGTTTAATTTCTTTACGTGCTTTCCTCCCCAGTAATTTTTCATTTACATGGATTTTTATGCAGTCACTTTTCCCTGGCTGCTTGTTGTTGTCAGAAATAACTACAGACTCGTACAAAATTGTCGAATAAGGTGGCTTACAATTCCTTTTGTTATGGTTATGCATATAAATAGCAATGCCCTTTTCAATAATTTTGCGTTATTTTTCAAACCAGAAGCTATATGCATTGCTTTTCTTTGCAGATCTTGGAGGATTCCAAAAAGGGAGGTGCTCTTGTCAGAAAGCTTCAAATTGTTGTCTATTCTTGGAGCCTTGTAATCATGACCAAGGTTATGTAGAACACCCCGATAATCTGTAAATTATGTGATTAAATAAATGAACACAAAAAAGTCTACTTTGCAAGGCTCTCCCTTTACATTGTTGTTCAATTGAATTCTATGTTGAATTTCTTTTGGATTTCAAAATTGCTTTACTTTAGGAGAAAACAGTATAAAGGATTAGTTAGGACTCGTGTATAATGTATTTTAGTTATTGCCCTGATTTGGGATGGGATGGGTTTTAGCTCTTTTGATGGAAGTTTATATTTGTTGGTATTGAAGTATCTCATTATTCAATTTTTTCAGGAAAAACACAAGATTGAAGCCATTAAGTATCAAATATACTGGCCACTAGAGAATATGCCGTCTCAGTGAATTTTGTGTGCATTTTATCTAAGACAATTCTCAAGGGGTGAGGATGCAGTTTTCTTTTGCTAGTTCTTTCTCTTTTGTTGCACTCAGGCTAAGTTCATTATTGATGTTAAGGAAAAACCTGGGATCTCAACACAATTCTGAGGGTGTAACTAAATAATAAGAGACTGAGAAGAATAGAGAGAAGACATAAGACACAGATTTTACATGGTTTGGTTTTGAACCTACTCCAAGAGCGAAGAGCAAATATATTCACTGTATTATAGGGAGAATATAAACTACTAGTGACTTCTTATCAAATCCCCAGACGTTTTTTTGAAGGAAAAAAACAAACTCATCTTTTTTTAAGGGCCTCTTAGAAAGGGCTCACACCCAAAAATTAGCTCTCCCATAAACTAGGGGTTCAAACACAAAATGTAAACTTGATGGTGCCTTGTAAAGTGAAATTGCTTAGGATGCTATCGTGTACTTGTTCATGAACATACATGGTAAGTAATTTATTTGGAAGATTGATCAACAAAATATTAGTTATTTGTTATTATCTGATTTTGGGTCAGTTTCAGAGGTATGATGTACTCAGCACTTGAGGGGTCTATTGTACATTGCCTCTGAGGTGGTTTTTGATCTATGGACAAGTTATGCAATTTGTAGAAACCATTGGTGATGATTTAGAATTGAAATGTTGAGTTCTGACACATATATCATTGCCCTGATTCTGAGCTCATGTTATGCTTATGCTTCTCAATTTAATTCAAGAAATTACTGTGCAACTCCTAGATATATATTTCCAGTTCCAACTAATTTGAATAACTTATCAACTGCCTTGGAGCATCATTGAACTGTTTCTTCATGGTGATAAGAAGCATCTAGATGAGTGCCAAGTTTTCTCTGATTGTTTTTTAAAAGGAAATTACCATTACCCTGAGTTTTAGGACCTGAATGTTTTGTCTTTGTTGCTGAGTGACATCCAATGTGACTATTGGTTCTATCTTATTGGATAATGATTAGTATGACTTCCCTTTTTGAGAACTTCCATTCTTAGTTTTCTCGCGTGGCATATTTCTGCATCATTATGTTTAATGTGAGGCTCACACTTATATCGAGTTTTTGGTGGATGTTATGAGAAAGTTTTCATAGCATGTCTTAAAGTTCCATTTGTAGTTTTTCATTCTTGTTTGCTGTGCATCAAAGTTCACCATCTGGTTTCATGCTTCAGGTATATCTTGTAATTCGGAAGGAATAAGCGACCTATCCTGTTTTGCCTGTTACATGAGTTTCTTTGTAGCTTTAAGACATTGAAGAGCCACATTAAACCCAAACCTTAATTTAGAACATTCTTCTTAAACCACTAAGGAACTTTCCAGGACAAGTTCTTTTAGTATAACAGATGTTTGGTATTTACCGCTTTCTGCTTTCTATGCCATTCTTTCTTCATCGCTTGTCTTGGAACTAATTTGTTATGACTTTGATTAGAAGTGATCAATGAGAAAGTATCGGTTGTTGCAAAAGCCAAATTTCTCTATTTCTGGCACAGATCCTCCACCCCAGTCAACAGTTTGCCTCAAAATAAGGTGAAATCTGGTCTTTCTAGTAACGTGTTAGCGAGAGAATAGCCTTGCCACTTCTGAACATCTTGAGATAAATATTCAGTGGAATCAAGATGTAAGCCTCTGAACGTTTGGTCCTTTCTTCGAGTTGATGTTGAAAGGCCATAGAAAAGATTCATCTATTATTTATAAAAAAAGGATGAATACATAATTATTTATAGGGTTTTTAAACCCTAACTCCTAATAGGACTCCTACTCAAGACTCCTATTCAATTAAGACTTCTACTCAAGACTCCTAATAAGATTCCTACTCAAGACTCCTATTCCTTTATAACTCGTAATTCTTTTTTAAGAAATAACCTCCAAACTCTAGCCGGTCTCTTCACCTCTTTAATAAGGGTCGGCTTAGGTAGGTTTTACATGAATGTCCTTATCAATTAGGACTCTCCTAGCTAGAGTCTTAATAGACCCACCCTCTTCAAATCAGTCTTGTCCTCGAGGTTGACGATTCATAAATTTTAAGAATTTGATCTTCAAGTCGTCATAGTTCTCCCAAGTGGCATCTTCTGTTGGTAGGTTCACCCACTGTATTAGCACTTCAGTAGTGGGTCGTCGTCGTCGAGTCACGATCCGTTGATCAATAATGACACTTGGCTGGGTCTGGAGTTCTCCTTGAGTAGTCATACTTAATGAGTTGCTTTGGGCTATCTCCAAGCACATATTTACAACTTTTGTCTGGCTGTCGGTTTGTGGGTGATATGCTATACTCATTTTCAATTTAGTACCCTGCATATGGAATAACTTTGTCCAAAATCTGCTCGGGAAGATACAAGTAGAATTTGTCATAAGCACAATGCGTCCTTTATAGTGTAATTCTTTTGAGTCCCAATTGTAATGAGCCATGGAGCTTGATGCTTCTTCCAATTTTTTTATGATCTTACTGGTCTTTGGATCTTCCTGTCATTCCATCTTAATATCCTCAAGGAAGTCACTGGTCGGAAGCGAAATGGTCGAAAGTTCAGCTTGCTCGGCTAACTGCGAAAGCGCATCTGCAACAACATTCTCTTTCCCCTTTTTTAAGTTCTTTCATAATCAAATCTAAGAAGTTTTGTTACCCATTTTTGCTGCTCAGGAGATGATATCTTTTGCTCCAAAAAATACTTGTGGCTTTTATAGTCGGTTTTAATTTGAAATCGTCGACCGATCAAGTAGGGTCTCCACTTCGTTGTTGCGTGCACGATGGCAAGCATCTCCTTATCATATGTTGACATGTTTTGATGGGAGGGAGACAATGTCTTGCTAGTGTATGCGAGTGGTCGACCATTTTGCATGAGAATGACTCTAATTCCAACTCCAAATGCGTCGGTCTCGATAATGAAGGGTCGGCTGAAATTTGGTAGTGCTAGCACCGGCGTCGTCGTCATGGCTGCCTTAAATTTGTCGAAGGCAGTGAAGACTTTGTCCAACCATTGGAAGACATCTTTTTTTTAGTAAGGAAGTAAGTGGTGCACTGATCTTTCCATAGTTTTTCACGAACTTGTGGTAGTAGCCTGTTAAACCCAGAAAGCCATGTAGCAATTTTATGTTCCTTGGGGTCGGCCAGTTCTGCATTGCTTTTATTTTAGAGGGGTCCACTACCACATCTTCCTCTGCTATGATATGCCCAAGATATTCTACCTTCTGGTGAAGAAAGCAAAAATTCATAGTGGTCGTTGTGTGTTCGAAAGGCGGTTTTCGGTATGTCTTCTTTGCACACTCATATTTAATGATACCCGGATCGAAGGTTCAGCTTTGTGAAGATTTGTGCTCCCTTTTATCTAGCAATTCATCTGCTATTGGAATAGGGTATTTGTCCTTGACGGTTATGTCGTTAAGGGTTCGGTAATCAATGCACATTCGCCATGTTTCGTCCTTCTTTCGTACAAAGAGCACTGGTGAAAAGTAAGGGCTACAACTTGGCCGAATAACTCCTATTTCGGGCATCTCTTTTACAATCCTTTCTATTTCATCCTTCTGTAGATATGAATATTGATATAGCCAAGTATTTGCAGGAGGTTTGCCCAGAAGAATCGGTATACAATGATTATGCCGATGGGCAAGAGGTAGGCGGCACGGTTCGTCAAATATATTTGAAAATTCAGCAAGCAAAGGAAGTAGGTTTGGATCTTCAAATTCTATTGGCTCTCCCTTAGTTTGTTGCTCAAGTTGTACCAAAAAGTCGTTGCATGCTTTATGCAAAATCTTCTCCATTTGTTGTGTGCAAATCGTCATTACGTTGCCCCCACGTTTCCTTGTGTAGAATCACTTGTTTCCCTTTATTGTAAAATCTCAAAATTAGTTTCATAAAATTTCAGAAAACATTACCTAATGTTGTCAATCATTCAATTTTGAGCATAGCCTCATGATCATCAAGAGGGAGGAGGAAGAAATCTGCAATTATCTCTTGGTCCTGCAATAACAGTTTCTCCCGCGGGTGCCTACGATCACACTTCAAAATCCGTCCGTTGGTGAACTTGACGTCAAACCTACTATAATACTCGATAGGTAAGGCCATCCGGACAGCAACATTACTATCTAGGGAGTTATTAGTGCTGCTCGTGTTGATAAGAATAGTGATCGATTATTGTTTGAGAAGGCCTTCAACTTTTATCGTTTGCGGGTTTTAGTAGCCGGTTAGTGCATGTACCATAACTTCAGTCGGTTGTGGTTCTTCTTCTGCATCTTCTTCTTCATTATCAAGACTCTCTTCTAGATGTTCAATGACCTCTTCTTCGACTGGTTTAATCATAAGAAGTCTCCCTTTTCTATAGTGATGCTCGTGGCTCCACGACTCGTCGCGGTGCCAACATAACTCCTCCGTAGATCGCTCCCAAAGCTCTTCTCTTGTCATCATTTTTGGTGCAGGGACTCGGTTGATAGTAGGGGGGGTTGAGGGCTTTTGCATTGTAGGTCGAGAAGTGATCCTAGTCCTCCGAGCTTCATGGTTCAATCACTCCTCTTGATGTCGTGCGAAAGAGATGGCTGCCATAAGCGTGTACAGTTGTCGTGCTTTAACTTCTCCCCGGATCTTCGGCTTCAAGCCCTCAATGAAGGTCTCCAATAGCTGTTTTTGAGACCAATCACAAGTTTAATTAGATAACATTTCAAACCTGGTTTGGTACTCCTGAATGATAGAGGTTTGTCGGATCTTTGCTAGTTGTTCGTCAATGTTCTCGTAATCGGTTGGTCCGAAGTGGATCAATAGTCCTTCTTTGAATTGTCACCATGAGAGGACTCCATGAGTATATTTAAACCAGTCAAACCACTATATGGCATCCCCTTCAAGATGTATAGCCGTAATTTTCACCATAGATGCATCAGCAGTTTTATGATACCAAAAATATCACTCCGCACGCAAGATCCAACCAATCAGGTCTCCTTCTTTCCATCTAGGGAAGTCCACCCGCATGCATGGATAGTTGGGGTCGTTCATAAAGCCTCCCCTCTCTTGGAAGTCATCTCTTTGGGCTTGGTGTGATTGGTTATAGCTCTCTCCTTGATATGATTTATTCGGGCTTGGTGGTCGGCCTAAACTGAGTTCGGTAAAGAGAGTCTGAATCTTATCCTCTATTCGTACCTCCAAGGCTTCAAATTTAGCATTGATTACCTCCTTAGATGCCATAGTATATGCCTCCAAATCTGTGATCTTAAGATCTCTCTTTTGTTGTCGGGTTAAAAGCAAGTATGGGTTGAGAGAAGTGATGGTCGAAATGGTTGGTGGATTTGTGGATGTAGGCTGTGGTTTAGGCTTGTTTTGAGGCTGTTTTGGGTGCAGTTTGAGGGTGTGGTTTGGTGGAGTTTTAGGGCTGTGGATGAAAGTTTTAGATCTATGGTAGATGGCAGCAAAGGTTTGATAGAAATCAGTGGAAGTTTGCTGCAGAATTGTGTTGTCTTGTAAGAGCAGAATTGTCGTCGAAGAAACAGTGGTTTCTCGACGAAATTTCCACCAAAAACTTGAGAGATTTGAGGAGGGAATTGATAGCAAAATCTCAGTTTATATAACAGCAAAGATGTCCAATTTAATCAAGAAAATTTCGGCAATATAATAGCAAGGAAATTGGTGCAAGTTGCGATAGCAGAATTCTCGTCGAAAAATTTCAGCGGTTTCCGATGAAAATTTGTAGCAACACAAAATTATTTTTAGAGATGAATTCCTCAAAAGATCAATCTTAGATGGAAGCAAAGATGATCTATGAAGTGTATAAGAAATTTTGTTCAAAAAAGATTACAAATAGATCGGTTAAGGCAACAATATGCAATTGAAATTTTCTACAGCATAGATTTTCAATTGTAGCAGATTGGACGTAAAAGATCAGTAGTTTATATTGAGAATTTTTCGATGAAACAAAAAAAAAATCTATTATTAGAAGTGTCAAAGCTATCATAAAAATTTCATAGAGATTTGGGCAGAAAAAACACAATAGCAAGATCAAACAAACTATGCTATGCGGTTGGAATTTTACAATGTAGATTTTCAAGTATAACAGATTAGACGTAAAAGATCAATAGTTTATATTGAGAATTTTTTAACAAATCCAAAGGAAAATCTGCTGTTAAGAAGTTTCAAAGTTGTCATAAAAATTTCGTAGAGATTTGGATAGAAAAAATATAGTAGCAAGATCAAACAGATTGTGCTATGCGGTTGGAATTCTGCAATGTATCTTTCGTCGTAGAGATGAAAACTTTGTGACGAAAAGTTTATGCAGCAATATAGGAATAATTTTTTTTTTAGATTTTTGAATAAGGATAACTAAATTGTAGCAGTAGTAAGATACGAAACTAGAACCTATTGCAATTAACGGGGAGATCAAAGAATGATCCACGGTGGTGGAGATAATGGTGGAATTTGGCGACAATCTTTTAAGCAATTGTGGGAATTGCTTTGGGCGGCTGTGAAGGAATGATGGATGACTGTGAAAGGGCAGCAAGACGCCAAGAACACTGCTCTGATACCAAGTGATAGAACCCTTGCAGATTCTAAGCTTGGGGTTGATCTCTTTAGGGGATCGGCCTCTTGGAACTCTATAGGGGTTCCTTCCTCCAAGTTGCTGCTCAAAGCTGTAGAAAAGATTCATCTATTACTTATCAAAAGAGGATGAATACATGTCATAATAGAACTCTTACTCAAGACTCCTATTCCTTTACAACTCCTAATTCTTCTTTAAGAAATAACCTTCAAATCCTAACCGACCTCTTCACCTCTTTAATAAGGATCGATTTATATAGGTTTTACATAAATGCTCCCATCAATTATGACTCTCCTAGCTTGAGTCCTAACACCGTCTTGATCCTTTTATGGTTCATGTAGATGCTGCTGACGACTCTTCTACCATTCAGTAAATGCTAAAATGATTCAAAATATACCGATTTGTGTTTAGAGAGGATCAACATACACCGTCTCCGTCTCGAAGCAGGCTGAAGGAAAAGATGGGAATGTTGAACATCAAAATTTATTCACAGAAAGGGTGCGGTTGAAGTGTTGCCAGATTCATGTTTCACTGCAGAGCAGGATTGTTCTGCCGTCAGTGTCTTCTTCATCTCTTGCATGGCTGAAAGTCGTATCCTTCTTTCCTTTACCAAGTAGTAGCGGTGTTTGATTTCTTCACCCTTGGCCTCAGTTGCTTTCTCACTAATTGAGTTCTTAGTTCATGTTTATGCCTCTCTTATCCAAAGTTGATTTCTCTCTCTATCTGAAACAGGAAAAGGATGAAGCTACTGGTTTGTTCATCCGCAGAATTCAACATCGGATGTGATCAGGCTTCCGCACCACGTTTACAGCACAAAATGGGTGACATGTCTATACATCTATGATGGTGTCAGGTCGAAATCCCCTCATTTGATTTCTCCATGTCAATCGCATCAGTCCTATCTGTTGCGTGGGCAACGATAGCAACCCCAGGATTTGGTGGAATCGACAACTTCAGTTCTGTGGAGGTAACTATCTTGATATTGTTTTCCTTCGCCAAACAATAAGATCACGTCGTCGATAGGGACTCCGTTGAACATAGTTAGCAAGGTACACACCGTCTGATGGATACCGTAATGGACTATCAATCAAATGCTTGACTCAAGAATTGAAGTCCGAATCATTAGGTCTGATCGTTGGAATAGGTAGGTTCTTCATCGAATCACATGTGATTAAATGAATTGTCTCATTAGACTTTCACATGACAAAGAAGAAGACGAGTTGGTCACAAGAGCATCACCAAGTCCCATCAGAGATCTTCTTCGCACAGTATTCATGAGTCTACCCATTCAAAACGGGGGAAGTCAAACATGCAAAATAGTCTTAACGCGTATGGCTTAGTCGTCATCAGCTTAAACTTGGCAGCCATCGATCCCGTCTGATAGACACAATTTAGTTGATTTTGAGCGATTAATGGGTTCGGGCTAAGATGTAACTAAGAACAATATTTGATGTAGGATAACAAAATATCTATAATAACATAATCCTTAGATCGGTCTTTATTCGAAATATACGTGATTGTTATACGTACTGACATAGCTTCATGATTTTGATTGGTTTGGGTGACGGTGCAGTTCGAAGTTGTCGGAAGTGAACCCATCACACGGTACGTGAGGACGCAAACGGCACGTAGACGACCCGAAATTTCCTGCGTCAACCATAAGACGAATTGCAGCAAGTAATCGGATGGTCTCCTCCATATATCCATCCTCGACGCCATTGCCCTGCATCCTGTCTGCAGCTGACCCGAGCCAAAATATCCTGCAGGATCCTCTTCGATGGAGTCGACGATGTGTGGATGCTGGAAGAGGAGAGGGAAAGGAAAGGGGGGAGGCGGAGGCGGAGGCGGGGACGAGGAGCAGCAGCAGTCGTCGCCTTGGAATCTGTTCATCGATCTCAAGGTGTTGGAGGCCGCTACCGATAACTTCTCAGAAGCCAATCTCCTCGGACAGGGCGGCTTCGGCCCCGTTTATAAGGTATATCGCCTCCCTTAGCTCATCCTTAATAATCTTTATTGCTAGATTTGGTTCTACAATTGGTAGAATGGTTTTGTCAGCCAGATGATTCTTCGTAACGTCTTGTTGACGGTGCACACGTTGTATTGTCACTGCCTATCGAGATCGAATCACTAAGCCTTTCCTGTGTGTTCTGTTGTTCTGTGACGAGTGAGGAGTTATTGTGAAGTTCTGCTGCTGTTCGAGTCGTAAGGACTACGCTGCCACCTTTTTGACCATCTGAAACTGTTGACTCGATTTGGTCTGTTTTCACACGGAGCCAATAGCAATAACCATCTCTTGTGGACACACATAGAACATGAGGAGCTTTTCTTCCTTCTTCACCACTTCGGTTAGATCTGTACATTTCTCTCCTAGCGTAATGGCATCTGCTGGGCTTTTGCCCTTTCATCTCTCGCTCTCTCTCCAAAAAGAACATGGAACATAAGTCGCTATTGGAAGAAAACTTTAAATGATCATGAATAAAAGATTGGAAAAAGTTTATGATTAATGACTCATGAAAATTGATGGATGGATGTTGGACCAATTAATGTAGGGGGTGATGAAGAATGGGCCGGAGATAGCAGTGAAGAAGCTGTCGTTGCACTCTCGGCAGGGGGTGCGGGAGTTCACCAACGAGGTCAGGTTACTGCTCAAAGTCCAACACCGGAATCTGGTTTCCTTGCTCGGCTGCTGCGTCGCCTCCGATCAGAAGATGCTCGTCTACCCCTACTTCCCAAACCGAAGCCTCGATCACTTCCTCTTTGGTTTGCATCTCACCTCTCTCTCTCTCTCTCTCTCTCTCTCTCTCTCACACACACACACACACACACAATTTTAGTCAGCATGCACCTAAGCAACTTTGTGCATTACAATAAGCATTTTTATTATGCATCAGTAACGTTGTTTCACATACTTGTCACACTCATTTTGTTGAAGTCCTGATCAAATATGCATAGACTAAATAAAAAGTTGAATGATAAATTCATACATCTCTATGTGATACGATTATCGATGTTGAAAAATAAAACTTTGATCACATCAAAACAATGAGCGTTGTAAAGAATATTTGACAGAAGGGGCACAAGGATTCCTTTTTTTTTTTTGGAATAGATATACATTTCTTTCACCCTTCATGAGAAATCCTGCAGCAAGAGGCTTATCTTGCACTGTGATGAAGGCAGGGAATCACATCTATGGCGTTTTCATGAACGGTTGGGAGCTGGTGGAGCTCAATTAAAGGAATCAGAGTGAATGAGTTAACCAGGAATCTCAAGTTTGAGAAGAGAAATATTCTTCTTACTCTTGTTTCGTCAGTATCTCCAAGAGGTCTATCTGACTGGGTTTGATTAGGTTCTAGTTTCTATCAACATAATCAAGTGGTGGTAGAGAAGAATCAGTCAACCTGCCTGTAGTTGATCATTGTGCTTACCAGTAGATAAACATCTGATCAGGAAAAAGACAATAATCGGTAAAGCATATTGATTCTTGCTTCCGTTTTAGGCTGGAAGTCCACACAATCACTTCCCACTTGCAAATAAGATTACATTGTTTTGCCTTGGTTTTAAGTATGCTTCTGACCTGTATGTTGTCTTGTTTCTATTTCATAGATTGGTTTATGAGCCATAAGAGTTGTGGCCATCCATGATGCAATATTTTGCTTACTTACTTTGGTCAACTGCTCTTTTTTGTGGAGCAAACACAAATCAGATATTACATTATAATTAAGAATGACCTGAGGTTTATTGCTTGCTAACATCAGATAAGCGCAGAACGGCATCACTGGATTGGTCGAAACGTTTTGAGATTATTGTGGGAGTGGCAAAGGGCCTTCTGTACCTCCATGAAGAGTCTCCGGTGAAGATCATCCACAGGGACATCAAAGCCAGCAACATTCTACTTGATGACCGATTGAACCCAAAGATAGCTGACTTTGGCATGGCGAGACTCTTCCAAGGGGATGATACGCATGTCAATTCATTTAAGGTTTCTGGTACCTAGTGAGTTCTCCAAGGATGCCGTTCACATCCTTTCCCTGAGCTGTTGTTGACTTCTTACGGAATCGATTCTTGTGATCCTGATGCAATAAGAACTTGCGTTTGCTGCAGCGGCTACATGGCACCGGAGTATGCACTGAGCGGCTATCTGTCAGCGAAGGCTGATGTCTTCAGCTTTGGGGTATTGATGTTGGAGATCGTGAGCGGGAGGAAAAATATCGACAAAAAGCTGGACGAAGAGCGGATCGACCTACTGAGCTACGTAAGTTCAAGCACGTACCATCTTAGGAATCGTGTTCTGGGTGCTAAGATGTTTCTTTGGCTCCGATGCTTACAGACATGGAAGCTCTTCGAGGAAGGTAAAGCATTGGAGATCATGGATCCTAGTATTTCCACTTGGGACCGTGATGAAGCCACATTGTGTATCCAAATCGCACTGTTGTGCTGCCAAGCCGTGGTTTCTGTCAGACCTGAGATGCTCGGTGTCCGTCTCATGCTATCGAGTGAGTCGTTCTCGTTGCCGAAGCCAGGAAGGCCTGGAACTCGTGGAAGAGAAGGGCGATGGACAAGCACCGCCACATCAACTCTCACCAGGACAAGCGCAAACAGTACTACTGCTTCCACTGGTACTGATGCCACCAAATTTTCTTCCGTCTTTTATGGCATAGGTGAAGACTTCTCTCGCAATTCCATCTCCGTTTCGTTTACTACGGAGGGCCGGTGAAATGAGCTCTTCCTCCTTCCCACTCTCTCTCTCTCTCTCTCTCTCTCTCTCTACTTTTCTTGAGCACCTGTACGTATCTCAAGTACCATAATGTAGTACATTCAAGAGTTCATCTATCTTAATTCAATCCACGTTAGATGGCATAGTGAAGATTTAACCCAGCATGATAACAAAGTATGCCGTGGAACTCATGGAACAAATGCACTACTAATCGCTTCCATGTGGTCGTTTTCAATGTAGAAAGAATCCCATGCACCAACACTCACCCCTGCATGGCATTGATTCCCTGCTTGGAGGCAATAATAATGCATGAGTCCCACACCACTTGCCCGATTTGCTCAGCTCCAGATTAGATTCCCAAACTGATGACAAGGCCAACTGGATCCACTGCGATGCTGATTTGTGAGTTCCGAGATATGCTTTTCTCCTCCTCGATATTGCTGATGCTACCGGCGTACACAGTTTCACCATGAATACAACGGAGCATGATTCTGCGAACAAGTACGTACTTCGGATAGGGCGGCATATGCTTGTTTTGTTGGTGAAGCAGAACTTAAACGTGCTCGATACAGACAGGCTTCTTCTGCATTAAAGTAGCAGAGCCTTGGATCCATCATGGGTGCTTCAGACTGTCTCTCTCTCTGCTCAGCTCCAGAATTAGATTCCCAAACTGATGACAAGGCCAACTGGATCCACTGCGATGCTGATTTGTGAGTTCCGAGATATGCTTTTCTCCTCCTCGATATTGCTGATGCTACCAGGCGTACACAGTTCACCATGAATACAACGGAGCATGATTCTGCGAACAAGTACGTACTTCGGATAGGGCGGCATATGCTTGTTTTGTTGGTGAAGCAGAACTTAAACGTGCTCGATACAGACAGGCTTCTTCTGCATTAAAGTAGCAGAGCCTTGGATCCATCATGGGGTGCTTCAGACTGTCTCTCTCTCTCCCTCTCTCTTTGAGTTCGGTTCCAATAGCTTCTGAAGATTGCTGCGTCTGCCACTGCTATCTCGAAGACAAGATGACAGAGTTGTACTTACTACTTTATCGATTAGATTTATGGTGTTTAGTTAATTGGGTGGTGATGTTATTAACGTAACACATCGATTGCCGTCAGATATTAATTAAGTGCCGAAGATGAGATACAGCAGTGACTGCCGCTTTGCGTGTAGAGGTGTCATTGGTCACGTTACTTCCTGCCCTATTCGTTTCATTCGCAAGTGGGTCCGTCCCGCGCGCGATTCAGGTCACGATTGGCCGACGTTTAAGGGCGTCGAATTCGCCATTCGTTTCTCGCTTCGCCCACCGACTCGTCCATATTTTCTTCGTCTTTTTCGTGAAATTTCAGAGATCTATCTAAATGGAACTTTGGGAACCCACGAGCTTCCAAGTGATTCTTCTTTTGTGCACGACTATGCCATGCTTTGCCCACAGAATCCTACAAAGATGAGGCAAAATGTAATGCTCTCTCTATCAAACAAATCAAAAGAACCGCTCCATAATCAATCCTTCTATTCTATCTCAATTTCCTCGTGCGAGGAGCAGATGCTCACACACACGCATCTCGGTGTGCTTTAGTTATATATAGTGTTTGACAGATCAAAAGAAAGGATTTGATCTTTGGATCCTTCGATATGATTCAACGGGTTTAACGTGGGACTAGCCGAGTAGTTCCACAATGGAACGCCAACTCGCTCTACACGAAATTTCATATGCATAGCTCGTAAAAAATACAAGTTGTTCCTTTGGAATTGCAAATATCTAATCAATGCTTTCCTGTGAAATAACACTACTAAGTTTGTCTGATTTATGAAAAGAAAATAAATTCCTGTATTTCCCGTGCCGTCTATTTTACGATACGTGGAAGTTCGTGCGGGTGGAGGTGGAACGAAATCCAATGTGTATCCACCGTCCAAAGTCCGAACCATCAAACACGGCGTTCGAGGTGACAGCTCATGTTCATCCTTATCATAAACACCTGCACGCCGATCCGACCCCTCCTCAATCTCGCCCGTCGATCAACACCACCTTCACCGCGCGCCATAACTAACCCGGGCCCATCACCAACCTCTCCTTTTCGATCCAACGGACAGCATATTAATGGCGGGCGACCGTATCCGGTTATTTCGTGATTTCTTCAAATGTCACGGGTGGACTGCTATTGAGGCGCCCACCGGAAGTCATCATACGAGTGTCTAAAACGGGTGCCCCATACCGAGTCACCGTCGCACTCGTCCCGTTACGTCGCGTTTGGGGCCGCCGCGGCTTACGACTCGACACATCGGCTCGGCTCGGCTCGGCTCGGCTCGGCTCGGCTCGGCTCGGCTCGGCTCGGCTCGGCTCGGCTCGGCTCGGCTCGGCTCGGCTCGGCTCGGCTCGGCTCGGCTCGGCTCGGCTCGGCTCGGCTCGGCTCGGCTCGGCTCGGCTCGGCTCGGCTCGGCTCGGCTCGGCTCGGCTCGGCTCGGCTCGGCTCGGCTCGGCTCGGCTCGGCTCGGCTCGGCTCGGCTCGGCTCGGCTCGGCTCGGCTCGGCTCGGCTCGGCTCGGCTCGGCTCGGCTCGGCTCGGCTCGGCTCGGCTCGGCTCGGCTCGGCTCGGCTCGGCTCGGCTCGGCTCGGCTCGGCTCGGCTCGGCTCGGCTCGGCTCGGCTCGGCTCGGCTCGGCTCGGCTCGGCTCGGCTCGGCTCGGCTCGGCTCGGCTCGGCTCGGCTCGGCTCGGCTCGGCTCGGCTCGGCTCGGCTCGGCTCGGCTCGGCTCGGCTCGGCTCGGCTCGGCTCGGCTCGGCTCGGCTCGGCTCGGCTCGGCTCGGCTCGGCTCGGCTCGGCTCGGCTCGGCTCGGCTCGGCTCGGCTCGGCTCGGCTCGGCTCGGCTCGGCTCGGCTCGGCTCGGCTCGGCTCGGCTCGGCTCGGCTCGGCTCGGCTCGGCTCGGCTCGGCTCGGCTCGGCTCGGCTCGGCTCGGCTCGGCTCGGCTCGGCTCGGCTCGGCTCGGCTCGGCTCGGCTCGGCTCGGCTCGGCTCGGCTCGGCTCGGCTCGGCTCGGCTCGGCTCGGCTCGGCTCGGCTCGGCTCGGCTCGGCTCGGCTCGGCTCGGCTCGGCTCGGCTCGGCTCGGCTCGGCTCGGCTCGGCTCGGCTCGGCTCGGCTCGGCTCGGCTCGGCTCGGCTCGGCTCGGCTCGGCTCGGCTCGGCTCGGCTCGGCTCGGCTCGGCTCGGCTCGGCTCGGCTCGGCTCGGCTCGGCTCGGCTCGGCTCGGCTCGGCTCGGCTCGGCTCGGCTCGGCTCGGCTCGGCTCGGCTCGGCTCGGCTCGGCTCGGCTCGGCTCGGCTCGGCTCGGCTCGGCTCGGCTCGGCTCGGCTCGGCTCGGCTCGGCTCGGCTCGGCTCGGCTCGGCTCGGCTCGGCTCGGCTCGGCTCGGCTCGGCTCGGCTCGGCTCGGCTCGGCTCGGCTCGGCTCGGCTCGGCTCTCTCTCTCTCTCTCTCTCTCTCTCTCTCTCTCTCTCTCTCTCTCTCTCTCTCTCTCTCTCTCTCTCTCTCTCTCTCTCTCTCTCTCTCTCTCTCTCTCTCTCTCTCTCTCTCTCTCTCTCTCTCTCTCTCTCTCTCTCTCTCTCTCTCTCTCTCTCTCTCTCTCTCTCTCTCTCTCTCTCTCTCTCTCTCTCTCTCTCTCTCTCTCTCTCTCTCTCTCTCTCTCTCTCTCTCTCTCTCTCTCTCTCTCTCTCTCTCTCTCTCTCTCTCTCTCTCTCTCTCTCTCTCTCTCTCTCTCTCTCTCTCTCTCTCTCTCTCTCTCTCTCTCTCTCTCTCTCTCTCTCTCTCTCTCTCTCTCTCTCTCTCTCTCTCTCTCTCTCTCTCTCTCTCTCTCTCTCTCTCTCTCTCTCTCTCTCTCTCTCTCTCTCTCTCTCTCTCTCTCTCTCTCTCTCTCTCTCTCTCTCTCTCTCTCTCTCTCTCTCTCTCTCTCTCTCTCTCTCTCTCTCTCTCTCTCTCTCTCTCTCTCTCTCTCTCTCTCTCTCTCTCTCTCTCTCTCTCTCTCTCTCTCTCTCTCTCTCTCTCTCTCTCTCTCTCTCTCTCTCTCTCTCTCTCTCTCTCTCTCTCTCTCTCTCTCTCTCTCTCTCTCTCTCTCTCTCTCTCTCTCTCTCTCTCTCTCTCTCTCTCTCTCTCTCTCTCTCTCTCTCTCTCTCTCTCTCTCTCTCTCTCTCTCTCTCTCTCTCTCTCTCTCTCTCTCTCTCTCTCTCTCTCTCTCTCTCTCTCTCTCTCTCTCTCTCTCTCTCTCTCTCTCTCTCTCTCTCTCTCTCTCTCTCTCTCTCTCTCTCTCTCTCTCTCTCTCTCTCTCTCTCTCTCTCTCTCTCTCTCTCTCTCTCTCTCTCTCTCTCTCTCTCTCTCTCTCTCTCTCTCTCTCTCTCTCTCTCTCTCTCTCTCTCTCTCTCTCTCTCTCTCTCTCTCTCTCTCTCTCTCTCTCTCTCTCTCTCTCTCTCTCTCTCTCTCTCTCTCTCTCTCTCTCTCTCTCTCTCTCTCTCTCTCTCTCTCTCTCTCTCTCTCTCTCTCTCTCTCTCTCTCTCTCTCTCTCTCTCTCTCTCTCTCTCTCTCTCTCTCTCTCTCTCTCTCTCTCTCTCTCTCTCTCTCTCTCTCTCTCTCTCTCTCTCTCTCTCTCTCTCTCTCTCTCTCTCTCTCTCTCTCTCTCTCTCTCTCTCTCTCTCTCTCTCTCTCTCTCTCTCTCTCTCTCTCTCTCTCTCTCTCTCTCTCTCTCTCTCTCTCTCTCTCTCTCTCTCTCTCTCTCTCTCTCTCTCTCTCTCTCTCTCTCTCTCTCTCTCTCTCTCTCTCTCTCTCTCTCTCTCTCTCTCTCTCTCTCTCTCTCTCTCTCTCTCTCTCTCTCTCTCTCTCTCTCTCTCTCTCTCTCTCTCTCTCTCTCTCTCTCTCTCTCTCTCTCTCTCTCTCTCTCTCTCTCTCTCTCTCTCTCTCTCTCTCTCTCTCTCTCTCTCTCTCTCTCTCTCTCTCTCTCTCTCTCTCTCTCTCTCTCTCTCTCTCTCTCTCTCTCTCTCTCTCTCTCTCTCTCTCTCTCTCTCTCTCTCTCTCTCTCTCTCTCTCTCTCTCTCTCTCTCTCTCTCTCTCTCTCTCTCTCTCTCTCTCTCTCTCTCTCTCTCTCTCTCTCTCTCTCTCTCTCTCTCTCTCTCTCTCTCTCTCTCTCTCTCTCTCTCTCTCTCTCTCTCTCTCTCTCTCTCTCTCTCTCTCTCTCTCTCTCTCTCTCTCTCTCTCTCTCTCTCTCTCTCTCTCTCTCTCTCTCTCTCTCTCTCTCTCTCTCTCTCTCTCTCTCTCTCTCTCTCTCTCTCTCTCTCTCTCTCTCTCTCTCTCTCTCTCTCTCTCTCTCTCTCTCTCTCTCTCTCTCTCTCTCTCTCTCTCTCTCTCTCTCTCTCTCTCTCTCTCTCTCTCTCTCTCTCTCTCTCTCTCTCTCTCTCTCTCTCTCTCTCTCTCTCTCTCTCTCTCTCTCTCTCTCTCTCTCTCTCTCTCTCTCTCTCTCTCTCTCTCTCTCTCTCTCTCTCTCTCTCTCTCTCTCTCTCTCTCTCTCTCTCTCTCTCTCTCTCTCTCTCTCTCTCTCTTTTTCGTGAAATTTCAGAGATCTATCTAAATGGAACTTTGGGAACCCACGAGCTTCCAAGTGATTCTTCTTTTGTGCACGACTATGCCATGCTTTGCCCACAGAATCCTACAAAGATGAGGCAAAATGTAATGCTCTCTCTATCAACAAATCAAAAGAACCGCTCCATAATCAATCCTTCTATTCTATCTCAATTTTCCTCGTGCGAGGAGCAGATGCTCACACACACGCATCTCGGTGTGCTTTAGTTATATATAGTGTTTGACAGATCAAAAGAAAGGATTTGATCTTTGGATCCTTCGATATGATTCAACGGGTTTAACGTGGGAAAAACAGCCGATATTTCCACATGGAACGCCAACTCGCTCTACACGAAATTTCATATGCATAGCTCGTAAAAAATACAAGTTGTTCCTTTGGAATTGCAAATATCTAATCAATGCTTTCCTGTGAAATAACACTACTAAGTTTGTCTGATTTATGAAAAGAAAATAAATTCCTGTATTTCCCGTGCCGTCTATTTTACGATACGTGGAAGTTCGTGCGGGTGGAGGTGGAACGAAATCCAATGTGTATCCACCGTCCAAAGTCCGAACCATCAAACACGGCGTTCGAGGTGACAGCTCATGTTCATCCTTATCATAAACACCTGCACGCCGATCCGACCCCTCCTCAATCTCGCCCGTCGATCAACACCACCTTCACCGCGCGCCATAACTAACCCGGGCCCATCACCAACCTCTCCTTTTCGATCCAACGGACAGCATATTAATGGCGGGCGACCGTATCCGGTTATTTCGTGATTTCTTCAAATGTCACGGGTGGACTGCTATTGAGGCGCCCACCGGAAGTCTCTCTCTCTCTCTCTCTCTCTCTCTCTCTCTCTCTCTCTCTCTCTCTCTCTCTCTCTCTCTCTCTCTCTCTCTCTCTCTCTCTCTCTCTCTCTCTCTCTCTCTCTCTCTCTCTCTCTCTCTCTCTCTCTCTCTCTCTCTCTCTCTCTCTCTCTCTCTCTCTCTCTCTCTCTCTCTCTCTCTCTCTCTCTCTCTCTCTCTCTCTCTCTCTCTCTCTCTCTCTCTCTCTCTCTCTCTCTCTCTCTCTCTCTCTCTCTCTCTCTCTCTCTCTCTCTCTCTCTCTCTCTCTCTCTCTCTCTCTCTCTCTCTCTCTCTCTCTCTCTCTCTCTCTCTCTCTCTCTCTCTCTCTCTCTCTCTCTCTCTCTCTCTCTCTCTCTCTCTCTCTCTCTCTCTCTCTCTCTCTCTCTCTCTCTCTCTCTCTCTCTCTCTCTCTCTCTCTCTCTCTCTCTCTCTCTCTCTCTCTCTCTCTCTCTCTCTCTCTCTCTCTCTCTCTCTCTCTCTCTCTCTCTCTCTCTCTCTCTCTCTCTCTCTCTCTCTCTCTCTCTCTCTCTCTCTCTCTCTCTCTCTCTCTCTCTCTCTCTCTCTCTCTCTCTCTCTCTCTCTCTCTCTCTCTCTCTCTCTCTCTCTCTCTCTCTCTCTCTCTCTCTCTCTCTCTCTCTCTCTCTCTCTCTCTCTCTCTCTCTCTCTCTCTCTCTCTCTCTCTCTCTCTCTCTCTCTCTCTCTCTCTCTCTCTCTCTCTCTCTCTCTCTCTCTCTCTCTCTCTCTCTCTCTCTCTCTCTCTCTCTCTCTCTCTCTCTCTCTCTCTCTCTCTCTCTCTCTCTCTCTCTCTCTCTCTCTCTCTCTCTCTCTCTCTCTCTCTCTCTCTCTCTCTCTCTCTCTCTCTCTCTCTCTCTCTCTCTCTCTCTCTCTCTCTCTCTCTCTCTCTCTCTCTCTCTCTCTCTCTCTCTCTCTCTCTCTCTCTCTCTCTCTCTCTCTCTCTCTCTCTCTCTCTCTCTCTCTCTCTCTCTCTCTCTCTCTCTCTCTCTCTCTCTCTCTCTCTCTCTCTCTCTCTCTCTCTCTCTCTCTCTCTCTCTCTCTCTCTCTCTCTCTCTCTCTCTCTCTCTCTCTCTCTCTCTCTCTCTCTCTCTCTCTCTCTCTCTCTCTCTCTCTCTCTCTCTCTCTCTCTCTCTCTCTCTCTCTCTCTCTCTCTCTCTCTCTCTCTCTCTCTCTCTCTCTCTCGTGAAATTTCAGAGATCTACTAAATGGAACTTTGGGAACCCACGAGCTTCCAAGTGATCTTCTTTGGGCACGACTATGCCATGCTTTGCCCACAGGATCCTACAAAGATGAGGCAAAATGTAATGCTCTCTCTATCAAACAAATCAAAAGAACCGCTCCATAATCAATCCTTCTATTCTATCTCCATTTCCCTGTGCGAGGAGCAGATGCTCACACACACGCATCTCCGGTGTGCTTTAGTATATATAGTGTTTGACAGATCAAAAGAAAAGGATTTGATCTTTGGATCCTTCGATATGATTCAACGGGTTTAACGTGGGACTAGCCGAGTAGTTCCACAATGGAACGCCAACTCGCTCTACACGAAATTTCATATGCATAGCTCGTAAAAAATACAGTTGTCCTTTGGAATTGCAAATATCTAATCAATGCTTCCTGTGAAATAACACTACTAAGTTTGTCTGATTTATGAAAAGAAAATAAATTCCTTTTCCCGTGACGTCTATTTTACGATACGTGGAAGTTCGTGCGGGTGGAGGTGGAACGAAATCCATGTGTATCCACCGTCCAAAGTCCGAACCATCAAACACGGCGTTCGAGGGTGACAGCTCATGTTCATCCTTATCATAAACCACCTGCACGCCGATCCGGACCCCTCCTCAATCTCGCCCGTCGATCAACACCACCTTCACCGCGCGCCATAACTAACCGGGCCCATCACCAACCTCTCCTTTTCGATCCAACGGACAGCATATTAATGGCTGGGCGACCGTATCCGGTTATTTCGTGATTTCTTCAAATGTCACGGTGGACTGCTATGAGGCGCCCACCGGAAGTCATCATACGAGTGTCTAAAACGGGTGCCCCATACCGAGTCACCGTCGCACTCGTCCCGTTACGTCGCGTTTGGGGCCGCCGCGGCTTACGACTCGACACATCGGCTCGGCTCGGCTCGGCTCGGGCACCGTTGTTATTACAAAGTGAAGGGATCGACGCGGCTGGCGTCAGGGGAGCGGAGCCGCCTCGCTTCCCCTCACGGTTCCTGTTGTCCCACCCGGGCCCAACACTGCTCCCGATCCTCCCCTGTTTCCCTCTCGGCTTTAAAATCCTCGAGGCCGGAGCTCATCAATGGCGGACCGCAACCTTCCTCGCCCTCGCTTTGGCCTACGGCTTTGCCTTTGCTTAGGTTTTCGGGCTCCTGATCAGGTAGAGGAGGCCATGGAGGCGCCGCCGAGGCCTCTGCGGTTGCGGTGCTCGGTCCAGAACTACGATTGGGGTAGATTCGGGGAGGAATCGACGGTCGCGCGGCTGTTCGAAGGCAACTCCGGGTCGGAGATTGAGTTGGGCCGGCCCTACGCCGAGTTCTGGATGGGAATGCACGAATCGGGGCCGTCCTTTGTGGTGGCGTCACAAGAGGCGGCGGGGGCGGAGGCAGAGTGTTTGGCGCCCGGGGTGGTCACGCTCAAGAAGTGGATTGGGGAGAACCCTGGCGCGCTGGGTGTGAAGGTCGTGCAGAAGTGGGGGAAAAACCTTCCTTTTTTGTTCAAGGTCGCTTCTTTACTCCATCCGCTCTTTCTTTTGCTCCTCAATACGACTGCGATTCTTTGAGTCGGGTTTGATACTGTTTATTCATTGATCCTGATGTTCTTTCGCAGTTTTCTATTGTTAAGATTCGAGTCTTTTTGTCTTTTGGTGTTGAAATAGGCTGTTTGAAGTTCTTCGCCATTAAATTACTATTTCTTTTTGTTCTCATTCGATCGGTAATAGGTCTTGTCGGTAGCCAAAGCGTTGTCGATACAGGCGCACCCCGACAAGGAGTTGGCGAGGATGCTTCATAAGATGCGGCCGAGTGTTTATAAGGATCCTAACCATAAACCAGAGATGGCGATTGCTTTAACCGAGTTCAGGGCGCTGTGTGGTTTTGTCAACATTGAGGTACATAATGAAGTTTTCTTGTCTTACTTCAGGATTTATTGGTTGTTTTCTGATCAATTCGTCTTAACCTGTCATAATCGCCTTTTTGAAAAATCTTGTTGTAGTGTGATGATTACTTTCCTCCAGAGTCACCTTTTTTCTGGGGGGTGGGGGGGGGGGGGGAATATCTCATTGTTAATGATTAAACAAATTAATATGAAATGTGTCATCTCTACTGACAGCTTATATTTAGTCTACCATGGTAGTTCACATGTTAGGCTGTTTTTTTGTGTGCCTTTTTTCTTATTTGATTTGAACAGAAAAGGGATAGAAAAGTTATAACAGTGGCTTCCTCAAGATCCCAAATTTGATGGTTTCTAATTACCTTCATGATCCACACTGAATTTGTTTTATGATTAGTGTTATAAAACTTACTGGTTTAACAAGACATCTTGGATTCAGAATGTAAGAAGCACTGTCTTTTCAGATTCATAACTGTTTGTTGTAAGAGAATATTGTATGTGTCTTATGCTACCTTTTGGCTTATTGAGCTGAACAACTAGATGGACATGTGAACTTTACTTCTCATTGCTTAAGTGCAGTCATTTGTACTCCTGATGCCACTGTTGGAATCAACAGAGTTTCAGACTCTTGCCTGATGCTATTTAAATTGTTCATACAGCATTCTGTTTTATGTGTTTCTTAGCTTATCTTACCTAGGCATGCTTAAAAAAGTTCATCCAGGATATCTTTGCCACTTTGCTCTTAGACGTTATCTTATTAGGACATACTTTTGCATATATTGATTCTTATTACAAAATCAATTCTGTGTACTTTATTGACCTTCTTTACTGCTTTTTTCAGTCAAGTTTCAAGCCTCTCATGCTTTTATCTGGTAGCTAGATATTATTCATGGCGTATGAGCTTCCTTGTTTCCCAGATTTTAATCACAAAGACCTTCCTAGACTTCACATTTGCTACCCCTCTAATCTTTGATGACTTTTTGTTTATGCCTTTCCTTAATCAACATTTCATGCTTTGAATGCCACTCTTGTCTGAGTACCCTGTTTAAATACACGTGAAACATGTTAACCCATGTAGTCTTTCCAAGTGATGTATTATGATATTCTTTTTATCCATGTCCTATCATCTATCTTACTATATGCTGACCTGCCCATATTTCATGGTTGCAAATCTTCACATGTTTCCCTCCTCTTCTGGAAGAAGTATCTGATGTGTATTTTTTTGAAGAAGTTTGTGAAGGCTTTTTTTTCTCTCCCATCTTCTAAATAGTAACTTTCATCTACGATATATCAGTTTCCAATCTTGAATACAGATATCATAAGAAACATTGGGCAGACAGTTATGTCCATGGTATCTTGTAAACCTGCAGGAGCTCAAGGATGTCCTTGTTGGTGTACCAGAAATTACAGAGCTGATTGGTAATGAGGAGGTAAGCAAAATTATTGGCAGCAAAGATCTAGATGGATATTTGGATGCAAAAGCTCTTCTGCGATCAATCTTCACTAAGCTTATGTCAGCAAGTAAAGAGGCCGTTTTGGAACTGGTTCCTAAACTAAAAGATCGTTTAGATGTTGAAAGTAAGGTAAACAGAATTATCTGTTATTAAGCAAACTTTATGTCTGCCTTCATAATTCTGTACTTATAGCATGATTCACTCTGGTTATTGCTGATTGCAAGCTAATCTGATAATTCTAGATGTAAACAAGAACACTTTTCATTCTGTTATTATAAAAGGCTCGACTTTGTGTACCTGCCAATCTTATTTTTTCTCCTTTTGATGGCGATCTTTTTGTTGATGCTATGAAACTTATACATCTTGCATAATAATTTCTGGCATTCTCGAGGCATGCCTAACATCCAGTTCTTTATCCATATCCTGGTTATCACTGTGTATTTGAGTTGGTCTGTTATATATTTCTGTGAGGAAAATTCTTGTTTGAAGGTGAAGGAAGCAAGTCTTGGCCTTCTTGTATGGTTATAATGTTTGTAATAAAGTTCATATTTTGATGCTGTTGCTAATCACTGTTTCTTTCTTGTTTAAAGACCAATACATTGAGGCCTTGTATCTTTATGCTCAGAACTGAAAGATTTTGGATTATTGGTATTGGATTGGGGAAATGGGATCATGCTATGTGGATTCAGTTGGCATATTGTATCAAATTCTTATGTTTGGTTTGCTGCATTCTTAAGAGTTAATATTTTGACTAGATGTTGTGATTGTCCTGTCAGATTTTGACATTTAGGCCTTTATTACTAATCCTGTTCTGATAATTACAAGTTTCTATGATATGAACTGTCATAGTGAGTTACGTCAGTTGTTTTCGTTCTTTAAAAATTGATTATATGTTCTGTTCTTTTATGTCTTTTTCTTAAATATAGGACTGGCCAGAAAGCATTTTAAGTAGACCTCTGAAGCACCATTGCTGAATCTAGAATCATCTAGATTAGAGTTCCAACACAAATTATAGGTGGAAAGAGTGTAAGTCATCCAATAGGCAAAAAGTAGTTTGCTGTCCCTAACTATTTCCTTTATATCTTGCCTTTGCCTTCAGTAGACCAGTACCAAGATGTGGAGCGCAGAGTGTTTTTCATTTGGGAATGTTGTTTAAACTATATTGACTATGTCTCTCAGATCCAAAGATATATAAATGTCAAGGGTACTTAGTTTATTTATGATTTAGACTGTTTCAACAACTGTAGGTTAACCTGTCGAGCAAGCTATTCCTTTCTATTCCTCAAAGCTTCTTCCTGTAAACCCTTTGTCACATTTGCTAGGCGGACCTTTTTATTCAGCTTCTGATAGTTTTTGTTTCTTCCAGCAATTATGGGGGCATAATTTCAAATTTTGAATATCTCGATATTTATGAACAGAACTCTGCTAGTTGTTGTTGTAACTAGTAAGAGACATGCATTACAGTAGGTTGGCACATGTTATGATGTAAATGGTGATGTTCACATGATAGTTTATTTAATAATAATGATCTTCATGAGCTTGCCACTTTACATATTTAGACAATTTTTATCAGGTCAAACATGGTGAGCAATTAATGTAGATTAGGTGGTTTACATAGATCTGAACACAATTAGCTACATTCTTTAGTCAGTTATTGAAGTTTCTTTGCCTCCCTTGTGTAGAGGGTAAGTGGTGTCTTAAAATTCCAATTACAAGAGTAAATGAAGGTACTGCAACATTTAGGATGAGTTGTAGTGATTGGTTTGAGTTATCTTAGGATAGTCTAAGAATGACAAATTACTTAAGGCAGTTTGTGTCAGGGTAAAGGCAACGTTTCAAGGAGGATTTGGTCAAGGTCATGGATAAATGTTTGGACTGAGACAATGAAATGTGGGGGTGAAAAAGGATATGGACCTAGCACGCAAAATAATAGGGAGAATGTGTTATGGACAGTAGCAAAGGGTGTTGGAAGATGACAAGCAGTCAAGTGCATCTTGATGCTTGAGCTTGCTTCAAGATCTTTGAAAGCATATAGAAATCTGCTAATGCTAGAAAGTATTATCTGAAACACCTTGAAGCTTAATTCAGTCACTTGACAATAACTTGTGAGAAGCTTTAATACTTGGATGATTGGTTAATTTTTTTTATATTACAGATGCTGACGTTCTACTCACCTGATATTGGATCACTAATCTGAGAACCTTTTCTATGCTAAACTCTTCATTTTATGAAACATTTTAAGGTCACACATATTTCGTTTTTTGTCATGATTGAACTAAGTGCTCACTTTGCCATTTAATATAATATGGATGATTATACCCTAGTACCAGAAGTGATTTTAATACTATTGAAGCATGCAATGCAAAGATAACTGCAGGTGGATACATATATATATTCTATTATTATAACATGTAATATATTGAACTTTCAGGATGGGTAGCACTGTTTTCTAATGTTCACTCTAAATGATCTTTTTCGTTTAAGATGGTAGACATCTCATCAGTTATTCTCTTCCCTGATGAAACAATTAGCTTTTTCTGAAGATACTGGCAGCTAGCTACGTTAGTGCTGAGATAAATTATATTGGAACTTCTCTGTTCCCAGCTTTGGCTGTTTTTTGACTGTACAATTGTGAATTATTTTTATCCCTTCAATCAGATTAGGACATTAACGGAGAAAGAACAGCTAGTATTACTACTGGAGAAGCAGTATCAAGCTGATGTTGGGGTCATAGCGGCCTTCTTATTTAATTATGTGAAGCTCAGCCCAGGCGAAGCACTGTATATTGGCTCAAATGAACCTCATGCTTATATTTCGGGTGATTGTATTGAATGTATGGCTGCTTCAGACAATGTTGTGCGAGCTGGACTGACAGCTAAGTACATAGACGTGCCAACTCTTTGTTCAATGCTAACATACAAACAGGTCTGTTTATTTTAATTTAGAATTTTCTTTCTAAAATATGCTTATTTTATTGCTTAGGAAACCATTAATGACACATGACATGTTACTAACCTATAGCATATTGATTAGTGATCTGTGCCTTTCATTTTGTGATGTCTCTAATAATTGTCTTGTGTTGCCAATGCTTTGGCGAATGTGTCTGAAGAATAATTGGGAGTTATCTGGTGCTGTGAATTTTTTCAGGTAACATAACATTAGATAGACCTTTTCTATATATGTCAAACAAAACGGTACCATGGTTGTTGTTGGATATCATTGTATATAAACTTAAGCTCATATACTGCACTTAGATTTGGTCATCATTAGCAATAATTTTTACCAATCTTAAGGACTATAATAGTATTTCTTTCCATTTACTAATGGTTGGTAGCTAAGGAGAGGGTGAAATCTGCTATTATTTATAGCAAAATTGTTTATACAAATTACAGAAATTAGGTTGACTATTATGCTTCTTTTTGGTTAGACCAACTTGAATAAACTCAAGAATCATTAACATGCTTTTTACACATAAAGGATGTTTTAGGTGTTGGTGTTTTAAATATTGTGTTAACACATCCTAACCCTCTTCTTAGTCTTGCATGGATTCTCTATGAATATTTGTGTTGAAAGATGAAGATTACGTTAGTTTCTACACTCTATGTAGTAGCCTCATCGGTGCACAATTCTCTGATTTTATATTCTATTGAGGTGACCAAGAGGAAATGATCAATTTCTAGTGGAGATTGAAACATTTATATATTTTTCAGGTGCAATAAGATGACAAAGCATGATGAACACAAGCATATCTTAAACATATGCATAAGTTGTTGGAAATTGGGTTATGCAATATCGTTATGTAGGTTTTGATGTTGTACCATTATTCCCTTCTCTATCATTTCACTATTCTAGGTGTTCTTGTACCTTTTCATTTGCACCTGTCGATTAGTTGCTGTGCCTCTTGAGATAAGTATCATGTAACATCATAGCTCAGTTTTTGGTGCTTATTAAATTCATTTTCCAGGGATTTTAGCTGTTTATGGTTTTAAATTTTGTGATTGGACGATGGTCATATGCTATGATGTGGGAATGATCAATTATGCCACCCATGGGCTATGACTATCTACTCTGTAGAGTCTCAATGTTTATAGATTACATGGTGGACGAGGAGCTTGCTCTTCTGTAAATATTAATTTAACCACATATTTTTTTGTTTGTTTTGACCATTCAACTCATTTACCTGTTTAGTAAACTAGCATAGTGTGTTTTTACAACTTGTGCAGGGCTTTCCTGAAATTCTTCGAGGGGTCCCCATATATTCTTATGTTTCACGATATACACCTCCGTTTGATGAGTTTGAAGTCGATCGTTGCCTATTGCCACCAAAAGAGTCTGTAGTGTTCTCTGCCATTCCAGGGCCCTCTATATTTGTTATCGTGGCTGGGGAGGGCACAATGCAGATAAGTTCTCCAGCTGAGGAAAGAAAGGTCATTCAGGGGGATGTATTTTTTGTGCCTGCTCAAAATGAGATTAGGCTGATTGCTAGTGCTGATGCACCGATTCATCTGTATCGAGCTGGAGTAAACAACCGGGTCTTTGGTTAGCGTATACTTTAATTTCAACAATACAAGGTTAAATATCGAGAAGTCCACGATCGTCACAGTTATGTGATCAATCTTAGTTCACATGTATCATGGAGTGCTGGAAGAATAAAAGAAAGGTTCCCTTGATGTATAGCAGAACAACTCGATAAATTGATTTTTAGTTTGGAATCTGCAGATTTGGTTGTTTGAGATATTTATGTAGTTTACCTAGAAAAAGTAAAAAGTGTTGCTGAAGTATGTGGTGGAACAGTTAATTGCAATAATATTCATATTATTTGTACCTTGTTTCTTCTTCTGATGTCGAAGTGTTATGTCATGGAAAAATATGAACTTGAGAAGGTGTGCCTCCAAATATTGAACTTCTTCTTCTGATGTAGAAGTTATGTCATGGAAAAATATGAACTCAGGAAGGTATGCCTCCAAATATGTAACTATGAAGACAGGTTTTGCCACCAGTAATTACTTTTTTCTATTATGTTTCCAAACTTGAATGTTGGATTCAATTATCACTGTGCTGATTTTTAATTAAGAAAGAGTGGCATTTTCTTCTTGATAAGTTAGGCCTTTCTGTCATCTTCCTCTCCCGCTGGATCATGTAGGCAATGGCAATGACGAGGAATTCTACTTCTGAAAGCAAAGCTCACCACCCCTTTGTGTTTGATCGTCAACGCACGTCTTGATCTTAACATGCCAAAGCATTCGGAGGGAGAGAAGTCGGTCAAAAAGATGAGCACGACGCATCGCCAAGTCTAATCACCAAAACTTCTCTGAAGAAACACTCCGATTCGACGTGCAGATGCGATCTTTCACCGGTTAGTATGTTAGAGAAAGCGCCTTGAACGACATCTCTTCCATCCCTTCGTCATGTCCATGTCACCGAGAGTTGCTTCTGTGAGGACGACGGCGACCTGGTACAGCCCTCGATCGGCGATCAGAACAGGGCTGTGAGTCGTGTGGCTTATGCGCCTTCGCCGCGTAAACTCTTCCGGGTTTGGTACTGGAATTCTACGGAGATGTCTCGTCAGCCTCTTACCTCGACCGCACCGGTGTCCGTCGTTTGTGTCATCCTCCTGCGTTTGGTCGCTCGAACCACACAAAGTCGTCATGAGCAGCATCGAGGAAATATCCTGAAATGAAATGAGAAAAATCAAGCTATGGCATTAATCCACTATTTCCAACATTAAGGAGTTTTAGAAGATGTTTCCTCGAAACATCGTTAATAATCGAAAGAAATTGAGTGATATAGATTGTGCTATGTTTTTGGATTGAATTAAGGTTAGATTTGATATATATATATATATATATATATATATATATATAAAAACTCCGACTCATTATTATTCAATTTTTAATGATATATTCTTATAAATCTTAATATAATATATAAAATTAGTTAAATAATTAACATTGTATTTTATTTTGAACTAAAACAAAGTTATAATATAAAAAATAAAATACCTTTAAAATTATTACCATCCTAATGGGTTTTATAAAGAATATTATATATATATATATATGTATATATAGAAGGATGAATTACTAAAATGAATTAATGTATGCACAAGTTTGCCTCTTATTTGTTTTTATTCTTTATGTCAGCATAAATAAGAAAGAAAAAAGACTGGTCAACGCAAATTTTGGTACATCAACATCGTTAACGTGACGCTTATTGTCCAAGAGAAGAAGAGGTGGCTAAAGCAACTAAACAATGACCAAAGTTTTGACCACCTCAAGTTATCCCCATTGATTGGCTGCCTATTTCATGTCACGTCATATCATATCACGCCTCGATCTGCGCATTTTGCCCACGTGCCATTAGAGTCGCCATTTGCGAATTGAGATTGGTTACGTCCTTCAAACTTCTTGATTTAGGTTCGAGTGGGACCCGCCAATGTACCGTGGAAGGACCGAGGGACATAATTTCGTTGAATCTTATCACCCTTTGCTTTGATTTGCGCCTCGTTTTAGATGGTCGGCCTCTTTTTGCCCTGCCATCATCCTAAGCAACTTCAACATTATCAACTCTAATATATTTATAAAAAATATATTGAGATCCTTATAATTTTAAAAATAAAATAAATAATTTTATTTATTTTAACATAGTTAATTGTACTGATGAAAACATAATACATGACATCATGTGTTTGATCGATGTGAAAATAATTAAAAAATTATATAATTTTAACACCACACGTGTTGAAAATGAAGATTGGACAAAGTGAGATTATTTATTTATTTTCATAATTATAGGATCCAAATATAATTTGTTAAGTATAAAAATCCCAACGCTAATAGTATCCAAATATAAGAGATAATATAACTGACGATGATAAGACAAATAAGATTATTTATTTTATTTTCAGAATTATAGGATCCCAATATAATTTATTAAGTATAAAAATCACGTTGCTAATAAGATTCAAATATAAGAGATAATATAATTAACCTTTGGTATAATATCTATTCAAATCATAAGCATCCAATCAATTAATATATATCAGTCGATTATTAAAAACCTGATTATCATGATTATGATATTATCATGTCCACTTAAACATACACTCATTTTACTCTTGAAATTAAGTTTATTTTTTTAATTTTAACTTAAACATCAAAAAAAATATTATCAAATTTAATATTTATATATATATATATATATATATATATATATATATATATATATATATATATATATATATATATATATATATATATATATATATATATATATATATATATATATATATATATATATATATATATATATATATATATATATATATATATATATATATATATATATATATATATATATATATATATATATATATATATATATATATATATATATATATATATATATATATATATATATATATATATATATATATATATATATATATATATATATATATATATATATATATATATATATATATATATATATATATATATATATATATATATATATATATATATATATATATATATATATATATATATATATATATATATATATATATATATATATATATATATATATATATATATATATATATATATATATATATATATATATATATATATATATATATATATATATATATATATATATATATATATATATATATATATATATAGATAGGACAAATGAGATTATTTGTTTCAATTTTTAGAGTTATAGGATCCCAATATAAATTTGTTAAGTATAAAAATCACGATGCTAATATGATCCAAATATAAGAGATAATATAACTGACGATAATAGGACAAATGAGATTTCAATTTTAGAATTATAGGATCCCAATAAAAATTGTTAAGTATAAAAATCACGGTGCTAATAGAATTCAAATATAAGAAATAATATAACGATTGGACAAATGAGATTATTTATTTTATTTTCATAATTATAGGATCCAAATATAAATTTGTTAAGTATAAAATCCCAACGCTAATAGTATCCAAATATAAGAGATAATATAACTGACGATGATAAGACAAATAAGATTATTTATTTTATTTTCAGAATTATAGGATCCAATATAAATTATTAAGTATAAAATCACGTTGCTAATAAGATTCAAATATAAGAGATAATATATAATTAACCTTTTGGTATAATATCTATTCAAATCATAAGCATCCAATCAATAATATATATCAGTCGATTATTAAAAACCTGATTATCATGATTATGATATTATCATGTCCACTTAAACATACACTCATTTTTACTCTTGAAATTAAGTTTATTTTTTTTAATTTTAACTTAAACATCAAAAAAATATTATCAAATTTAAATATTTAGCGATGGCCATAGTATAATTTTGTAGGATTTTTCACTCGATACGAATTCACTACGAAAGAAACAATTATCTTTGGATCAATTGCATGATATAGAACTGACGATCCTATCCGACACAACAAGACACGAATGTCGGACCACATTCGATCATCTATGTAGTGCTTCTTCGAGATGGACCGCCGAGAGAATAGATGAAAGACTTTGGTGCAATACTCGTCTTAAAGAAAGAGGAAAAGACAATGTGAGAATAGGATTCATAGTTATTTCCATGGACGATGACAATTATAACGCTTGCAATAAGTTAAGATGTGCGACCAGTATTCGCTGCTCTTAGCAAAAGAAAGACCCAATTCGTTCGTCGGAGTCACCCATCACACCTCATAGAGATGATGGCTCCATCACAAGAAAAGTTGGGCATCAAACCACTCTCACCCCTCATTGCGTCTGACCCACCATTCTTCCCTATGTCACGCCAATGATGCCATCCAATCATGTAAAGACGCTTCCAAAAGAAATTCCTGTGGTTGCCAACTCGACTGTCCTTTACACTTTATACTTAGGGAACAACTCGACAATAATAATTAATGCCATTTCAACCTCTTAATTTTGATTATTTAAGTTTTTTTATTTACTAGTATTTAAAATAATCTTATATATTTTTTAAAAAATATAACATATAAGTTCATCTCGTCGAGTTTGAATTAATAGTCGTTTAAATCTATGTACTGACTCATAATGATATATATGATTTAAATTTTTTTAAAAAATTATTTTAGTCCTTGTGATTTTGGTCATGCGCCACTTAAACCCTTATAATTTTTCTCAGATATAAAATAACCCATACATTTATAAAAACATAGCATATAAGTCTTTATTGTCAAGTCTGAGTTAACAAATATTAGAATATGCCGACGTGATATGCTAACTCATAATAAACCATAAATATAATAACGTGTATAATTTAAATTAAAAAATTAAGACCACCATCAATGGACGAAATAAGCATCGTCGTGGAAGTAACTACGAGTAACAACACTAAGTCGCTGTTGCCTAGTAAGGCATCATACGCACATATTAATAATAAGCTCAAGATCTTTTGGTCCTATCTCAGGTGGATGTGTTTCGATCAGTTCAATGCTAGGCATGCAACAATCTCTTAGTCCCTCTTCCTCCTTCTATGCATTTTCGTCTCTACCCCCTCCCACTTCGTCCTCTTTTACACCTCCACCCATTGTACCTATGATGTAGTGGTTTAACTCTCCCTCATCTCCGCCTTCGACCTCTCCTAACTTTGTCTCTCCACCTTCATCTATCACTACGGCCTCTGTCGTTTTATCTTCCTTGACAAGATAGATTTTTTTTAAACTTAAATTATTCATGTCATTATATTAATAATTTATTATGAGTCGACATGTCAAGTAAGTATACTCTAATGTCTGTCAACTCAGACTTATTGGGAAAGACTTATATGCTACGTTTTTTAAAATATATTGATTATTTTATATTCAAACAAAACTATAAGAGCCTAAGCGATTCATGACTAAAATCATAAAAACCAAAATAAATTTTTTTTTAAAAAAATTTAATTATATGTATCATTATATTAATAATTTATTATGAGTTAATATGTCATGTAAGTAGACTTTAACGTCTATTAACTTAGATTTGACGGGAGAAATTTATATATTATATTTTTAAAAATATAAAGATTAGTTTAGACATTAATAAAATATAAAAAATTAAATGATTCATGATCAAAATTAAATGGGTTAAAATCAATCTTAACCCTAATTATTATTGTGTTATGCAACGAGAAGATGCATGCCACACTTTCCATCCATGGCTGCTGTGTTGTGAACTCAAGTCAACAATTCCATCATCCATGCCTTTCTGGACCCCACTCGATATCCCATCATCTGCTTCTTTCGGCCAAAAGCAGTTTGAAGAAGAAGATGTGAAGTCTTATTCGAGGCCCCAAACGAAAGAAAGAGAAAAACATGAGGAACCTTTGAAGCTAAGGTAGTAACCCACATATATCTCTGGGAGTCATGACCAAAAGGATTAATAGATTCTACCCCATCCACGTATTCAGCATTCCATACAGTTCATCCATGCTCCACGAGCTGTCTCCCACGCTGTTCATGCAATTATTGTAAGTAGTCGTGCAACCGGATGCTGCATAGCTATCTGCCGATGCCGTCAAAGGAGGTAGGCGGCAGGCTCCTAAGCTGTGGGCGTTGTCGTCGGAGCTGCCACCGTGGAATGGACTGAACTCGATGCCACTGAGATCGTCCACCGGCTTCCACGAGGATTCCGGCAAGTCTGAGACTTGGGCTGTTGAGGTGCTCGGGTTGCGAACCTCTGCTCCTGATAGCTCGTACGAGCTGCGACTCTCGAATCGGCAATGCGTGCTGGGTCGGAACAACTCTTGGACGAGGTCTCGGGGAGGATGGTCGATCGCCGTGGCAGCGGTGTCGGCATGCGGAGTTTGCGCGGGCTGAGGAGAGATCGTCTGCTCCAGCAACCTCGGCGTCCAGTAGCATCGTACTGCATCACGAAACACGGTGCTGTTGGCATCGATCTTGAGCTGCCTTGCTTGCTTCTGCACCTGCGTCCTCCAGTAGTTCTTTATCTCGTTGTCGGTTCTCCCTGGTAAGTATTGTGCAATCCGTGACCACCTACACGTACACATCATGCGAGTAAAGGAAAGCTACAACAACGTAGTTGGATCCGATGCCATGTTGATTGCCGGCTAGACTGTAAAAAACTACCTGATGCTTAGAGCCTCGATGATTACCTGTTCCCCCACTTGGACTGGAGTTCGAGGATCAGGAGCTGCTCCTCGGGAGAGAGATTGCCTCGCTTTATATCGGGCTTTAAGTAGTTCAACCACCTCAAACGACAGCTCTTGCCGGTTCTCTTCAAGCCTATATGATCAGCAGAAGGTTAGTCATAGATAGATCATGAAAGGTAGGTGAGATGATGATCGATTACCTGAGCACCTAGCGAGCAGGTTCCAGCGACCTTCGCCGTGAAAGGCAATGTAGTGGACGAGGAGAGTGTCCTCCTCCAGAGTCCAGGGACCTCTCCTTAGCTCCACGTCCTCATGTTTGTTGGATGATCTCCTTTTCCCAGACATTCTTGCTGTCTACGAGGGATTCTTGCAGAGGCTACATGGAAGAGTAAGAGAGCCGAGT
The DNA here is from genome assembly GCA_004837865.1 of Musa balbisiana. Taxonomy (NCBI): domain Eukaryota; kingdom Viridiplantae; phylum Streptophyta; class Magnoliopsida; order Zingiberales; family Musaceae; genus Musa; species Musa balbisiana. Next base: position 18,503,452 of record CM017188.1, on the reverse strand, counting down.
TCCCAAGATTTATAGACCACTCCAAGGGGCCCAAAGACTAGCAGTGATTCGTAGGCCTCACTCGGACGTGGCTTGATTTTTAATGACTCGAGGCAACTCTTAAAAGGAATTCTGATGCTCCGAGTCAAAATCTTGGTTGAAAAAACAGGAGGTGGAGGAATATAGACAAAGCGATTCAAGTTTCTTCGGGGGATTGGCAACTTTTTCTAGATTCTCTCATGTGGAAACGTGTTTCACCAAACAAGTTCTCTGCAAGGCGTGACACTGTTGAGTTCAGATTTCTTGGAGGAAGAAGACATTAGGCGGCGGCTTTCAAGGTGCTGGAATTATAAGAACATGTTCCCTTCGAACTCAGTTCTCATTAAACCTCGATGACGGGAACATCTTTTATTGCACATGCAGTACTGGTGCTTCGATTAGCCTTCTGATCATATCAGAGTGTCAGTGCTTGCTGATATCATAACCTATGTGCAAGAAACTAAAGCAGATGTGTAGGCTGTGAGTAGCACAGTCTATTCGACTTCATATTTGGTCAATGTTATGGTTATTTTCTGATTTCATCCGGTGCTTTGGATACATATATATAGATAGATAGATAGATAGATAGATAGATAAAAGGCTTTTCATGGACCACAATTCCATTTCAAAGCCTAGAAAGCCTAAGGCTAAGTGAAAGACTCCACAAAATGATGATTGCATGTACTAAAGCCTACAAGAAAGCTTTGTTAAAGCTCTGCAAATCCAAGTTGGCTAAGGTATTGTCTAATTCCATACCAAATGACAAAAGCATTGTCGACCATCTAAGGTGATTGCCACCTCAATTGTATATCCTCATTGTAAGATTTACCGCCATCAAATACCTGTTTAGTTCATACATAACATGATACATGTCGAGACAGCACAGAGCATCTTATTCCCGCTGGATTTCTTTGTGACAAATTTCCTTGGAGGCGATATATTCCTTAACAATCCCACAAGCATCTTACGCTTGTTATACCCAAAGCAATGGCTGAGAAGGATGGAGCAGTATCGGATCAATCATATGTAAGGTATGTCCCATTGCCAGACAGTAATGTGAAGCCCTGCAGCAGATTCTGGCAGGGCAATCCATGGTGAACTCCTCAGATTTTGATGGACTTGCAATTGGAGATCGTTGGTGAACTCCTCAGATGAAACAAGCGGAGAAGGAGAGACTTGAGTGTTCTATTTATCTGATTTCATTCGCCTGGTTGTGCTCAACTGGATGAAATCCTAAGCACAACCTGGTCGGCAGGTGGTGACAACGCTTGACGTGCTTCCCGGTTGGAACTTCTCACTCTCCCATCAGTCCAATCTCAAGAGTCATGTCAGTCATCCAGTGATGCCAAAGATTGAAATGAGGATAAGAAGAGGGATAAGAAATGGCAGCATCACTTTGGCCAACTCCACCAGGAACACTAAATTAATCACCAAATGGTGCTTTTATAGCTGGATCATTGTACAAAATTATTCTTCTTTAAGTGAGAATACTGTCAACAGCAGTTGTCTTGGAGAAATCAGCATATCTTGATGACGATTGCTGCTAAATATAAAGCCTGCTTTGCGCTACTTTGTTGGTTCGGCATGCTCTGCTTTAATAGCGTATGATTGTAGGAAGTAGGTGGATCATGTGTTGTTTAATCTAAGAGATGTTAGATTACAAGCATGGTTATTCAGATCTATTCGAAGATAGCTCAATTGATTGTGTAAACAATGATTAAAGTCTTCGGCTACCTAAACAAGAAGAACAGCAAATTCCGAGCACTTCCTGTTACCTCTGCAATTCCTTGGCATGCACGAATTCACACAAAGCAATTTGATGTTTTAAATGTACCATTTGGAAGTCTCCATCATAAGAAGAAGAAAAGAGAGAGAGAGAGAGACAAGTATTACCAACTAGGAAGTCCATGATCCACATGATACTTGTGATTGTTTCAACTGACTTCAGGATTGGCTGATGGTGACGACACCCATAATGGTGAAGATAGTACCTCTTCTGTTCATAAAGGACCAAAAAAATAAAGACGATGGAGGAGAATGACATCACCTCTTCTCCTTTTTTGTTAGATGTTCATTGTGGATTCTGTAGATGAAAGCTAAACCAGCTGGTTGAAGTCAAATGGGATATCTATAGCTTAACACCATAGGGAATCGTCGTCTATGGAATGGGCCGAGCCTAACTATGTCTTAGGCCTCAATTAAGCAATCACCTGCATATCATCTGATATATATATATATATATATATATATATATATAGTCTGTCTTCTTTCTTCTCCCGCTCCGGTGACTGCTCTGCATCATCAGGCTCGAGGGAGTTAGAGATCGTATGTTGATAGTGGACATGAACTCAAAGCTAATGGGCGGAGGAAAAAGGAAGGCAGAATAAGCCAAGAAACTATCTCGGCGAGGACCATCAGAACCTATTTTAGATTTCATCTTATGACCAGAATTGCAAAGCAAAGGCAGCAGAGAGAAGAACGCTGCAGATACTTCCCATAACCATTAAAGAGCTCGATCTCTTCGATGGTTATGGAGAGATGCACAGGATATAAAAGCAGTGGGTAAACTTCAATTCAAAGATTTTACTGATCACACCAGACCTAGTTCTTATCTCCGAAGGACCGCTTTGATTGCGTGATGCAGATATCTCCCTAACTGCAAAACCAGAGCCATGTCTTGCAGAAAGTGCCGATTGCCCCACCCTCCCTCTTTATGTGGAAAGAGCCAAAAGAAGTTTCTCTCTTTACTATGCTCGATAACTCAATGCTGTATGTAAATATGCACCTTCCGATACCCAGGCCTCGTACTTCATCATGTGTACGTACGAGTATTCGGACGATAGTTCTCTATCCAGCTATCATTTTCCATGCACCATAACATCGAGGCAAAATGCTCGAAATGTTTCAGGGTTGTGTGATGCTAAACCCCACGAATCTGATGTGCAGGAGTTTGTACCCGTGGGAGGATTCATCACCATACTAGAGTGGATAAGCTGTGCGGCTAAAACAAGTTTAGTTGGTGTACAACGATGGGATTATTGTGAGGTGGGCCTGTAATTTATGTGGGGAGTTTGACTTATAAGAGAGTTCTAGTTTCGGGGTCATTTTCTCTCTGTATAATAATGAAGAGTAACTAATGTGGAGTTCTCCAAATCTTTCTCAATAAGACTCACCGTTGACTGATTATATATATATATCACAGTATTTTCTACCAACCTGACTAAGTTGAGGCACTAAAGAAGAAGAATGTGACTACAATACTGGGGCCAATTAGAAGTACGTAGAACCTTTAGATTCTGCCACAGATTCACCGCGGCTTCGAACTCTAGTTTGATCTTAGACGATGTTGGATGTAAAACAGGGATTCATGTCTGAGCTGACAATGTATCGTCCAAAATGAGGATCAACATCCAAGATAAGGGATGGGTTTTAGATTATGGAGCCCCATAGACATCCTTCTTACTGTTGGGAAGTCTCCCGCGGTCCGCTCCACCTCCACTTTCCACTGTGGCATCCAGCTACTGCTGTCCTGTGATCAACTGCCCCTCATCGTCATAAAATTTTCTACCCCATGGATCCAATAGTTGTGGATATAGTCTGCGAGGAGAAGCCACAAGAACACATCAGCGACCGAAACTGGATGTGTCACGTGCCCTGCTTTCGCATTGGCAACTACTGCAGCGCAGCTAATTCATACACGTTCAGAAACCAGGTTATATAGGAGGCCTCCGAGGCCCCCCGCCCTTCCCTCCCTCTTATACTTATCCTCACAGTCTTCTCTGGTCCCGTTGGGGTCTTCCGTTCTGCATCCATGGGGGAGTTCGCGGACGCGGAGAGATTCGAGTGTCTTAAGCCCTCTCTTCCTTTCATGGAGATGGACACCAACTTGGAGCTGATGAGGCAGCTCGCGGAGCTCAATGGCTCGGCTATGCACAGCCCGAGCATGGGATTGATGGATTACTCCGACGAGTACTACTTGCCTCATCAGTCCGAGTTCTCGATTCCATTTACCGATGACTTGACCGGTCCGCCTGCAGATCGCCAAAAACCCATTGCGGAGTCGCAGCCTGCGGGCTCTGTTGGAGAGCAGAGTCATGGAGGCCGGAAAAGGAAGATGATCGCGGCATCGAATGCGAGTTCCCACAACTTTTCAGAGGTCTACTCGGCGATTGGATCGGCAGAAGTTAACACTGAGAAAAAGAATGTACGGACAGTTGTACTCTGTCTTGACAAAGTCCTTGCGAGTTAATTGTTGGGAGCTCATGTTGTCTCGTTTTCCTTTCAGGGCTCCGAGAGTGGGAGAAGACGCAAAAGCAATTCGAAGGAAGCAGGGAAGCCAAAGGAGGTAGTTCATGTGAGGGCAAGAAGAGGCCAAGCCACTGACAGCCACAGCCTAGCCGAGAGGGTAAGCACGTACCTTTCATTTTGTGACAATGACTCATGCTAGCTTTTAGATAGTGTAACTTTTCCTTATTGACAACCTGTTGTTGATCCGAGACCAGATTAATTAGCATGTAACGCTTTGATGAGCTTATGATCATGTGTACTGATATGACTTCAGGTGAGGAGGAGGAAGATCAATGAAAGAATGAGATGTTTACAAGACCTTGTTCCTGGATGCTACAAGGTAGTTGCTAAAGCTTTGGTGATTCCACCTTCAATTTTCTGAAGCAACTCCATGTGTTCTTTTTGCAGACGATGGGTATGGCAGGGATGCTGGATGAGATAATCAACTATGTGCAGTCACTGCAGAACCAAGTTGAGGTAAGATGCCATTCATTCGCCACTTCTCAAAATGTTGTTCTCATATCTATTCTGTTCATTCTACGCATGTAGACATCTAATTTTTTATGCTGACGCAGTTTCTTTCAATGAAACTTTCGGCTGCGAGCTCCTTTTACGACTACAGCTTGGGTGTGGAAGCCATCGCAATAACTCAGGTGAACCTCCAAAGACAACTCAAATAGTTTTACCCACCTCATGTTATGCTGTCCAAACTAATAGAATAGTCAAAAGACTGTTCTACTTTAGGAGACGTGGCACAAATACAATCTATCTAGGACAAGATTCTAACAGTCTTGTCAATCTTCAACTATGTCGGGAACCTATGTGAAAGAAGTTTAACTACCTCTGACATTAAATAAGGTGATCGATAATATTAAAGAATGGTCGGGATGCATATATTTATATGTACCTGAAGCTGAATGGATGATGCAACACAACTCTTTTGTGGCCTCCCACAAGCACACAGATTTCAATCAAGCCTTCTGACTCTTTCTTGTATCTTCGAGTCAAAAGTTGTAGAGAGAAGATGAGTGGAGGATGCAAGTGGGACAAGCAACAGGCTGTAGATGCACATACGATGACATGAAACGAAGTCGATGATTGATGGGATGATGAACTGTGTTTCTCATGTTCTTGCAGGTGGATGGAGCATACGAGGGGGAAGAGGCAGAGAGAGCACAGAGAAAGGGACATGGGGATTGCACCAGCGTCCACTCAATATCGATGCCCTCCTTTTGACTCGGCTTTCGGCTCTTGGCACTTGCATGTCTCTGACCACATACATTGCACCCTCGCTTCCTCTCCCAACCTCAGCTCAAGAAGTCTGTTTCCCGGCACCCATGCATGGCTCACGTGCACACGAGCTATTTGCTTTCCTTCGCACATGTGTGGGCCTTAGCAAAAATCTCTCTCTCACACACACAAAGACCCATCTGTTCCTTTTCATTTGGTCATGTATGATTGTATTCAACCTCTTTGTCGGTTCCATGTATTGTCATCGTCACATAGTAATTAATATATTGGACTCCTATTGTTATTTTCCTCCCCCGTTTTACGTTCTGCCATCGACTCCGAGCCGTCAAATCGTTCCATACTTCCTCGGAGAAAGCTGCTTCTACTCATCGAATGGTTAATCTGATATACAAGCAGGTCAAAGAGCATCGACATGGCATCTTTGTGCATTGACAAACGCATGCAGCTCACACCGACGATTGAGATGTGTCATGGACGACAAAGATGTGAAGATGGTGCTACTGCCAGTGCTGGTGATAGAGGCGTACTGGAGAGGAACCTAATCCTCGATGCACACAAGACGTAATGGATGGCGTCATGAGCATTGGAATATCCATATCGTTGACTCACATGTTAATGTAGAAATCATAGTTTAGCAAGAAACAAAGTGACATAATTGCTTGAAAGCAATACATTCCTTCTTGTTAAGGTGGCTATCCTATCCAGCGTTAGCTCAGGTGATGACGGCCATCAATTGGCAATTGGACATGGATGGCGTGCATGGCCATGTTGGGTAGGACATGGCCATGATCTCAAGTAAAATTGATTGGGATTCCAATGCAAACATGCGAACAATTCGGTGCACAGAAGACGAAATACTTGTCTGTTATACACAGAGGTATCGATGAAACCACATCTAGTTAAACATTTCTGTCAAAGGTAAGTCCAAAGCGATCGTGATCGCAGCCCGCGACGGCCGACGACTGTGAAAGCAACATCTAGAAATCGTGACATCGAACATCCAAAAGCCATGGATGAGACGAAAACCCAATTCATATTAGATATAGTAATTTGTATTGAACGGTTTGATTATCATGTCAAATTGCAGGAATTGATATCAGAACGGATAATTGTACACGATATTTCATCAATAAAGTTTTTTATTTTTTTATTCAGGAAAAAAAAATCAAAGGTGATGGGTTTTTGAGATTTCAATCACACCACAACACTCCCTCACTGTAGCAATATATGAGGACTCTCTCTCTCTCTCTCTCTCTCTCTCTCTCTCTCTCTCTCTCTCTCTCTCTCCTCTCTCTCTCTCTCCTCTCTCTCTCTCTCTCTCTCTCTCTCTCTCTCTCTCTCTCCTCTCTCTCTCTCCTCTCTCTCTCTCTCTCCTCTCTCTCTCTCCTCTCTCTCTCTCTCTCTCTCTCTCTCTCTCTCCTCTCTCTCTCTCTCTCCTCTCTCTCTCTCTCTCCTCTCTCTCTCTCTCCTCTCTCTCTCTCCTCTCTCTCTCTCTCTCTCTCTCCTCTCTCTCTCTCCTCTCTCTCTCTCTCCTCTCTCTCTCTCTCCTCTCTCTCTCTCCTCTCTCTCTCTCCTCTCTCTCTCTCCTCTCTCTCTCTCTCCTCTCTCTCTCTCTCCTCTCTCTCTCTCCTCTCTCTCTCTCCTCTCTCTCTCTCTCCTCTCTCTCTCTCTCTCTCTCCTCTCTCTCTCTCTCTCTCTCTCCTCTCTCTCTCTCCTCTCTCTCTCTCTCCTCTCTCTCTCTCTCTCCTCTCTCTCTCTCTCTCTCTCTCTCTCTCCATCATATGCTTGGCATCATAAGTGGATCCCTCCTGACCACTCCTCAGGGAGAGGCCTACCAATTGCCATGCAGCTTCCCCAGCTCTGCTATCTCATTCTTGATGGCGACGACACATTTGTTTGTTCTCCATATAGCTAGCTGTGGAGATAAGAATTAGCTATCTTAGTTAGCGGATGATAAACTTTGGTTGAAACCTGCAAAACCTTTGTCACAACACAAGAAGGAGAAATATCTTGAGACCAGATGGGAATATGTGAACATTCGGCGCTTGCATTTGTCTGCTTCATCCACATCTACTGAAATATCAAACTATATTAATTAACCGATGCTTCATCCTCTCCACAGAAGAACACTCCAAAACAGTCGTAGTCGCGGCCTGTAGTCTTGCATGGTCCAGCGAGATGACTGCGGACTGCGAGAACGACATCTACGAATCGGCTGATGCCAAGCAATGGAGATGGTGGAAAGGAAATTTTGGGTAGTGGATGCGATCCATCGAGCGGATGGAGAATTGAAAGAGGGGTTAGAGAGTTAGCCAAATGCCCTTGGGTGTTGAGAAAAAGGTAGGTTTCCTTTGGGAGGGGACAACGTTCCGTGGTCCCTCAGGCGAATGAGTTATGCGTGGTGAGGAGCCCTCCGAGCCGCGCTGTGGGGAGGGATAGAGACGAGTCATAATCTCCTTTTGTTTAGGCCTTCTAAACCATTTTACATCCCTTTGTAAGGTGGCATGCATGAACCGAGGAAGGGCAGCTATGGTCCACATTAGCCATATAGGTTGAGATCATTAGAAATGAGCAGGATTTGGCTTTTGCAGAGTTCGGCAGAGATGGAGAGAGATTGAGGATGTAATATGGGCAAGTTCAGAGGCACCAGAATGTGGAGCTCTTTGATGCTTGATGGGAGGTTGCAGGTGAGTGGTCATGGAGTCTTCCTCGAGAGTAAAGTGGTCATGAACATCCTCACGTGGGCTCCGATATGGTGGGAAGCATAGGACGTTCCTGCTCAAAGGTTGCTGCTCACACTTCAGATTGAGATAATGTTTCTTTAGCGTTTGATCCATACTAAGCACCAATGCATGTGGACACGGACATAACAAGATAATGGCCATCTCAAATAGGGAGAGCTGCGAAGAGCTTCGGTCAATGGAATTCCAGGAAATGATCCATATAATGACAGCAGATGGGCTCTGCAGCTGAGACAGCCCATAATACATAGCTCACTTCCCAACGCTGTCAATACAAATTATTTTCGTTTCTTTGGGTTGGGAATTATCTTGACAAGTAGTATGACTTGAATAATCTATTAGGTAAATCAAGAGATGCCGAGGTGCACGTTCTACCAATAGTTAATAGTTAGTGTCAGCTTTTTTTATTTAACGTAGTCAATAAAGATCTCGATAGTTTATCGAAAGATCGTTCGAATCTCATCGTTTTTATTTATTTATATAAAAAACAATAATTACATGACTTTTTTTTTAAAGACTTACATGTCAACAAGTCAAATTAAGGCCCATAAATAAATAATTCATCATCTCTCTCTTCACGTCGATATTTCTTGATCGATCGTCAAGACGAAAATAAGTAATAATATATTTTATTTACAATGATCATAAAAAACTTAGGGTTGTAGATTCAAATCATGGGATGGAAGTGTGTTTTGGGATGCCAAAGTATATGCTCCATCCACATCTAAGTTCTCGAGGGTCCCTTTCCTGCATTCAACTCCTGGTTGAGGAGGAATCTCATCCAAACAAACGAGAATAGGAAAAGGATTCAAATAATGCTGCTCTGAACTAAGCATGTTCCACACACGTTGACACTTTGGCTTCTGATTAGGTGGTCCTCCCTTCAGCATTAACCCCAGTAGAGCTGTCTCAAATGTGACTAATTAGCTGGGGAACAGAACCATACCATAACATGTGCGACACGAAGGGTCTTTTACTATCCTCTCGACCAGCAAGACCACAACGTGTGCACAGATCATGATACTACAGAAAGACTATTATTATACACTACTCGAGTTTCTTGCAAGATCTGATTCAGACATTCATAAGAGAGTTTATGGTAGGTAGCATTTCCTTTTCACGTGGCTAAATCTTTTTAATGGTTGTCGAAACCTAACATGGTGAAGACTGGTATCAGTAATAAGTCAAGCGATTGCACCAGTTATTATCTTATCCAAGCTTCAGGACCACAACAGATGCATCACTCTGCGGCTCTTTTGTCTGTCTTATCTTAGAAGCGATGTCCAAAGTCCATTAAACCATGGGAATACTATCAGCAGATCTCTTGCCATGATCATGATCATGTGAATCGAAGTTATTTTTTAGCATAGGATATGTGAATCTCCCCCACACTTCCAACTTCATGGGGTGTTTACCGATGGTTGCTTCCATCGTGAAGTCATGTATATATATATATAGAGAGAGAGAGAGAGAGAGAGAGAGAAAGAGGGGGAAGGGGAAGGGAAACCGAAGCGGGAGACGTACAGAAGAAAGAAAGATGGGTTTCTTACTGTTCCTCCGCGTCTTCTTTCTTTTGCTAGTAGCAGGAGCTCCAACCGCGCAGGCGTGGGGGAAGGAGGGGCACTACATGGTCTGCAAAATAGCAGAGGTGACATGAAATCTTACATTGATTTTTACTGATCTCTTGAGTTCATAAACCACAGATCAAAGAAATCTTGTATTGTGACAGAAATATCTCACGAAGAAAGCGTCAGCAGCGGTGTTAGACCTTCTGCCGGAGTCTGCCGGAGGGGATCTGGCGGCAGTGTGCTCGTGGGCGGATGAGGTGCGGTTCCGGTACCGATGGTCGAGCCCGCTCCATTATGCCAATACTCCAGGAGTCTGCAACTTCGAGTATTCAAGTAACATTAGCAGCCTTCCTACCCGCATTCCCATCTTATTTATTTCCAGAGAACGAAAATTCTGAAAGAATTCAGATGCAATAAGCTAGTTTTTTCCTTGATACTGTATTGACTAAGGAATTGCTTAGCACGCTAGCTCATGTTAGACATCATACATGCCATTAGAGCTGATCAGAGACCCAACATGGTCTCTGCTCTGCTCTGCACCGTATCAGTTCTTCTCGGTCAAAATGTAGAGGGAAGGCTAAACCTCCTGTTGCCTTGTCTACTCAACGATGAACATGGGAGATTTACTAAGGGTTGGAGAAGAAGACTGGACCAATTTGGGTTCCTAAATTGTCCTCGAGGCAATTGCTGTTGTTGTTGCTGGCACGGGATTTGCATGATAGAGTTGCGTGCAAGACATTCAAAAGCACATCCATGTCAACATGCCTTTTCTCAGCAGGGATTAGGGAACTCCCCAAGACCTTAAATTCTGCTTCGTCGAAGCGATCTAACACCTTAGTTTGCATCTCCCCTTTTGCCTGATCGTGCCGGCACTCGTGCAGGGGATTGCCACAATTCAAAAGGTGTGCAGGACATGTGCGTGGTTGGAGCAATTAACAACTACACTACGCAGCTTTTGAGCTATGGCGATGCATCAAGTGGCTGTAAGAACAGTGTGCCATACTGTTTATGTCCTCTGCAACCTAACAACAATGTCTGTTTTCTATGGATCAGATAACCTGACAGAGAGTCTCATGTTCCTCGCACATTTCGTGGGAGACGTACATCAACCACTCCATGTAGGATTCGCGGACGATGCGGGTGGTAATACCATAATCGTCCATTGGTACCGAAGAAAAAGCAACCTTCATCATGTTGAGTAACTTCCACATCGGAGAACCCGAAGCTTTTGAACCTTATAATGGCTGCCTAGATGTTGACATGATTTTTTGGTTGTACATGGCAAGGTGTGGGACGTTAACATAATAGAGACTGCCATGCGTGACTTCTACGACAATGATCTGGGTAGCATGATCGAGGCCATCGAGATGAACATCACTGTAAGTTCATGAGTTCCCAGCTTACCTTTCTCCAACAGCACTTTAAAACATGATTGTGTTTTCCAGAATGAATGGTCTGATGAAGTCAGTGGATGGAAGCGATGCAGTGCGACGTCGATGCCTTGCGCTGACAAGTGAGACTAAATTGACATAGCATGATATCATATCGTTACAATTGGAAGCGATGATGGCATTCTTTATATGATGTGTATATGACGACTGCAAGCTTTTCAGGTACGCCACGGAGAGCATAAGATTAGCTTGTGACTATGCTTATAAGGATGTCGAGCAAGATTCCACTTTAGGAGGTAAGCCAACTGGGCATTACTGCAAACAGGGCATTGGAATTGAAACTAAGCAGATATTTTAAGGCGATTAGCTCTCGTAATCGATCGTTTGTGAGCTGCAGATGATTACTTCTTTTCTCGGCTTCCTGTGGTGGAGAAAAGAATAGCACAAGCTGGTGTGAGGTTGGCATCACTACTCAACCGTGTTTTCCGTAAAACACAAGAGGAGGAAGTTCTACAGCTCGTGGTGCAGAGTGTAGATGAAGCCCATGCGATATGACTAGCTGCTTAGACGCCATCCTCTTATAACTCAGCAGGTTTCAGATCATTACCATTGTTTGTTGATCCCGCGAAGATTGAAACTTGATATCAATAATAGGATCCAAATATCGGATTCTCTTGAAATAATGTAGAAGATGCTAAATTAGTTGAATTCTGCATCTGTATCAACTCTTTTCTGATTAAGCGTCGGAATCATGGCATTTTTATTTTCTAGGAAATTCCCATCATAGACTTCAGAATATTCATATGCAAAATGAAGATTGGAAAGAGAGCGAGAACTAATAGTTCCACATTGGTGAGAATCGAAAGGGTTGAGTTGGGGTTCAATCTAATGTATGTCGAACGATTATATTGAGAACAGTATGATCTTAACAAAGAACTGCCAACAAAGTCCTGCATTCATGAAGACCAAGTAATCTGCTCTGGGATTGTTGTATGCATATGCCTGCGTGAAGAACGCCGTTGAAGATTGCAATGAACTCTTTTCGTAGAAAACAAGTTTGACGACGGCTCCTTTGTTTATGTCACAGCCTTCGAAGTTTATTATAGAGCAGCTAATCTACTTTTCACTGGGTGGGTTCTCAAATCCTGTCAAAGAATCCACTAAAAGGTGGAACGCAATCTAACTAGCTTTAGAATCCACCCGAAAACCAAAAGAAGAACAGGAAGACAGAGTTGGAAATTCCGCTCTCGTAGACAACAAAAGAACCTGATTAAGCCGAATCTTTCAATCGTGTAATGTTATAAGCAGATTGATGTATAGTGCAACTCAATCATGATCGAGCTTGAAACTAAAGAAACAATTTAAGCGCATGAATACAGGCGATTCACAACATAATAAATTAAAAGATCTTGGCATGCAACTAAACATCAGTATCCAATGAAAACAGAGCCTGATTCCTCATTCCTCTCCTCTCCTAACGTAGCAAAGAATTAATCGAATCTTATTGGGAACACTCGGCAAGCTTAATCAGCTGCCTGAGCTGGACGAATCAACCAACAAAAAGCAGAAAAAGAAAAGATATGTCGATCGAGAAGAATTATTGGCCATCTATCATGTGTTCGGCGCTCCTTATTGGCATACCCAAGGTGTTAGTACTCGTGGTACATCTTCATCGCATCCGTGTAGGGAGGCGAGATGGCGCTGCCCATATTGTGGATGGAAGGCGAGAGCATGGACGAATCCGGATATCTGTAGAATGGCATCGATGAGCAGATGAAATCCTCAGAGGTGGGAGTGAACATTGGGATCTCTGAGAAAAAAGGATTCGGTGGCGGCAACGGCTCGAAGGCGATCGGAGAAATCGCACCGGCGGAAGTCATTGATGAGCAGGTGACATGCACATCGCCCCCCAAGCTGCTATTCTCGGAGGAGGAGGATGAGTCGTCGGAAGCGGAGACAGCAGCCCGGTTGCTGTCCTTGTGCAGACGCGAAGCGTTGGCCGCGGGGGGTGCAGGAGGGAGGGAGGACGAGATGTCGTCGTTGGTGGAACGGGAGAGGCCGGTGAGTTTCTGGACGAGCGCCATGAAGTCGTGGGCCTGCGTGTGGATGACCTTGGGCGAGTGGGTGTAGATGATGACGGGGCGGTGGCGCTGCTGCTGCTGAGAGGAGGCGATGGTGGTGGTGGAGGAAGAGGAGGAGGAGGAGGAAGCCTTGTGGATGAGGTGGGAATCCTTGTGGATCTTCAGAGGGGCGGGGCGGGAGCCATGGATCTCTCTGGACGAGGGACTCATGCTGAATTGTAGGAAGAGGAAGTATATAGGAAGGAGGGAGGGTGGCGCCAGCCATGTTGACCGCAGACAAAAGGAAAGGAGGAGAACTTATTAATGGTGGGGTGGGAGAGGAATGCAGGGAAAACAGGGGAGGAAGTTGTGGTGAAGGGTACATGTTGATTGGGAGGGGATGGCGGAGAGAGAAAGGGTGGTGGGTTATGGAGTTGGAGCCTTGTTATTAGGGGAGGGAGTTCGGATCACGTACAACATAGGAGGAGGGGTGGATGATTGAAGGACGGACGGACTAAGGAAGAGATGTCGATCTTTGTTCTCGTTCTGGAGAGGCTTGGCTTGCTTTGTTGGGGTTCGGTGGGGAGGCAAACGTATATATGTGCTTATATATATATAGGAAAGGAGGGAGGGTGGCGCCAGCCATGTTGACCGCAGACAAAAGGAAAGGAGGAGAAATTATTAATGGTGGGGTGGGAGAGGAATGCAGGGAAAACAGGGGAGGAAGTTGTGGTGAAGGGTACATGTTGAGTTATGTTGAGTTGGGAGGGATGGCGGAGAGAGAAGGGTGGTGGGTTATGGATTTGGAGCCTTGTTATTAGGGGAGGGAGTTCGGATCACGTACAACATCTTTGCATTTGCATGTGGGCAGTAGTCGATGTGTTCGTTGTGTGTGTTCGAGGGAAGGAGAAAGAGAGATTGATGGGCAGGTTGGTTGATGACATCATATATTGGATCCAGATATATCGGATTCGGGTTGCACGTGCATGCACCCAATATAAATCCAACACACGTGCACAGATGCGGCTTCTTCCTTCCTGGAAGGCTGGAACCATTGATTGTATATGTTTTAAACATCGCCGGAAGACCAGTGCATGGTTTCCTATATGAACTTAACATTAGTCAATGAACGTTCTCCGCAATATAATAACACTTGACATTAATTAACACCGGGCGTTCGTAGGAGAGATGGATGTTGAATGGATCAAACGCTGCATCAGTCCGACCACCGTGATCCAATTGCTGCTGCATGTCATTACTATATATCTCAATTAATTGATGTATATTAGTCGTGCTCTTTCTTGGTACTTTCGAAAGCGATGGACGCATAATAATCGTCACACACTACAGTCCAATCAACGAACACTGCCATGGCATTGTTAATTTGTCGCAAGGCTCTTTGGACTGTCGCGTCGGTCTGACTTCCAAACGGGAGTTCTAATAGCCCTTTTTATCTGATAGGGTGGTTTGAGTTATATTGATCATTACGGTGGGAAACGAAGAGCTTCAAAAAGCTAATCAAACATGTCAAGCCATGGCCGTGGCAACGATTACAGGCGCCGTGAATGGTGGAAGTCAACGGGATCGTCATGTATATGACATGCTGCTTCATCTCGTTCGTCCCGTGGTGATTGATGCGTGATGGAGAACGTAATTCAAAGTTTGATCCTTGATCTGTATTCAATACGGACCACACGATTTCGTTTACCTCTTCTTCTTGGGGTAAAATGTTGACCCCGCCTAAGTCAACGGTCTATCTTCTCGACTACGTGTACGTGCACATCTCTTTTCTTGTTTTCCCCCAAGTGCGTGAGCGCATCGCATGTCAAACGTCCTTTGCATGTTGGCACAGCGATGAGATGACGTCGTATCACTCCAACATTCGACGTGGCATTTATTTGAACCTCCCTCGAGGACAAATTACTTACTCTCATGTCCGTATGGTTGCATGTAGGACTTTTGCACAGACAGGAACCCGGTCCATTTTTCTCAATTGAACCCGGTCCTAAAAGTGTGGGCCTAATTCTGGTTAAGCCCAATTGGTACGGCACGTATTTAATATGGTCTTAGCTGCTTACAATAATATTGGTGGAATCTGCAGAGCTGCACCTAAAGATCTCGTACATCCAGTGGAGCTTCTGTTGCTAGATCTTGCCTGGCCATGGTGGCCCCCATGTGCAGCCTCCCCCATCAGCCTTCCACAGGTCATGATATCCACATGGATGGCGACTTGAGAGCCCCTGCAGTCCAAAAGGACTAAAGCTCCCTACCATTACAGCCACTATCTCAGCCTTTTCTCTGACTCTTATCTCACATCTACAAACTCTCCGCACCAAAATTTCTATGGAGGTGTTGACTCTGCCACCCTCGTCGTATCAACCTCATTGCTTGATGTTGGATGGATGGATGGACTGTTGATAGATATCCACATCAAGTCATACATGATTAAGATCGATTGAGATAGAACCACAACCGACCCACTGATTCTTGGAGTCTTGGTTCTGATTCAGTGTTTGGACGAAGATTTATATGTGGGATGTAGGAAGACAACATCGAACCATATAGCTGAGACTGGCAGCCGTAATCGACACAAACTTACAGAGAAGACAGTTGGTGATACTGACGTACCCCATACAGCACTGGACGGTAACCTACTCTACGTTGTCGTTTACCTCGCGAGCTGAGCTCACCAAAAAGATGTAGCATCTTTGGATCAAGAAGGAAGAAGATGACGATTAATAGTATGTGATTAGGTTCATCGTAGACCAAAGGAAAAGAGACTCCGGTTTGGAGGAGAGGGAAGAAAAGATGTGGCAGCATAAGGGAATTTGTGCTTTGTCCGGGGACATTCGTCCTCTCCATACATAAGTGGTTATTGCAACTGTGTATCTATCTATCACCACTTGATATGGAAATACTGAGTGGTGTCAGATGACCTTTCTGTGATCTCGAATTAATTCATCGAACAGGACAAACGACATGCAGCTTTCACTGGATTGGCCAATCATACCTCCCTTCCTCTCTATCGGCCGATGGGTAACTCCATGATCCTTCTTTTTGACAGCAAAGCTTCTGCTGCTGAAACGCCATTGCCGCTTATCCAACCCTAATGAGACAGTGAGGTGAAGCTTGGCTATAGGTGGAAAACGACAGGTGCTAACAGAACAGCTCATCAGCAAATACAGACACAAACGAAGGCAGGCATTGTAGATATGAAGTCGGTGCAGTACATGACCTTCTGTTTCAAGGTCGCACCACATAGTTATAAAAGTGGATTAATGTGGAGGTTTTTTTGTACTGCATGTGTGGTGTCAAAAAGAAGGGAAATCAAACGACTTTGGGACGACACAGCATGACAGAGAGCCGGGATTGTTAACGAGGTGCAGGTGCAGGTGCAGCTGCAGGTGCTTGACGAGCGTCTGGCAATGCGAGACAAAGTGAAGACGCAGAAGGGAAGATGTCAAATCACGTGAGGTATGGTCACAGTAAAAGCGCCCTCGCGGTGACACTAATATCCCAGCCGAAAGCATCATCCAAGTCACAACTGTCAGTGATGCATGAGGCAGCAGCAACATTGTCCATCGCATGCATGAGGCAGGAGCCACTTCTCTCTGTATCGTCTTGCTTCTCTGTTCACTATTACCGTAAGGTTGCCGCGAAGTAAAAGAGAATATGGTATCTTATTCCTGCATGCACGCTGACTTGCAACCAAGATGCCTCTGGTTTTATCAGTAATTCAATGAAGCAATGAAGGTTCTTCCCATGGATTTACCAGACGAAGTCTGGCTAGCTACATCTTACGTATATAGAGGTCAATCTCTCTATATATATGTGACGCGTGCAAGCATAACCAATGTATGTGATAGATTTTGTAGAACGTTGAACCTCTGTAGCCTGGGGATCATATTAACTAGGAGGAAGAACGCAAGCGAACTTTTGTGTTCCTCGGTTAGTAGCAAGCATTTCCATCGAACACCTGTCGAGTGATTTCTGATGTTTTACTCCATCAATTACCAAAGTCAAACTGGGAAGCTTTCCTCATTTCAACCATCGATGCAACATGACTAGTGCTAATTTGCATCGACATATATAATAGCTTTACTGACAACTAGTATTTCTGTAACGAAGACCGTATGAATGGTTTCATCTATCATTTTCTTTTTTTTTCTTCATAAAAGAAACAAAAGTTACGGAAAATCCATCAAAAATACTCCACCTCATGTTTTTTTAATCTGAACTAAAAGTTAATTTGATCATACCAATAGATGAGTAAGAATAAAAATGAAAATGAGATAAAGGATTCTAATTCTCATATAAAGGGGAGGTATAGGATGAGTATCCAATATGATATATGGCCGTCCCCTATATCAGAAGAGACTGTAGATATAGCACGCCCTTCTTAACTGAATAACAAGCGTCACATTTTTGGAAGAGGTGCATTTGTCCAGAAATGGAAACAAGGGTAGCTGTTTGTTCATGCAGGGTGCTCACCTGATCGATCAGTCACTGATGAGGACAAAGATATGTGTGAAGCAGCTGTGAGAGGTGAGTAGAGTAGGGTTTTGAGTGGGGAGACGCAGCAGCAAAGGCCACGTCCCTCTAGAGACATCGTTGTCTCATCCAAGAGAAGTGAAAAATGACATGATCCCGTATAGCCAACACCGTCACAGAAACCAAAGGAAGAGAGAGAAGAAAGAGAAAGCGACGGCTGTGCAGCGATGAAACTGATAGAGAACTTTCGAGTGTCCCTCGATGCCCTCGTTTTAAGACCGCTGCTTTGCCTAGCCATGGTGAGTGCCTGCGGTGTCGAAGTAGAGAGTTAACTTGCTTTTGCATCGCCATAACTTTCACCATCTCCTTTTTACCTTCTGTTGCTGGATTTCTTTGTTCGGTTGTCTCCTCCTTTCGCTTCACTTACATGTACGCCTCTTCCTTCCTTCCTTCTTTGAGGAGCATAGTTGACGACTTCGCTGCATTCCTTAATTCTGTTTTCTGGTTGCAGGAGAACAGAGGTGAACTCCTTGGACCTCAACAACTTCCCGGAGGAACATGGGAAGGAAGCGTTTGACAGAAGCTCCCCTTCCACGGCCATCGACAGTAGGTTTTTAGAGGAAGAAGCATTACTTAAAACTGAAATGCATATGAAATATTAATTTCGCAGGGTTTAAGAAGAAGAAGAATGGAGGAAAGGATGAGTCTTATAAGGTATACGAGTGCCGGTTTTGCTCGCTCAAGTTCTGCAAATCTCAAGCATTGGGTGGCCATATGAACCGGCATCGACAAGGCACGAAGTTGCGCTATAAGCTTATTAGGCTAATCGATCGAATTCCCTTCACTGAATATGATGCGTAGTCTGTCATGTTTAGTTTATCGTCATCTTCGTTTAGCTAATGCCGCATATCGTACTTCTATTCTTGATTTGAAGTAGAGAGGGAAGTCGAAACGCTGAATCGTGCTCGCCAACTCGTGTTCAGCAATGAAGGTCTGGTCGCCGCCGCCGGCGCCGCCGCCGGTCACATAGGGTATGAAATGAGATCACCATTAGGCGAATTATGCACCTATCCATTCTTATTGTGAATGGATCTAAATTGCTTCATCGATCCTGTTGTCGTTTTCCTCTGTGCAACAGCTTGAGCGATGCTAGTTATGTAGTCTCGCAGACAATACCTCTGGGAGATTTCCAGCACGGAGGCGACAATATCTGCGAGCCATTTCGACCAGTTTACCACATTCCACCAACACAATCGCCACAACCACCGCCGTTTTGTTCATGCATTGGCCCTTCCATCTCGTCACACTCAAACCCCTACATCCGAGACTACGATAATGGGCGTGTCCCAACAGCGAGGTGGCGCCACCAGCATTATGTCTCAGCGACTACCAACTTCACGTGCTTCGGAGTTCCTCTGGGGAACACATCCCAAATGGATGGAGTGGTAGCACAGGTTGTCAGGGACAACATCAGGGGCCACTGGTAACTACGAAAGATGCAAGGAAGCGGAGCTAGCTGCAGCCATGGACATGGCTAGTAGGTGGTTTCCTTTTCTCCATGGACTGATCCAGCTATGGATTCCGATGTTAAATTGGTCGTTCCCAGCTTTCATGAGTTCCTTTACGATCGCCATTGTCATGGAAAGGGGAGACATGAAGTGAAATCGGTGTCGGAATTCACATATTTTGTGCCTCTTGTAAACATCTTTTCGGACTGCCGTGCTTTTGTCTCCGAGTAGCTTTGGTAAATGGATGGATATAAAACGACGATGGATTATTATTATTATCGCTTATTAAGAAACTCTCACAAATAATAATAATAATAATAATAATAATAATAATAATAATAATAATAATAACAATAATAATAATAATAATAACAACAACAACAATAATAAGAAGAACAACAACCACCTCTCACACAGGCACAGTCACTCGAACTGGCAACACCTTTGCAGAGCCAGATCTTGATTGAAGGCTGTTAGTATATATACAACATATGCAAAGGCCTCAAGATCGAATGCAGGAGTGAAGGGTTTCAACCCACTCAACATTCTTAGTTTGTCGAGCCTGAGTTGTCACAGCTAATGCTCTTAGCAAGAATATATGTTTTTAGATATTGCTGATTAGCTCATGCTCTTAGGAGGAGTTGTTTCGTCGTTACTATGTTTTTATATATTTAAAAAGGCAAATTCCCTAAAGAAAGCCTCCTTACTTTTTCTGCTGAACACTCTTTTTTATAGAGATTTTGCAATCACTTTTTATTATTTACAACTTTATTTTTAAAATATTTTGATGTTTCTAAAATATGCCTATGTGAATATGCGTAATGAACATATACTAGTGATAACCACGAGGAACGAATGGCCTCACGAGGGCCAGTTGTTTAGGTGGTCACCAAAGCCTGATTGCCTCGAGACCCCCTAACATTGGAGGATTCTTTGAAAGGGGCTGTGAAGGAGATCAAGGATTCAAAGAATAAGCATTAATACGATGGAGATTCACGAAGGAAAAGGCAAGGGAGCTACAGATGCAAACAATGGAGGTGGCATCAACTGCAAGTGAAGAGGCATAGAGTCATCAAGGGGACGACAAGTGATGTTGGCAGCGAACTAAGAGGTGGCAACAGCCTCCTGCTACACCTATTGCAAGCATCAAGGGGGCGTCGACGACATCGGTATTAAGTTGAGAAGTATAAGAGGAGGTGGTGAGTGGTGTCAACGATGACGGTGTTGAATTGATGAAATAAGAGATTGTGAAGAAGAAAAAAATATATGATCGATAATAATTAATTATAAATAGTAAAATAATATTTTATTATTTTTAATTGATTGTTAATAGCATGAGAGTTAGTAAAAATGTGTGTGAATAGCCATCTTCCTCTTTTTTTATTTATTCATGTAGGGTATTCTTTATATTTTTAGAAGATGAGATTACTCCGGTCATCGCTTCTCATCCTGTTGCCTTTGCATGAATGCCTCTACCCCATTATTCTCTCACTCGTGCTCTTCTGTTGCCATCGGAACATTGCTAAAGTTTTGATAGGGCTTCCCCTCCCTCCTTCCCTGCATATTCCATTACGTTTCCTTCCTGAGATACTCTGCTCTTTAGATTAAGCAACAATGAGGGACAAAAGTGATAAGGTAAAAATGGCGGATGAGGTGTGAAGGCAAGGGCACATTTTGCTCAACTTGATCTCTCTCGAGTTGCTTTGCTTTGATCTCTCCTGAGCTACTCTCTCTTTTGATCAAGGGTGAGGGTGATGGATGAGGGGTGGATCTGACAAAGTGGACGTGAAGAGTAATCTCATTTTCTGAAAAATAAATAGTGTTCTATAGGAGCAAACCAAAAAGAGGATATTTCATTAAAAAAAAGAGTGCAAAGAGACGAATTTGAAAATTTTATCTTATTTAAAAGAGTTTATTTTTCTATAACTTCAAAGAGTATAAAGTTCTTATTTTGTGATTCCATAGACAACTTATATCCTTAATTAATTCCTTTTGGATGTTGACTCTAGTTTGGTTTCGAAATTTATATATAAAAAATAAATTATCTAAATTTTATTATAGATTTTGTCATGCAACCCAATACCATCACTTTTTTAATAATAAAAATAAATATATTAATAAAGATTAAGAAACAATCCAATACCAACGATTTATGTATCTAAAGCACGCGTATCAAACAAGATAATAGACATTTGAAATATCATAGAGTGTTACTTATGTATTCCTTTTAAAATTTATTTTCTTCCCTAAATATCACATTAAACCGTATAAAAGACTTTCTTTCATGAACTTAAACTTAAGTCATATTCTGTTTATTTATTTATTATTATTATTTACAATCATCAAAAATAAAAATTTCCTCAATGTTCGCAATATATGTACTCAGATTTCAACGAATGGAAACCGTTGACACGCTCGAGTCAATCATGCTTATCGTCCGATCACCATCGCCTCGCTGCAGAGGGAGTCAAAACCCGTTGTCTCTCCGACTCAACAGGCACACAGAATAGTGACGTATTAGCCCGTAGATTGGACGCTTCTCTTATGCATGAAATGCTCATTTTTCTCGTACTGGATTGGAAAATCCTACATGGCGCAAAAGAGAATATAATAGAGATTCATGAGACATTTTGTCTTCCAATTGGAGAAGAACACAGTGGATCGCTTACTGCAAGTGATTCTTGCTGCATAAGCACCTCCTATTGTGGCCGGTCGTATTGCCAAGGCTTCAACACTGGTTTATGGCCGATCAAAAACGCTTGATCTCGGACGACAACGTCCGTCACTCGTGTCACGTCCATTTCTGTGCACCCTGTAGGTTCTTCGCCTTAGCGTCAAGAAGCTGGCGACTCCAAGATAGGAGATGCATGCATTCTACTTTGCTTTCCCCGCGAGACACGTGCAAGTATAGCCATGTCAACTTGTTCGGAACAGAGTTAGAGAAGTTCATGTTTGGTTTCTCCGACCGTGTGGGTCTTTATATGCTGCCATGAACTCATGCAGTTACACACTGTGTGGAGAATGATAAATATGCTGTTCGTGGGGGCATTCAATTAATTTTCAAGAACACTTATATAACTTTAATTGCCGCAGCCATCATTTAACTCGCCATTTAAGACCTAAATAGTTGATTTTAATTTTTTATTGATTGAGGAGTTGGGAACGAAGACCTTATAAGTTAGTCGGATCATCCTTACCCTCAAATGTACTTTTTTAAGTTCACGAGTTCCAAAAGGATTAAATCATCTTAGTACACCCATTTTTCAAAGTAAATAATTTCTCACAAGTCCATCGCATCAATGATCGATCAAATATTAACTTATCAAATTAGTATAAGAAAGAGGGCATTGAGCCATTGGCTTTCTTAAGAGAAGGAGCACTGATAAGAACACTTATTCTTGCATTGATTGAGTTATAAAGGAACTACAAGCTCATTAGTTCTTTTTGAGTTTTAAAAGAATAAAATCATATAGGTACTAACAATTCCTCATAAGTCCGTCACATTATTGACTGATCAAATATTGACATATCAGTTTTTTATCATTATCAAAGTTCAAGGAGATTAGTATATATGTATTATTCTCGTTATAATTAATGTTATTATTGTTCCTTAGATGAGTTTGTATGATTTTATCCTTTGAGGGTAGATGATAACTTTAGCACTTATAAAGTTTTAAT
Source organism: Musa balbisiana (assembly GCA_004837865.1). Taxonomy (NCBI): domain Eukaryota; kingdom Viridiplantae; phylum Streptophyta; class Magnoliopsida; order Zingiberales; family Musaceae; genus Musa; species Musa balbisiana. The sequence continues at coordinate 18,480,459 of CM017188.1, read as the reverse complement.
AGTTAATAAGACTTTTTTTATGATTTTATCCTTTAATAGTTTTAACTTGATATCGACCACCTCGACTTGGTTTAAGCTTAATTTATGCATAAAGTGTCCGAGGCACTTGATGTTTTAATCTCTCGAGGAGTTCTCCCAAAGCATTTTTCTTACACAAAGTCGAGAATGGGTTCTTGACATGAACCCTTCCATGAAAAAATTAGCATGATATACATTCAAAGAGTAGCAATAAGGAACACATGATAAAATAACCCATATTGTTTATATAATACCTTACTCCTAGTTTCACTCATATCTTATATATATGATTAAGGTAGTATGCCACTTTTCAATTCTTTTATAGTTATCCGTAACAAAATATTAGACAATGTAAAAAGTAAAAAATATTAATTTATTAAAAAAATGATAGTCCCCTTTTACATAGTGGGGTTTTGACACTTACACATAATTATAATATTTGACCAAAAGAAAAATATAACTACATAAGTCCAAAAGTTATACATTTGTAAATATTCACAAGTTATCATTCTTATCAGTACTAGCATGCGCTCTCACTTCTTTACCCAATCACTTGGGTAAGATACTAGTATTTTTACTTATAAAATAAGATATATATTGAGTAATTGCTCAATAAATATAAATCTTTATAGTTTTATTTAGATGAGTATGTATCATGTTATGTATATAATATTTTAAAATCATCAACATAAAACATAATAAATTTATGAATTTTTATATCTCATATCATAATAAACATGCATATATATATATATATGTATATATATATATATATATATATATATATATATATATATATTACATGTCGTAATATATCCGTGAGTGAGCTCTCACACCACACATCAAAGAAAACACGTGCACTATCCCGACAAAATATTTACACTCATAATAAAAGACTATATTCCTTAATGATTCAGTATACTAGAGAGTAGTACACCTATCAAATTGAGAGTATAGTATCACGAAATGCTTTAATCAAGAAACATATCTATTGAATTATTAATTTATAATAATTCATAATAATAATTTATAATTTTTTTGGATAAAATTCCAAACTAACTATACTATGCTCAACCTAAATATTTAACTAAATATTATTATTAATTATTTATGATATATTATATAATCAAATAAACTTGTTAGTATCATTTAAACCATCACACAATTCTGTAAAAAAAATTTACTTCACTATTTTAACTAACCAAACAATCTTGATTTTTATAAAATTTTGTGAAAACCTATGAGATATATAAAACTAAATACACACTAATTTTTAACTTAAAATAGAATCATTAGAGGCTAAACTATCCTCCTAATTCATTACTAATACCTATTTTAAAATTGACTTAGACTATTTAAAAGTATAAACGTCATATCTTGGTTCACAAATGTGATATTCACTCAATTTCAAATCTCAACTATAAAGGAACTTTTTTAAATATATCAATGGGACAAAGTCTAATCATATCACTAAAAGAGTCAATTCATATCAAATAGAATCACTTTTTAGAAAATTAGAGATTTTGAGTGCCTTCATACTTGAGGTTTTACAATCACAAGAGAATCATACAAAATATATCTAAAAATTAAATATTAATTCAAAGTCTAGGTTTCTCAAAGAAAACATTAGTTATAAAACTAAAATCTTAGATATAGTAAAGGAAGAATTAGATTTTCTTACCTCAATCATCTTTAAAACTAGGGTTTCCTAGTCTTCATGAGAAAAACTAAGAGAATAGTTGAAGAAAAAAAGAAAGGATCATGGGTTATCAAGTTGGTGAAGAGGACAAAGCCAAAATTTTTGGGAAACCACATAGAGCATCACATGCATAGCGAAAAGTAAAAACAAAAATTAGTTTCCCAAAATAATATTATCTAATCATCGTACGAAGATTAGTAGCGAAAAACTTGAAAGTGATAAAATTGTGTAACTATATAAAATGATTGAGACATTCTCATATAGGGGAGATCTTACATCTCCTAATATGCAAATCTCAGTCCATGGATGAAGGAGCTCTCGCAAACTCCTCTCTAGCGGTGATTTATACAGCAGATACAATGACGACGCACCTCTTTACATAACACGTTCTTTCCTCGCATTCGTGCACTATCAGACCACAACAACCAAGGAGGGATTGATCCCTCTTGTTGTCCTCTCGCACCAGAGAGAGGGCAGTCGGCTGGAGAAAGAGGCATGAAGGAGGTGAAGGAGGTGGCGACAATAGGGGTTTAGCCTATGATCCTTTAAGCCCCAACTTCTAGATACAAAGATCCCTCTTTACTTATCATAATGGATTCTAATTTAATGAGTATTAGATCTTCATCTAATTATCTTAGCTTAATGAATATTAGATCATCATCCAATAACCACTATAAGCTCTATTGGGTCTCATCCAATGGATCCAATAAAATAAAGACTTATTGGATATCTTATATTTAATCCTCTATTCATCATATTATCCATCATATATATGTAACCCTCTAGGCCCAATATCGAGTTGATCGTGAGTTGCACTTGTCAGAACTCCTTCTAACTTAGTGAATTATTATGATGATAATAATTCACTCAACTCATTGACTATGAATGTACTAAGCCACTATGTCATAGCCCCTAGATGATATAGGGGGATCCAATCCATTGGACTCATATGTCCTTAGTTACAGTGTATTTATAGTCCCTCGTTTATCTAATATCTCAAAGACCATATATTAGGCTTGGTGTTGTTAAGCTCATATGAAATCTATTCGAGTCTCTTTCTAGTTGGATTCTCTCGGATAACATATTATCTTTGAATTTGAATCTCACACTTATCAAATTCATTACGATTCTATTAACCCTAGTTAGGGATTTGCCTGAGTGAGGACACACGAGATATTTCTCTTATGATACCGAAAGTGAATAATTTTCTATTAACACTCAATTGCTTTCGTAAGGTTGGTTGTCATTCCCAATGATCATCTGTACTAAATTCAGAACTTTCAAACCTATAAGTTCGATTTCAAAGAACAAAGTACTCAAATAAGGCATCCTTGGTATCTCAAGTCTAAGGACCATACATATAACTAAAATTATGAAATCGTTGTTTAACATTGAAGTATTATTAACCATCTAGCATTTCATAAACGGATCATTCAGTAAACTCATTCTCTAATGAACGTTTGTACTCTATTCTTAGTATTCCTACATAAGTAGCTATGAAACCAACTATTTTCATCATATGAACGAGTATATAATACATCGATCTGTCCGACTATCTTGATATCCCTCTCGAGTAACCTATGACCGAAACATTTAGTGATCTGTGTTTATAGGAGAATTGGTCTCACTATTATGATCTTATCTTTATCCAATTATTGCACAAATCTAAAGACATCACAATATATATTTATCACATAATATAAAGTGAAAAAAAATATCATAATAATAATAATAAAAAGATTATACAATGTATCATATGTATCATTACTCACGTAATTAACTTCCAAGACACTTATAACTAGCAAAAATATTATAGATATACTTATGAAGTTATCTTAAAAATATAAGAGTAGAGGGTTGAATCCTATTGGACATTATTTTAAGTTTTTTTATTAATATAATTATAAGTTTTTAATATCTTTAATCGAGTAAAATTTGATTTGATAAAGATTATATTTTTATCTAAATATATCTTTCAATCTATCTCAGTATAACACTCTTCTTTAATTTATATTTTTATTTAATTTTTTATTACTCAATTCATACCTAAGCAGCTTATTATTTTTCACACACATAATATTTAAAATTTAAGTTTTCTTACTTTAATCATATTCAAACTAATTGAGCCTTTGAGATTCACGTCAATTATAATTAAATCGTTACTTCTAATCATTATATATATATTATCATTATAACTTAACCTAATATTCAAATTTGTTAGCATACTTCACTTGTTGTGCGGAATGTTCATACTTTTTTTTAATAAAATATGCTTAAAGTAAATATTGATCCTTATGCATACTCAACTAATATTTCTTACAATATTGAGAACAATATTTTGGAAAAAAATATATTTTAATTTTAAAAAATCGAAAACATAAACATATTATTTGTCATATTTACGAAGCACACATATCACAAATCATATCACCGAGTAAGTTATATATATAATATTACCATATTATTTATAATTTAATGTGTATAAGACTCTTGATACTCAATATAATAAAAAAATATTTAAAAATATTTTTTATTTGATTTTACTAACATGATGAAACTATCTATTAAAGTTTTTTTGTTCTTTTATGCTAATTGTGATGTGACATGTCGAGCTAATGCTTAAAGATGAATATTCTTCCTATGTTATTTTATTATTATTTTTAATATTGACAGCAATATTGATATTACTCTATCATTATGGTTATTAGTATGCATGAATTAATTATATGTGTATAACATATTAATTTCCATCAATTATTTGATATTTTATTTTTTGTAAATAATAAATGATAAAGGCAATATTCGAATCTTATGATAAACTACTAAAGTTAGTATCATCTAACTAACTGATACTTTCAATTATTAAATTTTTTTTTATCGATACAGTACAAATAAGTAGTAAGTGAAATATTAATTGCATGAGTGACCAAATGTTATAAAGAAAATTAAAAGAAATATATTTCGTTGTCAATCAAAATCTGAAAAATGTGTTACATAACAAAGATGATGAAACTCGCCTACATTGTGTTCTTTTCTGTAACATCCGTCGTAATAGACGTTAAGAAACTGCTGCGACCACTGCGGCGCTCTCGTTTTTGCCATTTATTTGTAATAACATGAATTGATTCACGCGGAAGACGCAATAGGAGACTTTGTTTTGGAGACTATGATTCATCTTCCTACATGCGGACATCTATCGACGCGATCACATGATGACAATGATCAATCCAACATCCACCGTCCATTTCCCGACTCCACCTTCCAAGATTATATAGTCCGCAACTCCTTCCGCTTCCACCGGTGTCTGCTCCATCGCACTCGCTCGTTCTTCCGCTCCGTTTGCAAGCCAGCTTTCTTTTGGAGCCTTTCTGTCTGTAGAGGGAGAATTTGCTGTAAGTTGCAAGTTGTCGATACCAGATGAGGAAGAGCTGCAACGGATGTCGAATCCTGCGGAAGGGCTGCAGCGACGGGTGCACCATCCGGCCCTGCCTGCAGTGGATCAAGAGCCCCGAGGCGCAGGCCAACGCCACCGCCTTCCTCGCCAAGTTCTACGGCCGCGCCGGACTCGTCAACATCATCAACGCCGGCGCCGAACACCTCCGCCCTGGTATGTATATATCTCTTGCGTCAGGAGGAATTTGAGTGATGATGATCGTTCTACTGTAAAGGCTGGGAGTTGAAAGCGTCGTGCGTGTGTCTCTTTGTCAGCCATATTCCGGTCGTTGTTGTTCGAGGCTTGTGGGCGGATCGTTAACCCGGTATATGGCTCGGTGGGTTTGCTTTGGTCCGGCAGCTGGCAGCTGTGCCAGGCGGCCGTCGAGGCGGTGCTCAAGGGGGCGCCCATCGTCCAGATCTCGTCCGATTCCGCCGCTGGCGCTATTCCGGCGTTCAAGGCCCACGGTATCCGCCATGTGTCCAAGAACCTCAGCGCCGGTGGCGTGCCCGGGGACCTCCACGAGGTCGCCCGCAAGTCACGGACCCGATTCAAGCGCTCGGCCGGAAGTCCAGCTGCGCTGGTCGTCTCGAAGCCGGGGCTCTTCCGACGGGCGGCGAGCCACGAAACAGAGGAGGAGGCTAGCCGCGAGGACGGGAGCGCGTTCTCGGCGGAGGGATCACACGTGATCCTGGGGGAACCGGAGGGCGTACGGCTGGACCTGAGGCTTGGGCTGGAGCCGGAGAGCCGGACCGGGGAAAGAGGAGCGGAGGCGAAAGTGCGGGGTGCGTCGCCGTCGGACGCGCGACCGGTGGGGCCGAGGCTCAGCTTGGCGGCATGACCCGTGGTAGTGTGCAGCGGCATGCGGGTGGGTGGACCGGAAGTAACCTCAGTTCGATGCTTGGCGGGGTTTAATTCTGTTTTGGTTTCGTTTTGTTTCTCCAACCTCCCTCCCTCATAAAATGTGTAGCGCCCGCCGCCGCCGCCGCCGTCGCCGTCTATTTTGATGCGGTGTGGATGGGGCTGTAATGTAGTCTGGCATCATATTAGGTTCATTTTTCACAGGGGTGTCACGAGCTCGTCCTACGTAAGTTTGACATGGAGGGATGGACAGCGTTGCAGCCGCCTTCGTCTTCCTCGACATCCATTTTGCGTGATGTAATTCGAACGTCGAAAGCAGGCTCTCGACGCTTCCACTAGCTGTCTTCTGGTGCATGGCTCCTGTCACATATACGGCAAATGGACAACTGTGGGTTGATTTGAAGGTGGCATCGATGCAGAGTCTTCCTCCACCTCACGTCCATTTCCCGGTTGCTTAATAGGCGATGGGTGCGTCGGGCATGATCGCAGTTGGAGGGCGGTAACTAAACTCGTAGGTCTCGTGCGGCGCCGTGCGTCAACTCACATCTCGGACATGGCGTTCATTCGAGTCGCAATATACAAGATAAGTAGTAGGAAGCATGAATCATCGCTTCATGCAGGAAATAAATGCGTGCTCTATGGTTTAAAGTATGGTCCAGGTGGGCCCATCAGACCGAATGATAGGAGCAATTAGATCAAAGGCCAGACCACAAGATTTGTTGCTGTCTTGTGCACACTCCGTATGGGGCCATCTATACACACAGACATGGATCGTATGGGGTGGATTGGCTCACAGATGAATCTCCAATGATCGAAGCGTGGGTTCGGTCTTGATTCAGATGCTAGAATACTTGCTTGGTGGCGGCGATTTGGGCATTATATGTGATAACAACTAAGAATTCTCTTGATAACAATTAAGTTTTTTTAACTATATAAAGAAATATCGTAGCTCTGTTAAGAAAATTTTTTTCTGTATAAATAAGGAGCACCATATCAAACACAAATAACATCTTCTTTATTTCATTTCTAATATAGTATCAGAGCTAAATTTACTTTAGCAAGATTTTCTCGACGACAGCATCTTTGATTTCGTAACCATCGTTGTTATCATAACACCCTCTCTTTTTTTCTTCACCGTCATCTTTGTTTTCCTTCAACTTGCAGCTGCAGAAAACCTTGATTCATTAACGTCGAATCTTCTGCTCCAGGCACCATCAACATCATTAACATCGTCTCGTTCATTTCTAACAAGTCTTGCATCCGAGGCATGCAGCAGTAGATGAGATGCAGATGATAGCAAGAGAGTTATAGCGTACAGAGACAGTCTTGTCATTGATCTTCAGCTTTCTTTTCGTCAACCTTCAACGATCTGAGCTTCCTCCAAGTACAAAGCTATGGTTCCTTCTCTCCCTGTACAAAGCGAATTGAAATTTCTCGCAGGCTTTGACTCCACACTTTCATCAATATCCCTCCGAGGGAATTGAAACTGTTAAGTTGACCAATTTGAAAGAAGAATCCAGTCACTCCTACACCAGCATTTCTAACAATATGTTGGGCACGCAATTGGATGGACATAATGGAGCCTTCAGCTATGCAGAGAAGTTAAAGAACAACACTGTGATCATAATGGAGCAACATTGCTGCTGCGCCAAGGACTTATTTGTTGTCTTTTACCATCATTCATCAATCAATCATACGTAATAATAACCTCGGTGTTTCACACAAACTCTTGGAGTAATCCAAGTCCCTTCTCTCGTCACCAACATATATAATGCGTTGCATTACCTCTGTCAGTCGAGGTATTTGACTCGATAACTAAATTATTTTATGTACGATAGTTTAATCTAAATTATTTTAAATAGATTAACTAAATAGTTTAATATAAATTACTTTTAAATAGATTAACTAAATTATTTTTATGTACGACAGTTTAATCTAATTTCGATATCCTCTTCCACAGAATAATGACAACTTGAATTATTGCAAGGAACGGAAGGAGATGGGGGCCTTCATAACTGAAGAGCGAGAGGAAATAGAGAAACAGTGCAAGTGGTGATGGACATAGAGGAGAGGAGGTAAAAGAGACGATCGTGTGGAAGTGACTAAACAAGGGAGACAAGGCCTGGTAAAGAGATGATGTAGGCAGGTGGGGGGCCGCCAAGAATGGTGGGCGAATAAAAGATGATGATCACGGGATGATGACATGTAGATGAGGTAAGAATGATGTGGTAAATGGTATATATGGACGACGATATAACATGCTGGTCGTATACATACATGTACATATGGATGGATATACACACGGAGAAAATGTCACCTACGTAATATTTATTAGATACACGTATAGGTAGGTATATATATGTTATACCATTGGAACGAATAAGCCTCAAGACATGTGAATCTACATGTAGCACCGTACGGGGTTGCCCTATAAATAGGGAAGATCGCATCAGCATTACCGCGTGTGGATTCACATGTTTTGGAGCATCAGCGCCATGCCACGTTCAATACGCAAATTGAGGAAACAATGTCGGCGCAACACCCTCCGCCTTAATCGGCTCCGTACCACCTCGCCCCAACAAAACGCCATGGACATTGACGGATGCAAACCCAATCTTCAAAGACGAAACGCTAAGGACTCCTTTGAGAGAGCTAAGCAAAGCATAGCGTAGCTTAGCTTCTTCTTCTTCTTCTTCTTCTTCTTCTTCTTCTTCCTCCTCCCACCTACCTCGCCGCCCTTGCATTAATGTACATATTGTTGGCAAAGAAGCTCCACACTTTCTGTTCGGCTCATGTCATCGGTGGCCGCCGCGAGGAGGAGGAGGAGGAGAAGGTTTCTCTTTTGTCTAATGATCCTTTGTAGCGTGTGGGTGTTCTTCCGACTCCAGGAAGGGGCAGAGGAAATTCCCATGTTCCGAAGAAGGCTGGGGTTCATACTACACAAGGAGACGGCGGCGGTGACCGGAAAGAGGCCCACTCCATTGAAGTCGCCACCAGCGGGAACCGACGACGGTTTCAACGACAGCAAGCGACAGGCACCGAGCTGCCCTGATCCCCTCCACAACCGATAGATTGCCTTCCCAGGAGATCTGCTGTAATCAACTTGTAGAGGTTCCTTCCCTCCCCTTCTGTCTCTCGCTGTCCCCCCCTTTTCCCCACGTGCTTGAGCCTCTTTGAAGGACGTAGATCGCTGCTTTTATTGTTTCTGCCGTTTGGGCTTGGATATTTGTGGAGCACAGGTAGATTTGAAGCGTTAGAATATTAGAATCAAACAAGGCACCGTAATTATTGATGAATCTATTGCGTTTTGTTGGATTTGTTGCATCTTTCGGTTTGAGTGCATGGGAGTGGTAACCATAAAGTGGCTTTCCTTTTTGATTTCTCATGCTATCGAGATTCACAAAGGAGAACGTGCAATTCTTTTATTACAGATTCCAAACCCCCGCGGGTTTGAACGAAGAAAAGGAATAAAAATCGAAAGAAATATGATGATTAATTAGTATGGCACATAGAGAATTTTCCTTATATTTCTTCTGTTTTCTAAAATTTTATTTTGGGGTATTGACTAGCTACCAGGTTGCGATAACAGCTCATGCCGACACCAGCAACGAAAAGGTCAAGAGCCACGACCATGTCTGGACTTGGTAAAAGATGTCAAATCCACATGTTTGGAAGCTTGTAGATTCTCAAGTAATAATGCTGATGCTTCGACGTGGCACAAGATGATGACTACGAGTATATATATATATATATATATATATATATATATATATATATATATATATATATATATAAGAGTGAAAATGTCATGTCAGCACGTAAACTACAGGATGTTTGTCCGTTCAACTTGATCGTGGAGAGTAGCGAATCACGGAGCTGTTTAAGATGCTGCAAGAAAAGTGAAGGCATCCGGTCCTAGCGCTTTCTTTGGCTTCGCTCCCCTTCGATGGTGGTTTTTCGTTTTTCTATGGATCACTTCGATGGTTGAAGATATAAGAAATGAATCCTTGGAATCATATATGCACTGGTGGAATGAAGTGACGCCAATCGGACAACCCGAATCATAATATGATGATGATGATGTTGTGGTGGATTGAGAGGGGGTTGAGACGGGTGGAATTTAGATCTTATGTCGTCTGATTAGTTCTTTTGCTGTGAAAACCTCGCCTGAGTGATGTCTCGCAGAAGACATTTGAAATGCGATCGAGAGTATAGGCATTGAGAAATGAGCTTTTGTTTGTCGAGTTTCCAACACATATCTATGAAACGAGTACTCTGTACTCGTATCGCTTGTGTTATTATATGCAAGACATACATGGGGCCTTGGTGGCAACAACACATGCATGCTCTGTACTTTTTGCACCATGGCATGCATCCACTGGAGAGCAAGTTTGATCATTTCCAGGTGGCATCCTCTGGATTCCAATAACCTGCCGCATATATGACTCGAAAGAGTACTGCAAGCATAGTCTTTGTCTCCCTTTGATTAATCGATTGCTAGGGATGGTTGAGGAGGATTTGGATTCTTTCGTTCCTAGATTTAGAACCAACTTGCCAGGGTTAATTTTCAATGTGACTCATGTTGACAGTGTCCTCTCCGCGAAGCGTGGCCATCTACCGTAGGAAAACACAAACATGCATCGCCACTGGTACTTCAAACGGAAAGGCATAGGAGACACTGTGATTGCGTTTGCAATTGGTACTTCAAAGCGTACGGGAGTCTACCTCCCGATTTAAACGCTTAGCTTGCTTTTCTGATTGCTGTTCGTTCAAACAGTAATTGCACTTTTGACTGTTTTTTTTTTCTCTCCTTGAAGAAAATACCATTGCATTTTGAAGGTGCAGTTTACGAGGAAACTCATTCGGCCAAACATCCAGCAGAAGTTAAAAAGTCTAGTCCTACCGAACAGCCTTAATATCCAGGCAAACCTTCACTTGGAAACCAAAACCATTACTCCATTGGTGACGAGCTCCATCCAGTTATATTATAATGTCGGTTACAATTCCGGGCCCAAAACTAAGAACCGAGACCAAACAAAAAGCGCTACTGCATCAACTGGAGTCTCTGTACTTGGTGGCATGTAAATATCTAAGCATCAGAAGAGACAGATGTAGGATGTAGGATTCTTCTGCACTATGAGAATAGAGGATAGAGTTCTCAACATCAGTCAAGCATAACCAGCCATTCCAACTGTTGGGTTTGGTTTGTTGGTCTTTCGTGCAGCCTGACCCGTAGCTTTTGCGAAATACATGTAGTAATACACATTGAGAATCATGGTGAAAACCACAAAGACAGCTCCTGCAATGAACACTCCTTTTCTCAGAGACTCGCAGGTCCAGTTCTGAGCATAGACCACATGCCGGTACTTGGTATGGTATGCATTTTTTGTAGCACCAGCGATTAGACAAGCCTCAGCGATTAGGAAAGTTAGCCTGACAAATAATACCAAGTTCTTTAGTAGTACATCTTTTTCCAACAATCACATCCAAATGTAAATAAAATCAATGATTATATATAAAATGAGACCTATCAGGAAGGAAGGTACCATGAAGAGGCGAAATATATTATCGACCAGGCTCTATTTCCACCAGGAGCTAAAGGTTTGCCAAAACACATGCATTTTGTGACACCCATAAGTAGTGACTGGCTGGATAGAAGGAACAAGAAAGCACCAACTCCATAACCTGTAGCTACATCTGAATCATAAACGCAATAAGTGGCATTGAACTTGTCCGTCTCTATGATACCCTGTCATGAGGAAAAGACATGAACTTGGACCTCGGACAACAATGAGAAAAAGGACATATTGAATGCAAGAAGACAGGAGACTATGTTTTACGAGTCATTAAAACACATTGGTCTGGCACATACTTCTGAACAGGATTTGCAGTTTACCCAGAGATATTAAATAATAACTCAAAAGGACCGCAACCGCAAGCCCAAACTAGTTGCATTTTACTTTCATAAAGCACAAACTGAGAAAATAACACTCATATATTTACTAACTTAAAAGAAAATTTGAGAACATGCTTCCAGATTAAGGTTGCAGCTAATCAACAAAAATTCTCAGTATTTGTTTGAGATAGGTGCAGTATGTTACTAGGGAAACAGAAATCCTCAGCTACACTACTACCAAATTAACAAAAAGGCAACAAATGAGAGGAAAATACAAAACATTATATATCCACCAGATATAGACTAATATAATAAGGATCAAGTTAACTAAAGAAATGAAAAGATTCTCAGTATTTGTTTGAGATAGGTGCAGTATGTTACTGGGGAAACAGAAATCCTCAGCTACACTACTACCAAATTGACAAAAAGGCAACAAATAAGAGGAAAAATACAATACATTAAGTGTCCACCAGAGATAGGCTAATATAATGAGGATCAAATTAACTAAAGAAACGAAAAGATTCTCAGTATTTGTTTGAGATGGGTGCAGTATGTTACTGGGGAAACAGAAATCCTCAAGTACACTACCACCAAATTAACAAAAAGGCAATAAATAAGAGGAAAATACAATACATTAAGTGTCCACCAGAGATAGGCTAATATAATGAGGATCAAATTAACTAAAGAAACGAAAAGATTCTCAGTATTTGTTTGAGATAGGTGCAGTATGTAACTGGGGAAACAGAAATCCTCAGCTACACTACTACCAAATTGACAAAAAGACAACAAATAAGAGGAAAATACAAAACATTATGTATCCACCAGATATAGACAAATATAGTAAGGATCAAATTAATTAAAGAAATGAAAAGATTCTCAGTATTTGTTTGAGATAGGTGCAGTATGTTACTGGGGAAATCTTGTTGGCTTTTGAACCTTAAAAACAAAGCAGCGTCTACGGAGACAATCACTCCTCATTATACAGATATACAAATCTGAACCAGAATTTTAAAAGCTCTTCTTTTTTTTTTTCTATTCCGAGCCAAGCATTAATTTTAGTGACTCCTAGATGTCCTTCAGAACACCTGCCATGCACAATCTAGTCAGCACCTGCTTGAGCAAATCAACCGAAATGGAAATTGATTATTGCTCAATCTCTAACGTCATCCACATGTCCCCCACGTTCTATCTGCATCCTAAGCTTCAAATCTTGTAAATGCTTCATATGTCCAATTTTTTTGTCATCAATGTACCCAAATCATTGATAGCTACTTCGTATTGATTATGTCACCTAGGCTACCGCCTGCACATTGAGCTAGGTTTTTACCATGGTTTGCCTACGCTGGATGTCAACAATGAGAGAGGTAGCAACATTTGTCTGAGTTGATGCAAGCCCTCACTCGAAAAAAGAGAACAATCCACATGAGGATGCCCAAATCACCAATAGGAGGATCCTAAAAACCCTTTGTTCCTCTGCTAATTTTCTCATCTACTTTACTTTGAGGCCATGGAGAGTTCTTGATCATGGGTCAATCTCATAATACCTTGTGTGTCAAGAGTAAGAAATTTAATACACAGAAACATTAGTGATGTACTACTAAGAATCATGCAGATGCAAGAACAGTCGGAGATGCTGTGGAGAATGTAGCGTTTAATGACTAAACCACTAAATTAATTTCATGTGACCAACACAAGAATCCCGATCTGCTACTCTACATTCTTGTCGAACGACTAGCCGACCACTGACTACAAAACTCGAAACCACGTCTTCGAGAAGCTAGATCTAGAGGTTCTATCTGATTCCGCAACGAATACAGGAACAGACGACACAGAAGCCAGATTAACTATCGGGGGCATTGGCACCCGATACGAAAGAGGGATCGAGGGAACAAAGCATAAAGTGGGAGAAAGAAGAGGAGGGAACGATCAGTTACGGTGCTCCTGCGGCGTTCGGCGGCGATGGCGAAACCGAAGGCAGTGAGGCAGAGGGCGACCGCAAGGATCTGCACCAGCGTCGACCCCTTCTCTTCCATTCTCCGCCGCCGACACCCAACCCAACTCTCCTCCTCCCTCTCCTCTTTCTGTTTCGAAACAAGAAAGCAACAAACTCTCGACACAGAGAGTCTGTGAGTGTGTGAAGTAGAAAAAGAGTGTGAATGTAAGAAAGTGGGAAGGCACAGCGGAAGAGTAAAGTAGGGAATAAGGCGATGCCACAACGTAGCGCGGTGTCTGTTCACACAGTCCCGGGACCCACCTACAACGTGGCTCCCGAGAACTGGCCCGCTCTTGGGATGCGTGAGTGGGTCGAGACACTTGATCACGCGGTCTTTGTTGATGCGGTACGCGGCAGCCGATGGATGATGGATCGTAGGGTTGGGGTAAAAGGTAGGAGGGCATACTGGGCCTCGACAAGCCCATTTGCAACCGTCCGATTTGATGACACAGAAGCACGATGGGAGGGTTCCAAGACTACGCCTTGGAAACCATCGTATAAACCGCTTCTTCTTCCTCATTTTCATGTAGCAAGTACGTCTCATGAATCAACAGTACTTGATCTTGCAACTACGCTCGGGACACAGGAATCCATAGTGTGTCGCTACGAAAAAGAAGAATAATCCGTCCGTCAACTGTAGGAGAATAGGCAACAGCAGGTGGTGTTCACGCAGGTGGGGCATCAGGTACGAAGGGCAACTCGAGTTATCTAATAAATATAATAAATATTTCGGGAAAAAGGAAAAGGAACCTAATGCTCATCCACTTTGTGGTGGTACGTCCGTCATGGAATGGAATGGCTTCCACCCTATTAATTATTTCCCTTGTGTTCTTTTCGCTCTCTGCCTGCCATGAGTGCTCATCTAACACATCATGGGTTCCAGACTGACAAACGCTAAGGCCCGCTTAGTACAGACATACCTTCTTCTAAAATCAGCTCTGAAACGATTTGAAATTGAGGTACTCTAAGGAAGTCTCTTACTCGGAATTCAGGTTCCGAGGGAAACGATGAAAGATGTGATATCCAAGGAGGAAGTGCGTGGTGAGATTGAAATGGTAGGGAAGATGCCACTTTCCGACGGACTACTCGATGATGGAGAGAAGATCGGTAGGTAATATCTCTAAAAGTCAAAGAAATAATTGACACTGCTGTCTGACGCTTTCAATGTAAGCAAAGTAGCGAGTGGCACGAACATGAGACTGGTCTCGGATCCCCCAAAACCTACTACTGTTTGTACAATATTCTTACGTTGTTACTTTGACGTGGTTGCAGGCCTGCGTTTGCTGACTGAATGCCTGTGCGACATTTAAGCACCAGTACCATCGGAAAAGACAGCTGACTCACCCTAAAGATGAGTCTCACTCTCTCTCTCTCTCTCTCAGAGGACCTGAGAGTCATCTTGGCCAACCAGCCATGGGCATCGGTCCCATGAATTCACGGGCATACCATGACACCACGCAACACGCCCTCGTCGGATCCCAACCTGTTAAGCAACCATGTGATTCAAACACGGATTTTGAGCAGCATAAGAAGCAAGAATCATGTAGCACGTCTTTTCACAGACGAGATTGCATGCGACGACGTTCGACCCACTGGTCCACCTTCGTTTTCTAGTGTCGAGTCTTCCAAACCAAACCGAATTCACACAGAAAATACAGAAGAAAAAGACTTGGTTTCTACAGCGGAAGAGAAAAAGCAATTACTAGTTCTTATGGAATTCTCAAGGCCAAAATGAAAAGCTAGAGCATCTCTTCGTAAAAGACATTGCAGGTGGACTCCAAATAAACATGAAGATTCCTAAAGAACGTAATAGGTTAACAGCAGAGGTATTCCCGTTGATCGAAGTAGACAGATGCCTGAAACGACTGCTTGAGTTGGAGATTCTTCAGATGATTGTTTTAGGCAATCAGATTTTTCCAAACATGAAAAATATAAGAAGATGTTTGACAGGAAATATGCAGAACTTGGTAGTATCGGAAAGATGGGTATAGAACTCTTTCATTCTATTGAACTGTGAATATGTGATAGCTGCACACAAACAATAATGCAGGAGGGCTTGTAAAATCTGCTTCAGTTACTAATACATAGAAGAAGAGAGCTGCAACATGAAGAGAAATTTAGCAAAACATTTCAGGAACTTGAGATCAGGAGGCAGTGGACAGACTAATCATCATGATAAATATTTTTAGGAATTTTAGTCATATTTAAATTAAATTAGAACTCCTTAGTGAATCAATATTTGTTTATATAAATATAGAGCCTTAGAGTTTTGGCGAGAGAAAGAATCAAGATCCTT
Organism: Musa balbisiana; assembly: GCA_004837865.1. Lineage (NCBI taxonomy): Eukaryota > Viridiplantae > Streptophyta > Magnoliopsida > Zingiberales > Musaceae > Musa > Musa balbisiana. The sequence continues at coordinate 18,464,263 of CM017188.1, read as the reverse complement.
CGAGTGCTCATAAGGGTGATGATCGAAAGAGTTTTTTTAAGTTTACATAAGAGGTGAACAAAAAGAATCGAACTCGAGTAGAGATAACTCAAAGACCTTGTAATTGATCTTATATATTAAAAGACCTGATTTTTTTTTCGTGGATGTAAAAAAGGATTTGTCGAATCTCCTATGTCAACCTTAGGATATATTATTTTAATTATTAATTTTTGGTTAATTCCTTTTCAGTTTATGATTTTAGAATTTTTTTATCTTCCTCCCCAATAAAATAATATCAGAGTCCAAAGAATCTAATGATTAAAGATTCAACAAGAATATCGTCGGTTCTTTCTAGTGACTTCTACTTGATTAAACAAGTAAAATCGTAGAGATAACTCAATAGCGCTGTAGACATACATAAAAATTTATCAAATCATATTAATCTTACATCGATTTTTTTTATATATATTCTTTTAATTATTAATTTTTTATTGATTTCTCCATTGATTTTATAATTTTCTTTTCAACCCTAACCAACAGTAAGGACAGGACAGCATATTATACAGTGGATTTAAATAAGACCGCCTTCCTTAGTCATGACGAGTGACGCATACTTTTTAGTTGTGATGACTTGGCCACTCTGCAGATGAAGACTGGTCTTCCTGTTGACCCAACCACCAAAACAAGTCATAAGATAATGCCCACTTGGCTCATACCACATTAAGCAACGCTCACAATATCATAAAACTTTGTGAATATAATAGTTTAGAGAATAATCAAACCCAATCAGATTTTTAATAGGAAAAAAAAGAAAGAAAGCTAATCGGCCTTATATTGATTGTTCTACCATCAGTGGCATTAGTTCTTCTACTATTTAGTGCTCTATCCATTCCATTTGCTGGGTTAAATGCCTTCCTGGCATTTCTAGAGCAAGCCCCTGATTGCACAAACCATCTCTTCATGGCCTTTAAGCTCAGTTACCAAGACATGTTGATGATGCATATTAAATCAAGTTGCCCATGTTGTTGATACTACTGCCACCTACACCGTATGATTCTTGAGAAACTAGTGCAGTAAACACTTGCAGTTAGATACCATTACTGGGACGAATGACTATTAATCGATAGAAATTTGAGCTGGAAGGAAGGGGAAAGTCGACCTGAGCATGAATCAGAGGAAGGTGTTGGACTGATAGAACTCACTAGTAAGATCATCGAACAATGAAAATAAATTAAGGTTCTCACGATTGCTTGTATATATAATATGCTTTCATTAGTTTATTAATGAGATGTTCACTGCCTTAATTGTTTGCACTATACAACAATCTAATGAGACATATAATGAATTAACAATTTCATCCACTAGAACAAAAGTATCAGACAAATAAAGATCAATTTGGACAAAGGAAGATATCCAACAAGGATTTGACCATTTTATTCGATTAAAGATTGTAAAGGTAGATACGGCTACGCAACCCCCTTATTCATTCAGACCATATATAGTCCCTTAGAAAGGCAAACGATAGGTGAGGTTACCGCTTGTGTGTCGATGTGCACCGGAAGGAATTAAGCGAGCGCTCGAGCCCAGGGGGCGGTACCTGCACCGGGATGAGGACTCACCGCTGCCAGGTTCTCGGGATCCGGGTCGGCGTTGAGATCGAGGAGCCTCGGTGCGACGATACCCGCCGGTACTGCCGCCTCCGTCGAAGCCGGCGGCCTCTGCTCCGCGGCCACACCCGTGTCGCCAGGCCCGGCGAAGTCCTCCCACGCGAACTCCGGGCACCACCTCGTCGACGTGGGCGCCGGCCTTGGCCGGGAGACGAGGCACCGCAGCGCATCGCGCGTTCGGCGGAGGATGGCGAAGAACTCGTCGACCTCGTCGTCCGTCGCCGCCCGACGCCTGTCATGGAGCCGCTGCGGGGACGACGGTCGCGGTCTCGACGGCGGACGGCCGTCGTCGTCGCCGCCGCCCACTCTCCTCTTCCTATCCGACGGTTCCATCTTACGGACGGGAGACGGAGGAGGAATGGAGAAGGCCAGAAAAGGAAAGCAACAGAGTTGGCTTCTATTCTTCAATCGGTGTGAATGCGTGATGACAATAATTAAAAGGGATCTTCTTCAACCAGTGGTGACGTATAGATAAATTCAGTGGTAACTACGAACTGCATAACGGAGAAGAAATAACGCTAACTACTAAATTTCATAGTTCTTTTAGTTAAATTTACCCCCCAAAAAAAAACCCTTAAATTTTTATTATTTTCAGCCGCGCATCACTTTTTACTTTATTCATTCAGAGCGCATCAACTTTGTTTTTTTTTATCTTGACCTCTACCTTATCATGATTGTCTTTCGCATTATTGCTCGTCGCTTTTATCCTGTTATAATTATGTTTTACGTTTCTATCTATTGCTTTCGTCTTGCTATCTCCGTATCTTATGACTATTCTCTATGTTATGTCCTTGCATCACTAAAGTTCTCGAGCGTGTCATCTCTTGTTAACCACCTTTGTTTCATCATAATATCATAACACCTCGTACTATATTCGGGGGACTATAAACTCATCTTCCTCTTTTAAATTTTTTTTTGGTTATCGTTATAATTTTTTTCTCGTTTCCTATCATTCATGAGATGATTTTAGAAAACCTCATCATTTAAGACGTCGTCCTTTAATATTAAGAATGTTAATAGCTTCTTATCACCCTTCATTTTTGAATCAAAGTGATTGACTAAGCAAAAATTATGAAAGATGATAATGACTATGGTGGGGTAAAGATCATAGGAGACAATAAGCGATAAGATGTGATAGGCAACTAATAACAATTGGAGAGGGGAGGTGGTTGACATTAGAAATCGAGACTTCACAAGGACAAGGATGAGGCTCTACGTGAAGAGACCTCACAACAGGCCTGAGGTAAGATTATGAAAATTTTTATCTTTTGTAAATTAAGTTATGTTAAGTGAAATTAAAAGAAAATGGGACGTTTTAGATGGAAAAATATGAAAACTTAAAATTTTTTTCATTAAAATTCATAGTTATCCAAAAAAATAAGGAATATTGTTGAAACGTTATAAAAGCAATGCAAGGAGAGGAAATCTCTCTCTCTCTCTCTCTCTCTCTCTCTCTCTCTCTCTCTCTTTTCTTCCTGATATTGTGAAGTTAAGGTACCAAATTGGAAATGGATGATCCGTCTCACTCGGGTGACTCAATCGAGACGTCGTCGTCGAACCCATTCGTAGATGGTGTGATGAACCTCCAACGACCACACACCATTCCGAGTAATTGTCGATTTGAATCAAAATCGAATTGAGTTAAAATCAAAATTGAATCGAACTAATCCCTTTAAATTAGATTTAATTATTATAAAATATAAATCAAAACTAAATCAGGCTAAAATTGAAATCAAACCAGCTCGACGATTCGTCGGTTCCAAACCAAATTAGAACCGATAATAAGCGATTAGTTTCAGTTGCAAAACTGATAGTTTCGTTTTAAATCGTCAATTCTGTAACTTTCATTTTTTTATTTAAAAATAAATTTTTAATATTTATTAAAAATTTAACCGTTTGAATCAAAACGATAATTAGTTTCGATTTCGATTTCAAAATTGGTTTTGGTTCAGCTATGATTTTTTATTTTGAACAATCGAAATCATAAATAATAATGTTTATTGTAGTCTAACCTACTCGAAATTATATTTATAAAAAATCATAATAATTAAAGAGTCAAAGTATACCTTTATATATATATATACACACGTAAGAGAGAGAATGTGATTCCCGTTCCAGCTGATGTACTGTGTATCACGTCACTATTCCACGGGTCTACCACGCACAAAGAACAAATAGAATGAGCCGGTCCAAACGTAGGACGGTTTAAAAAGGGACGAGAGAATCCGGTCGACGCGTTGCGTCCATCGTATAAACTAAACGTACAATTCGTTTGGTTCTATGCGTAGATTAATTCTTTAACCACCAAATGTTCGTCTCGAACTGACTCGGGGCATCCAAGGGTCCCACCTTCGCTACTTACTTCGGAAGATTATTTACTCCTCATTTCATGACCAAATCGGAAAAGAAGACGCAATTACACCCCTAACCCGACTAATAATAATTCAATTTATCTCGATCCCATCTAAACTCGAACCAAATACTCGTTTTTCACCCTCCAAATTCCGATTAATAATATGGTAATGCAACTTCAATGGATCGCTAATTGATTTATCAAGAAATTTCTTTCTTATAAAGACATTAATAATGTCAAGCTTCGATAACTCCGAATCCAAAAGGATTGTATTATTGCAAAGAGAGAGAGAGAGATGAGAATAACCAGTCTTTTAGACTCAAACAACCCGTGTCTTGTCAACTGTTCTTTACGAAGCTGAAGCAAGCGCAAATATGTGGGATTCTCTCGGTACTTTGGGGAGGAGAAACCTACCTGCGAATTCGTCAACTAAAGCTGCGTTGATGTTCGAATATGGACTAATGATTTTTGTTTCCCCCTCTTATAGATAATTTGTGTTCGAAATACTACTGTTCTTCAAAGAGTTATGTTGTAGGCAGTCACCTGTATAGATTTGAGCTTTGGATGGAATGACACTAATCAAGGATAGCAAACGATACCAGAATTAAAGATAGTTCTTTGTCCACACCCGAGAGAGAGAGAGAGAGAGAGAGAGAGAGAGTAATATAAATACAGTACTGTGAGCAAGAAGATTCAGATGAGATTACACAGAAAGGGTTGGAGGCACTCGGAAGAGTGGCGGTGCACATGAACGAAGAAGATGAATGACGGAATCCTATACAGCCTGTGGGTTCGTAGTGATAACTAAGAGAAACACACACCTTTACCTAAAAAAAAGGGAAACACAACGACAAAGGAAGATGTCACGAATACCAAATCCACTTCGAGCAACATGAACTTGGCGTCGGAATGGTTACTAAGTCAAGCCACACCGAAATAACACCGGAAATTAAGCTTAACATGCATTAAAAGGATGAGGAGACCGCCCGGTACCGTCACCGCCGCCGCCGAGGCTCACCGTTCGCTCATTCTTCGCTGGCGGGCTCGGCGTTCAGATCGAGGAACAGACCTGTGTTCCCGTTCTCGGCCACCGCTTCCTCCACCTCCTCCTTCGCGGCCACCTCCCTTGATCTTCCTCTCCCGCCACTGATCTCCGGCGTCGCGTCCACGCTCCTCCTCCTGCTCCTCCTCCTCCTCCGCCCGGCATCATCGACGGCGCCGCCCGACTCCTCGAAGTCCTCCCTCTCGAACGCCGGCCGCCACCTCCACGCCCGCTGCTTCTCCCTCTCCCCCTTCGCCTCGCCGCCGCTCCTCGCGGCGAAGAATCTGGCCGCCTCCCGCATTCGTCGGAGGATGGCGAAGAACTCCTCGACCTCGTCGTCGGTGACATCCTTCTCCGCCACCCGGGACCGCCGCGTGCGCCTCTCCTCCTCCGTCCCATCCCCCCCCGGCCGCTTCGTCGTCGCCATAGATCAACGGTTGACTGTTCCCTCCCCGTCGTTTCCTCTGCGAGCGGATGCAAAAGAATTCGCAGACAAAATAAATAGGAACGTCTGACAGAATATACATTTTATTTATTTATTTATGCGGATAAAGAAATAATTTTTAAAAGAGAAAGAGAAAAGTTGTCGAGGCGATAGATCTGAAGTGATGACGCCATACCTGCTCCGATTACGTCAATACGGTGACGTCATTAGGTCGAATGCTGATGGCCCTTCTCCTGGGCGGTGGAGGGCGATGATACGACGGGAAGGAGGAGACGTGTTTGTTTCCCCACCATGTCAAGCTATTCACGTGCACTACGGGTCGATGGTCAGCAGGATAATAAACCTCGATGTGGTGCAGACTATTATTAGGTGTAGATCTAACACGCACACCTTATCTGATAGATTTTTTCCTCTTTTTATTTCGGTAATTTCCACCACGAATAAGGATTGTTAAGGGAGTTCGAAAGGACTACGGTGGGAAGTAAGAGAGTTCTTTGAGATCCATGCGAAGTATCCATGCAAATTATCGGCGTACCAATCAATTTTTGGAAGCAATTCACGGAAAGTATCTCCAATATTTCAACAGGATAAGGTCATTGTCGAATGTTATTAAAGGTGGTGTTGATGCTGCTTACGCTTTTCTAAAACAAAGCATCGAGCACTTTGGATTCTTTCAATTGCTTTAAAAAAAAACAGAACGAAAAGGAATGGAAGGCGTATGGCCACTTACGAGCTCTCTCTTTCTCGGTGCTTGCATGCGTCCTCGTCGATGGGGATCAGCACCAACGTCAGATGCAGTGCTTGAAGGAGAGAAAGGTTTCGTCTCTCCGACAAAGAATCCAATGCACGCTAATCATAATCCGAGCAAATCATGGCTTTCGATCATTTACTCCTCCAATTACGACCGTGCAGGTAGGTATACATATTATTATTGGTATTTCATTGTGGATTCGTGATGTTTCAAATCCACTATAGATCTTTCGTGTTGTCTACTTACATGATCTTGGTGATGTGAAGTACACAAAATCTATGATTTCTTAACTCTAGAAGAAGGCAAGAATAACACAGACACTGCATCGTCTAATTCATGCCGAAGCCGTGAGAAATGCGCCCGGCAGAGGCCACCTCGGGACAGTCGTCTCCTACCGTGAGAAGAAGGATGGAACAAGTCATTCCATGCCTCGGCCATCATGACTTGGACCAAATGACAAGTCACGTTTTGAGGGGGTGGAAATATCGTGGAAAATGAAACATGACTCTTGCGGAGACGCCAAGAACACACAAGACGCCTCTCTCTACCGCTTCTCTCTTCTACGTAGCCCAAGAACACAATGGTCGAGTCCGGTGCATAATGACAACAAGCAGTGAGGCCCAAATCCGGATCCGAATCAAACAGCTACAGCTTGCTTGTCGGCCTACTGACAACAGTACCCATCCCTTCACACCCTCCTACCGTTTTCACCGTGAAATGAAGTCACAGCTTCCCCTTCAGGTCCACATCCTCCACGCCACCATCCTTCTCCGTGCCCTATAGGACGGGGAATCTCCTTTTCCAGCGGTCCCAGCGCCCGATGGCCCTTCACTTTTGCATCCACTTTAATCACTACGAACATCCCGACCTCGGCACGCTCGATCACATCGACAGCCGCCTCGTTATTCCACACCCAATCACATCATATTCTCAGAACACGGTAACAAAATGATATCTCCGAGCATTTACGTTCGTTAGTACACAACATGCAATACTTGGACGCAGGACTCGTGGCTCCCCGAGATCTACAGCGTAGGGCGACTGGTTTAGAGTACCGAGGAGGAGACACGGACGGCGTGGCTCTCACATGGGGGCTGTCGATTTGGACAAATCGACGACGCATCCCCTTCCTTGGAGTGGTGGTCTCGCCTCAGCTTCACATGAGCGGAAGCGCACCATCGTCCGCTCTCGGTCACGGCGTGCGCTGCCCTTAATGGACCCCGCCGCTGTCCGTCCGGCCATGATCTGTCGATAGCAGCCGGAGATAGGTGATGCAGTAGAACGTACAGAATCCTAACAGGCGTCTGAGAAACAAACAAATCCATAGTAGATTGTTTGTATGCTAAGAATCACCTTTATCGGGTAACTTTTGTTAACGTGAGTTTGGCCAGAGAATCCGCTAGTTGTTTGCGGAAGAGAATGTCTTCTTTAATGCTAAAGAAACGATCCGTTGAGTCTCTGCCAATAATTCCAATGTTGGCATTAGTCCATGAAGACATGACCACCACCATGTCTGCCGAGATCAAGTTATAATTGCTGTCCAATCGGACTCACACAACAATCACCATGAACATGATATATTTTTGGGCGGTGGGGAGGTTGGTTGAGATGATTTAGCAACAAAAGTTGGCATGTTTGTGCGTTCAATGGTCAATGACAAAGCCGTGATCCATGAACCAACAACTGATAGACGCCAAACATTATGCTTATCTTCATGTCTTGTCACTCCCACAGCATGACCATGGCGCGATCACAAAACTAGCCTTGATTGAAGGTAAGGATAAGATGCCAAAAGTACATCATAGTGTAGTGGGAGAATCAAATCCCTGGAGATCAGCTCTCTCTCTCTCTCTCTCTCTTGTTATCTTCTCCTTTAGTTGGTTACTATGTGAAAATATAGAGTCAAGAAAAAGGAGGACAAAACAGAGAATTGCTTTCTTTTTTCTCTTCAGTGGATGGGTCCCCAAGAGAAGGCCCACCCAGCTCACTTGCAGAGACTTCACATGTTTGGGATGACGATGTCACTGAAAGACTGACCACCTTTCGGGGCCTTCACTTTCTATATCTACTCTTACCACTCCCAGCTCGTACAATGTAGCAGCCAACAGTGGCTAAGCTCCTAGCGTTGTTTTGTTTACCCAGTCCCCATCTCCTATAATGTGGAGAAGCTCTGGGTGGAGAAGAAGGATGTCATCCTCTTCCTCCTCCTCCCCTTCTCTTCTGCACCTTGCTCTCTGCTGTGTTACCACTCTCTTTGCTCTTCATTTCTGTGCTGCAGCCAAGCCTCCCAAGGTTGGTTTTGGCTACCGCTTGGTTTCCATCGAGGAGAGCACAAACGGAGGTGGATTGATAGGGTATCTCCAAGTGAAGCAGAGCACCTCTGCTTATGGCCCCGATATCCCCCATCTCAGGCTTTTTGTGAAGTAAGGGAACAAACACAAGTATACTTATAATTTCCTTTTAGACAAGACATCACGGAAACAACAAGATGGTTTATCAGTATATAGATAATATACTTAATGACCTTTAGACCATAGTCAGGATCTTAACCTCTGCTGCATTTCTATCTCTTTCTTTCCCCTTTGCTGTTGTTTCCTATGCGCAACTCTGTTGAAAGGTCATGAGTTGCTCGTAATGCTGACAAAATTTGTCGGGAAGTATGCCTTCAAAGTGGTTTATCACTGAGGTGTTGTAGAAAGCATATCATCTTCTGCTTTCTTTCGCCTCTACCAACAGACATCTATGAGCAAATCATGTTACTTGATGCCTTTTGTCGAACATCAAATGGCTTTCTTTTTATGAAGATTTCTTGGACCAGTTTTCTACTCTCAATATTCTGGGTAAGGACATACTGCTTCTCACTTTTTAATCACACGAGGATGGTGTTATTGGTGTTCTTGTTGCTTAGCTGAGTCTCTCTAGGGGCATACATTTATGCATCTAAGATTCAGGGAGAAAGAAAGCACCGTGGGTGTCGTTTTTTCCTTTTTGTCTTCATTTTTGAGGAAGATGTTCGCTGATACATCCTTAGAGCATGTTCTTAATTCTAGGAGATGATCTTGAGAGCAAATCTTAATTGTTTATAGTAGCAGGTGTGTTGTATAGGAATTCTTTTATGATGGTCTTATATAGAAATCAATGGCGGATCTTTACAGCTAATGTTAATCATTTGTAGGCACGAAACCCAGGATCGATTGAGGGTTCATATCACTGATGCGGAAGAACAAAGATGGGAAGTCCCCTACGACTTGCTCCCGAGAGATCAGCCCCCGCCACCGGGGGCGAAAGCTTCATCTTCCCCCTTCACGTCGTCGGAGTACGCAGGGGGCGATCTCATCTTCAGCTTCACCTCCGATCCATTCACGTTCGCGGTGAGGAGGAAATCCAATGGGCAGACGCTGTTCGATTCGAGTTACGGCACCATGGTCTTCAAGGACCAGTATCTCGAAATCTCCACTCATCTGCCCAAGACAGCTGCACTGTACGGGCTGGGGGAGAACACGCAACCCGGTGGGATACGGCTCCGCCCTAATGACCCGTACACCCTCTACACCACCGACATCTCGGCCATCAATCTCAACACCGACCTCTATGGGTCTCACCCGGTGTACATGGACTTGAGGAACGAGGGAGGAGAAGCCACCGCTCATGCAGTCCTGTTGCTCAACAGCAATGGGATGGATGTCTTCTATACAGGGAGTTCTCTCACCTACAAGGTCATCGGAGGCTTGCTCGACTTCTACTTCTTCGCCGGGCCGTCGCCTCTGGCGGTCGTGGATCAGTACACGACTCTGATCGGTCGTCCTGCTCCGATGCCATACTGGGCTTTAGGTAAACCATCATATTTGTTCTTACGATCGATAAGCATATCTAATCCCTTACTGCAGAAGGGATTTAGGTTGGCGTTGCATATGATCTGTCGCCGGCATTTATATCTCCACCCGAACAAAATGCGGTTGCGACATATCTTTGGTATGGTTCTGTTTTGTCTCAGCTCTCAAAGCTTCCTTTGTTTCCCACACAGGCTTTCACCAATGTAGATGGGGCTATCAAAACCTGTCCGTGGTGGAAGGAGTCGTGGAGGGTTACAGAAACGCCCAAATACCTCTGGATGTGATCTGGAACGACGACGATCACATGGATGCAGCCAAGGACTTCACGCTCGACCCGGTCAACTACCCCCGGCCGAAGCTCCTCGAGTTCCTTGACAGAATCCACTCGCGGGGCATGAAGTACATCGTTCTCATCGATCCCGGCATCGCCGTCAACTCCAGCTACGGTGTCTTTCAGAGAGGAATGGCCAAAGATGTGTTCATCAAATACCAAGGCAAGCCGTACTTGGCTCAAGTGTGGCCCGGACCCGTCTACTTCCCCGACTACCTGAACCCCGACGGCGTCTCGTGGTGGATCGATGAGATTGCCCGGTTCCACGAGTTGGTGCCGGTGGACGGCCTCTGGATCGACATGAACGAGGCTTCGAATTTCTGCACCGGGAAATGTGAGCTCCCGACCAACCATTCGTGCCCGATACCTGGTTCCACCACCCCATGGGTTTGCTGCTTGGATTGCAAGAACCTGACAGACACCAGATGGGACGACCCGCCTTACAAGATCAACGCTTCAGGGTCTCGAGCTCCGTTGGGCTTCAAAACGATAGCCACGAGCGCCACGCACTACAATGGAATTCTGGAGTACAACGCACATAGTTTGTATGGCTTCTCTCAGGCCATTGCCACGCACAAGGCCCTCCAAGGCCTTCAGGGCAAACGCCCCTTCATTCTTTCCCGCTCCACTTTTGTGGGTTCGGGAGCGTTGGCTGCGCACTGGACGGGTGACAACAAGGGCACATGGGACGACCTTCGCTACTCCATTTCCACCATGTTAAACTTTGGGCTCTTCGGCATGCCCATGGTCGGATCGGATATCTGCGGGTTCTATCCGGCGCCGACGGAGGAGCTCTGCAACCGCTGGATTGAGCTGGGTGCTTTCTATCCCTTCTCCAGAGACCACGCCAACTTTGCTTCACCGAGGCAAGAGCTGTACCAGTGGGAGTCGGTGGCAGAGTCGGCAAGAAACGCTTTGGGCTTGAGGTACAAGCTGCTTCCGTATCTCTACACGCTGAACTACGAAGCTCACGCCACCGGTGCGCCGATGGCGAGGCCCGTCTTCTTCTCGTTCCCCAATTTCACGTCGAGCTACGGCCTCAGCACTCAGTTCTTGCTCGGGGCCAGCGTCATGGTATCTCCGGTCTTGAAGAAGGCCGCGACATCCGTGAAAGCAATGTTTCCTCCCGGCACCTGGTACAGTTTGTTCGACATGACCAAGGCTGTGGTGTCGCAGGACGATCGCTCCGTAACACTCGATGCTCCTCTGAACGCGGTCAACGCGCATGTGTACCAGAACACTATACTTCCGTTGCAGAGAGGGGGAACCAACTCAAAGGAGGCAAGAACGACGCCGTTTACTCTGGTCGTTGCCTTCCCCTTCGGAGCCACCCAAGGAGACGCAAAAGGGTGCGTGTATGTGGACGACGACGAGCGGCCCGAGATGAAGCTTGCGGAAGGAGAGGCTTCCTACATCGAGTTCTACGCCACTGTAAGCGGGAGCACGGTGAAGGTGTGGTCGGCAGTGGAAATGGGAGCCTTCAGCTTGGAGAAGGGACTGCTGATCGAGAAGGTGTGCGTGTTGGGACTGCAGGGGAACGGACAGGGGCTCGTGGTGGAGGTGGATGGTGAGCCTTGGGCTGATGCTGCCGGTGCTCACTTTACCGAGTCTCATGCAGTGATGCATCAAGCGAAGCTGGAGGGTGGGAGTAAGAGAACCAGCATGATTGTGGAGGTCGGAGGGCTATCGCTGCCTCTGGGGAAGACGTTCTCCATGACTTGGAAAATGGGGATCAATGAATGAGTCGAGTTTATGTCGATCTAACTGGTGTTTATTTCTATCTCCTAATGCACCTCTTCTTCTTCTTCATCTTGTTTCTTTTTCTCCCCTCTGCTTCTTCCAAATTAGCGAAATCGACATGAAACCATCTCATTGTTTGAAATATCTGTGTGAGTGAGAGGAAGAAAACTATCTATCTCAACTAAGAGGATAATTTAATATGGCTAATGATTGAATATATTTATATTAGGTTTGGTTCATTTCCTAAAAGCTTAAAATTTATATATATTAATCCTAATCCTTTTTAATTTAAATTCATTATTGAAATATTCCTAAATTCATATATGAATAGAAAAAATATATTTTATATATATATATATATATATATATATATATATATATATATATATATATATATATATATATATATAACATTAAACGCATACAATATAATGTCACGCGGATCACTCGGTGGGAACAATATAACGTCACACGTCTCATCCTTGTTTGCGATTGAGTGCACATGTTAAGGGCCCCGTAGCCATTTCACGCGGACCACTCGGTGGGTGGGAACAGTACGATGTCACGCGTCTCCCATCATCCGCTTCCATATCTACAAGCAAACCCAACTCGTGGGTGGACGCACGCTGGTGGTGTGGTTTCTTTTGCCGACATCTCGTGCTCGGGACGTGAAGCCGCGTTTTCGTTTCCCCTCCTCATCTTAAGCAACCATGACGGGATGGGTCAGCGAACGCCACTCATTCGTGGCCGGCCCCGTGCGATTAATTGCTCGTCGGAGACGTGCGTGGGCACAGTTCTTATCTCGTGCCATCAAACTAGCGGTAGGATAATAAGATACGATTGCAATCATGGAATTATTTGCGGAGACGTACCACCGGAAGCCGAGTCAATTGGATAACGACTTGAAACGCTATTCCTTCAGAAAAAGCTTCTAGAGAAGAAAATGGTTGTTGGTGATAGATTCATGAATTAATTGTTGCATTATAAGATCATAGTTAATTAAATTAGATACATCATAAAATATATTTAAATTTTTTAAAAAATTATTTTGATGGGAACGAGTCTCCTAATTACTTATTCTAGATTATCTATTTTTAATTTTAAATAAATAAAAAATTTAAAAACTAAAAATATAATATATAAATATGAATAGATGGATAACTTTTTTTTTTTACTTTTGTTTATAAATAAACAAAATCTTTTAGAGATTAAAAATATAATATTTGAATATACATATATGGATATACAAATATGTAGATAAAGACAAATACGTGAATACGTAGAACCAGTCATTACAAACCTTATCTCATCTTTTTTTTTATCTTTCATTTAATACTAATAATTTCTTTATGTATCAACATCGTGGATTGGACAATAATATGCTTGTAGATCAGATAAAAATTTTATGAATAAAATCTAAAAAAATTAATATATTTTTTTATTTTATATTTTGATATTAATTTTTTTATAATAAAAATATAAGGATGAATTTTATAATAAAGTCTTGACAGATTAAAATAACGTGAGAGGGCAATCATGACATCAAGAAGCATGGATGACTGTCATAATTGATGAGTACGTTCAACTCTACATCGGTGGACGAATAAAAGAATCAAAATCTTATATCGACCGAGTGTTCCTCTTATCTATTCTTAGAGATCCAAGAAATTTCATGTGTGAACAAAGGTTTAATATTTCCGCGTCTCAAATCAGTTGCTTTACTACGACAATTTCATGGTTTGGGAAGGGGCCGAGCACTTTGGGGACGACGCCGCCATGCGTCAACTGTGGCGTAGCCGACCGATGGGAACCTTTCTTGGGCAAGACGCAAGTGGGACGGGGACGGAGCGAAGGGGGCCGATGCCATGCTTCAATCGTGGCGTAGGAGACCGATTGGAGCTTTCCTCGGCCAATAAACGAGCCGAAGCTTCATCATCACGTACGTACGGCGGTGAGGTCCAACCGAAGGAAACTGCTTGCCCATCGCCGGTACCGCGTCCGCATCCTTTCCTTGGAACTCCATCCGATGTCGCGAACTGGTTCTCCACTCTCTCAAGGCACAAAAGAAAACGTGTGTGTTCGGACATTGCCTGCATTAATGAGAGGTGACGTGACAGCAACGTTCATGCAACCCATGCCATGTGGCAGCTGCGAGAGCGATGCGGCTGACTTCCTCTTCTCTGCACCTTATATTTTCCCAGTGAACCTCTATATATATATGAATGACTGCCTCTGTTTCTCCACTCGCAGGAAACACAGGAATAGAAGTGGATATGAAACGAAAGAGCGCGCCAGATCACGAGGTCCTCTCGGAGGTTCCCGCCAAAGCCCAGCGTCGGGCGAAGGAGTGGGAGGGCACGAAGGCGAGGGAGGCCGCAGAATCGACGGAGAAGACACGGGAGACTCCGGGAGAAGACGAAAGCCTGGCTCACGCCGCGGCGGAGTCTTCTCCTTCCTCGACGAAGGAGGACGGAGCCGTGGAGTGGGATGGGGAGGCGGAGTTGGGTGGCGTGTCCGGGTGCTGGTGGTGGTGGTCGTGGTGGGGCGTGGACGAGGAGAAGCTCTCGGGTTGGTTCCCCTTCGCGGACGAGGACTTCCTCCGGTGCGAGGACAGGGGAGGCGAAGAGGCGGGAAGCCTCGTCCTGTGGGAGGAGGAAGACCATGACATCTGGGAGCTCCGGCGCATCCACGAAGTCCCCAATGCAGCCCGACAATAGGGCATTTTCTTTCCGGTTTATGTGTTTCTTCCTCCGCACACAACGTAGAATTTGATACTCAGAAAGCATGCATTCTTCTTCGGTTGGTTGTGTATGTTGTCCTGCGTTGTGAGAAAGATGTCGATGGATCTGCTGCTGCTGTTGCCGGTTATCGAGCTTTCTCAGCGGATTCTCCATCCGCAGTCGGCATTACTCCCTCGGAGGTGCAGTTGGTCCGGGAAAGGCCAACCCATGAGACTAAGCGAAGACGGCCCAATATTCTTGCAGACCAACGATCCGTATTACTTGCGGTGCGGTGCTATGCAAGCCGGCGGCGTCAAGAAAGAACAACGCGATGGGACGCACACACAGTCATCTGCTATACATGTTTATTCTCACGCCTACTTGAATCCAAAGGTTTATGGTTAGATGGCAAGACTCAACTTATTAAAGAGAGCATCACTCCTTACTATTATTAGTATCAGAAGGCAGCACACTGCCACCAAAGATGTCGTGCATCGCGTGGATTTTCGCATGGCCGTACGATAAGCTTGACTTTTCTATACGTTTTTCTCTCGTCAAAGGAGAAAGATAACAGCAATCTTACAACATATAACAAGTGCATAAATATTATAATTATATATATATTTTGTTATAGAAAAATAAATTTAATATCAAAAATTAAAATTAAATAATCATATATCGAATTTTAAATATGTATATAATTTATTAAATTTTAAGAAAGTACTATTTGATTTAAGATAGATTATTAAGAGAATTCGTCTTATAAAAAATATTATTAATTGATAACCATAATTAGAATCTTATATATAATACATCTCATCTAATTAAATATGTTCACATAATTAGTTATTCAACACATTTTCTCTTTGTAAGTAGAAAGATAACCAACAAATCTTACCACATATCACAAGTGCCCTCACAGGACACTATATGTATTAATATTATAATTATATAAAAAAATTAATATTAAAAATTAAATCTATCATTCAGAAAATTTTTATCTAACCTAAAAGTATACTCTCGTTCGATCAAAAAGTTTGCGGCGATACCGATCTAAAAAGAGAATTAGACGTAAATTCTCTTCTCTTCCTATAATTTTTTTTCTATTAAATTTTTAAAAAGTCTTGTCATAAGATCATCTCCTAAGAAATTATTTCTTTTATTAATCGATAATCATAATTAAAATCTGATTATATTAAAAATTAAATCTATCATTCAGAAAATTTTTATCTAACCTAAAAGTATACTCTCGTTCGATCAAAAAGTTTGCGGCGATACCGATCTAAAAAGAGAATTAGACGTAAATTCTCTTCTCTTCCTATAATTTTTTTTCTATTAAATTTTTAAAAAGTCTTGTCATAAGATCATCTCCTAAGAAATTATTTCTTTTATTAATCGATAATCATAATTAAAATCTGATTATATGTAAAATATATCTCATCTAATTAGATAGATTAACGTAATCTAAATCATCAGCTAAACCAAAATGAGTGAGCGTGAGAACAGGGAGTTGGTATTCGACACACGACGTATGCATCGCACGTAGAACAGTACAAGTAGCACTGATGGATTCATCCTTTAGCTCAGTTTCGTGGTCGTTGGTTGACTATCTTTATCTATTCCAAGAATGTCAAGTGCGTGATGCGAAGTTTTTGGAAGATGGCAAGCAAGTCGAGAGCTATGTAGACTTTGTGAACAGAAGATGAGTCGGAGGTGCAAGTTGACGAGGGAATCGTGTGCGTGTTCGATCGATAAATTACCTCGTCGTGTTCCTCAAGATTCCATTCATTGTCTTGGTTTGACTCCCAAGTTCAACCCAAAAGTCTAGTTCAGATGATGTCGCACGCCTTCATGCTTTCCTTCTCTTAATTCTCGACAGCTGATGCGGACTTGTTATAGCTTCTACGAAGCTAACCGGAGTTGCACGGCGTGTTTTGTTGTAGGTGTTGAGACACTTTTCTGGCTTGATGTTTCTTTTTTCCAAGTAGAAAACCTAACCCCATAACATACGAAAGGCATTAGATTCTTTGTTTTATTTTGAATGGTCGAGGAAGGTTCGTAGTCTCTGTTGGTCAATTGGAGCATAATAAATGTCCAAAGATATCTCGATGAAATTTAATAGAAATTTCCAACAAGCTCTAAAATTCATCCGATCGAGTCGACTCAATTTGACCAATCCAAATCAGCTCAGCCCAAACTTCAATCTTAATTCTCTTGCTTAGTTCATTATAGTATGATACTTTCACTTTCAAAACAATAGAGATTTTTTTTATTTTATTTTGATTTTATAATAATATCTTTCTCGTTCGTTAGACTTTTTTATTTAAAAAGTAATATTAGATCGAAGGATCATCGAACCTAAACCCAATATGAATTGATGTTTTGATTTAATAAAAAATATTATAATGATATTATATACTATAGAGAAAAGATGTCGAGCGCAAATGATTGCTTTTATCTTCGAGTCATCGTATCCCAGTCTCGAAAAAGAAAATGTATAAAATCTCTTTAAAAAGAAAAAGGATGATTGTCCGAAGCATACACTACTTAAAAATAAAAATAAAGTAGAAAGATTAAAAAAAGATGAAGATACGATTAAATGATCAAATCTTATTTCTTCTCAAAAAAATAAACCTATGGTTAATTGGATTATACATTATGCTTTATCATAATATATCTCAAACGATCATTTTACAATAATGTTAATCGCGATAACAACATAAGTACTCATACAAATAAAGTGTCATTAAGTTTTCAAAGTCAGTGTAAATCTTCTTCCGATGATTCGATGTACATGTTTACGACTCAAAAATGATCGATGATTTCATATAACTATCACATGTACTAAATCTCTAAGCTCCGACATATAAGTCTTTAACCCCATCCGACAAAAATTACACATTACTTAATTTCAAATTCCCTACTAACTTAAGTATCAAACGATTGATTCTTCACGGCATATGCTACTTAAGCATGCCCTGTTCTCCCGAGATTAGTATTCCAAGAAGCTTGAAAATGACCTAAACATTGAAGGCAGAAGAAACGGAGAGGCTGTGCATCCGATCCGGTTGTTCCTCAAAGCCGACGAGGAAAGAAGGTTTCGATGGCTTTCGCACGTACCAAAGTGTCTAGGAAAACAATGTGTGAACCCAAAGGAGGGCGACACGCACGAGTCACGCATGATCTACCGTTGCTTTTGAACTCGGGCCGCGTGCTGCGTGACATCATGATAGGCGAAGCATCACCGTCGAGCCGAGCGGATCCGCTTCGAAATCAATCAAGCGGTAGGACCCATTACCTGTGTGGATGGAAGCTAGCTGTTGTTCGCAACCCAAACTCCATTAAGACGCACCTAAATCGGAGGGACCGTCGGACTGCACCACTCGTCACTCCTTCAGCACCCGTACATGGGAGTAGGAATCGTGTTCATCGACACAAACGAAAGAAACGGGAGCGGTAGATTGGAGGATGGACCAAACACCCATAAATCGCTCACAGCTGGCTGCACCTCCTCATCATCAATTTCTTCTTGCAGGGTTGGGTCCACGTGTCTGTACCGCGTGGGACCAAGTCCCCAACATTTTTATCGTGTTGGTACTAATTTAACTTGGAATCTCCGGGGTTATTTAGTCGTCGAACCAAAGGATCTTTTTATGGATTCCATCCCCAACTATTTTCCATGTGTTTTTATCTCCTAAAATAACGCGTTTCGGTCCGACCAGCACTTTTTTTTCTCGAAGTTATATATAGAAAATATATCTCGAAATAATGTATACATCTAATTGAGCAAATAAAAGAAACAAAACGCCTGCAACTGTGTCTGGAAAAGTAGGAATCTTTTTTCCCCATCATCTGTGGTTTTATTTATTTTTGAGAATCGAATTAAAAGGAGAACAAAAAAATACATATAAATCCGGCCTCGTGTTTCCCGAAGCCCCCCTCGTGCGACGCACCTCTCGTCACGTGAACCGGCGCGATCCAAACGAACGTGGACCGATGGCGACCTTTTACTTTCCCCCTATCTGTTTGACGTTTCGCCATGTATTGCAGGGTCGGAGGAATCAGCGGTAGATAATAAATACTTTTACGAAGCCATAGAGTTCGTCATTTTGGCGTTCCAGAGAATGCCAAGAGAGGTTTTAGTCGCTTTCTCCCTCTCGTCTCGTCTCGTGATTTCATCAAAATCAAACCACATTTAAACGATCATTTTTATTCATTAGAAAACCATTCACGAGATTCTACCCTCCCGTCTTATCCAACCATTTCTTCCCAGCCTCTTCTCACGACGTTTGCGTGCTCCTCATGTGGGTCTGACCGTAACCTACCCACGACCAGTAGCCAGCAGCTCGTGACCTGGAATTAGGCCAATCCCACGCCGGCGTTGGAGCCAGCAAACAAACCTGCCTTCTGCCACGGTACCGGAGCAGGCGCGTGACGTGGTTCGGGCAGGTCCCACCTCAATTCCCCTCCCTCTTTTCCTGATGGGCCCCGCACAAAAAGGCCAAGATAAAAAAGAAAAGAAAAAAAACAAGTCCGGGTACCGTCGGATTCCCACGTGACATAGAGCTGACACGCGCCGGCTCGTCGCGCCACACGCGCGTCGACCAAAGCGGAGCCGGCTTCCGTCGGCTAAAACTCGCCATCCTTCGGCTCGGATTCGACTCCCCGGTCTCGAATCGTCCGCACGGCGACCTAACCCAACGCACGCAACCACCCCCACCGCTCACGACCTCTCACGTGTATCGTAACGTCGGCACGTGCCCCCGACATCGTTACGTCCACATCTCCCTTAAATGAGTGGGACGATTCGATGTGGTGCCAACGATGATCGCCACCACCCACCTGTTGTTCATTTGCGAGTGGGGGCTCCACGTCATTGTATCGGGGGGGCATTAATTACATCATGGAGCGTCACCAGGAAATTAAGGACGATGCTTCAACATGACCTCCCGCTCCGGATTCTGTCCTAGTGCTAAATCAAGCTCTGTAGGCAAGCAAACTGCACTTATTTCAGCAGTCCTTTTTCGCGTGCACCTGATTTAGCTAGCCAAGCAGCCAACACGGCATGATGCACCAATGGGATGGATGGGACGACGTGGACGGACCACTAACTACTGCTGGTGCTGCTGCTTCGACGGATTAATTAGGAGAAAAGGATTTGGAACGATCCATACAGATCGCCTGCATGGAGGAATTAAAAGCCGGACGGACCAGTCGGTGGTGCCACGTGGTTTTGTGTGGGTAGCGGATGGAATCGACCTAACCCATCAGGCTTCTTTTCTATTCATAACACGATCGCGCAGGAAATAAAATAGAACAAAATAATAACAATAGTCTAAGACCGATTGCATCAGAAACACGGATTCAGCGAGTTGTATGGTCGTGACGTGAATCTTGGAGCGATCGCAGAAGACGCGACTTCACTGGACGATGGATGACGCTTGTCCGTGGACAGATGGCGATCTCGAGCAGCAGCGGGCGAGCGGAGGGAGGTCTGACTTGCTCGTCTATCTTAAGCCCCGATTGCGTGTCCGCTAAGGAGGAGCGCGTTTGGACTTGTGGTGCAGGCCTGGCCAGGACTTACTGGTCGTACGTGGACTTGACTCAACGTCGACGAATGCACCCGAAAGAGATGGCATCGGCTTTGCCGAGGGGATGATTTCGTGTGGTGCGTCGATAGGTCGCCTCGTCATGGCTGGACATTAATCCCTCGTAAAAAAAACCTAGCATTCCTAACATTCGAGTGGGCGGAGAGATCAAGGTTCCAAATCCGAAACCTACCATATGCCAATTGCACGTTACTCCAAAAAAGGGTAGGCATCCAAAACTGGGCATGGCTGAGCGCGACTGCGAACCTAACGTCACCGCAGCACACAGTGAGCAAATGAAGTAGTAGGCCAGAGGATGGACCTAATCCGCGGGTCGGAACGTGGATTTAGTTCGTAGACCCACAAACGATGTGGCACTCAACACGAACCGGCAAAACCATGTGCAACTAACTACACAGTGAATCCGTTTTGCAGGGCGAACGCCCGACCTATAATAGGAATTTTGCGTCGGTTATCTCTCTCTTATCCTTGGCAGCAAAAATCAACGCACGCCGAACGAGCCGAAAGCCAAGCCGCTGAAGATGTGGCGCGCTGGCGGTGGGACGACTCCCCCTTCGGACGCCAAACCCGGACTCGAAATCCGTTTGAAGACGGACGCGTCCAGGAAATTAAATTTGGAAAAGCTTGGCGCCCGTGACGGTGACGGTGACGGTGACGGTAACCATGGAATTCCTCCCCCCTCCCCTCTTTGTTCCCACGCCTTCCTAGCGGTCGCTTTCTCCTCCCCCCTCGTTTTTGCCTTACCTTTTACTCTCTCTCTCTCTCTCTCTCTCTCTCTTCTTTTTATTGAGTGTTAATGCCCGTTATATGGTCTTCTCGCCAAAAAGCCCCTGGAAAATTAGACACCACCCTCGACCCTATATAAACACCACATCAATCCCACCCGGCCCTGCCCAAAACACCCCGAACCTTCCCACTGTACCCTCACTTTTTCTTGGTTCGCTTTATTTTATCTTCCCATAATAGCCCCATTCCGTTTTTCTCTCTAATTTTGTTCATGGAGAGCTTCGGTGAACACAAGCGCATCCGCGAGGAGGACGCCGACGAGTTGGAATCGCCAGAGGTCAAGCGTCTTCGGGCGGATCTCTTCTTGGACATACTTGATGACGACGCCGGCGCCGGGGACCAAGACCTCGCCTCCGTTATCAAGAGCTTGGAGGAGGAGATCGCCCTGCCGTCGCCGCCTCCCAAGCCACAGCTGGTTCAGGAACCGTCGGCCGCGGCGGGACAGCCCGACCTGGGGTACCTCTTAGAAGCCTCCGACGACGAGCTCGGCCTCCCGCCGACCGCCGCCCTTTGGTCGGTCGACGAGGCCGGGGTGGCCGCCGGGGCGTCGGAGCTGGGGTCCGTGGCCGAGCCGGAGGGCGGCGCCGGGTTGGGACAGATCTGGGGGTTTGACGACGCTATCGACGGGTACGAGGGGTTCGGCCTCGGGATTCGGCCGGATGATAGGGAGGCCGCGGAGGATGGCCTGGTGTTGGACGGAGGGTTGTTCGACTACGGCGACGAGATGTCCGGGCCGTACGACCTCTCGTGGCGGCCGGAATCGCTTCCGGCCGTCTGACACGGTTGTCGATGGATCTCGCTATTTTGGGTTTTTCTTACTTCTTTTATTGTAAAAAGCCTTTTGATTTTAGATAAAATATGGAGGAAGAAGAAAATGACATTAGGCACACAAGTGAATCGTTTCGTGTATCCATTCGTTTGTGATTCCCTCTTTTCTTTCCCTTCGTCCGATGCGAGTTGAACGGTCCGATCACGTTGGTTTCATTGAGGTAGCGATCCGTTTTGCCAACGGCTGTGATGGCCTATGGCTTTACCCGAGGCCTTCTCTTTCTCCGGTGCGCCAAGAAATCGCGAGATTTTTAAGAGTTCGTGAGATATTTAAGAGAGAGAGGGGCAACGCGTCAGTCGCTGAGTCACGTGCGGTGCAGATGGTCGTACCATCGAGGGAGCGGTGAGGATCATAAATTAGAATAAAAGTAATTTTAGGACTTATATCTAATTAAGTTTCTAAAATCTTACGCACAACAATGGAGGAGAGAAGTGGGGATAAAACGAGAACGTTGAAGCATAACTTCTCGGTCTTGTGTCATGTCATCATCATCTTCGTAAGTCGAAGGGAAAAGAATCCAAAACTAAAGGAGACTCATGACAAAAGCTTTTCACCTTTTTCATCCGACCGTGATGTGAGATCGATCGTGTCTACACATCAACATTCGTGTAAATAGTCATTCTGCTTTCCTTTTTGATGGAACCTCACGGATAATAGGTATCCCATTACAAACTCTTCGGAGTGGCTCGTTCAGCACGACACATCCTGGTATCTGATAGGTTGTGGGTGGCAGCTGGTCGAGAAGCACACACGAGTTAGGAAGAGGTGAAACGGGTGGGTGGGTAGTCGGTAAGAGCATGTCATCGTGAGCAGGAGAGTTTCCACTGGGATCATCAACGTCGTCGTATTTTATTGGTGCTCTCTCTCTCTCTCTCTCTCATTCATTGTAGGATTTCCGATATCCGCAGGAATAGACAAAATCCACACGAAGAGAGAGAGAGAGAGAGAGTGTGTGTGTCTAACAAGAAACTCTTTGGGGTCTCAGTCCCGTAATCCACTCGGAACGAACGGGATGACCGGATGGTGGAGCAGATGAGGAGGCCCCAGCCAGCTGTGGGCGAGTGATTCAGAGGCGGTTGGGTCACAGCTACTTCTGCCATTTGAATCGTCCTTCTATGTAACACGATTCCTACTCCGTGTACTGACTGGTAAATGGAGTCACGCGATTGGAGTGACGACTCTTGCAGCGGGGACCCACCCATGCTGCCCTCTCTCGAATGGCCTTCGGTGTCAGCCCTTGACTGGGGAGGATCACGGAATCGAGAAAGTGGCCCCTTTTTTCTTCCTCCTTTTAAGATTTCTGATGGGAAGTACGTCATCGGCTTCCCGAAATCGTATTAGGTGTCATGATATTTCTGATTCCAATACATGCCACCGCCTCCTCAACTTTCCTTGTCATGTGGCATGTGGCCATGTGGGCCTCACCGATGCCTCCGTAGATTAGATGACAAAACCTTCCCCCTTCCCTCGACCGATGCGTCTTTCTCTGCGTGTCCAATCCGCGAGGTGGACAACTTCTTTTTCGTTGTGACGGCAATTAATTATGGGTGTCATGCCATGTGGCGCTTCTTCCACTTCTGGAGGCATTGATTGACGAGTGCGGGGACTAAATATCTCCCCGACACTTGCACATTTCCTCCCCTGCTCTGTTGGCTACTACCGTCGAGGAAGCAGATGACGAACTGGCTTTATCCTCCGAAGCTATGCAAGGAAACGTCGACACGTCCACTGTTTCCGAGCCTGAAAACAAGGATTTGATCTATCTCTTCCTTGTGGCTCGCATAAATATTACAACACCACACTAGAAATGAAACTTCGCTCAATAGATGAATCGAGACGTGATCATCATCTTACAATGAATAGACTTGATGGTGCATTTGGGAAGAAGATATTTTACGAGTGGTAGAGGATGGCAAGGAATGGGACGTGACGTTATCGATTCCTCCTCTTCTAAGGGCTTCTGGATTTATACCTGCCTTGTGAGCTGCAACCACGCCTATAGCTTCCCAGTAGTTCTGGACTTTCGTCTACAAAGTGAAATCATTTGGTTGTTTAAACCAGAAGAGGAATTACCGATAGGAGATGGATCTAAAAGGATGCAATACGTACCGCTCGAATGCCGACCTTCTCAGGCGTATCGTTGAGCACTGTTTCGTTCTCCTGAACCGCAATTATCAGAGGCTGCAACGTGTTCAAAAAATCAATATCTATCTAACAAATAAATAGCTAACAAAAGCGGAAAAGGAGTGAAAAGGTATGTGTGGTATATTAGTTTGTGCCCATGCTATCATGATATATTTTACGTTGAATAATAATTTGCATGTCACTAATGAGAAACAATCACGATATATTTTACCTTATTATTTTTCGCTCTTGCAAATGCAAGAGCACCATCTCCGCCACAGGCATCAGCAGGAAGAATTACACTGTCAACATCTCCAGCTATTAAGTAACCGTCATTGTAGGATCTGTTCTCCGCTGTCACGTACTGGGGAGCTGCACTTAATCCAGCAAGCACGCAGGGTAGAAAGGTGTAACCAATCTGTAGCATAAAGAGATGTAGAAGATTAAACATAAAAACATAATCATTGGGTGTCAAAGAAAAAACAATACATCATAGTAGAAAACACATATTACACCTATGAAGGATTAAATATGCAAATTAGACAGTCAAAGGACATTCCATTGCGGATTTGGCGGAGGATTCAAATAACCAGGTTTAACATGATTGGAACCGAGTACAGGATCATGATCACCAAGCGATTTCAATCCAGAATGCACTAGACAAGTCTGGTTGCTACACACATATATATTCCAGAATCCAGAAAGTGTATTGTCTAGTAAATTTCATTCATATTGTGCTATGTGCTATGAAGTATCATGATATTCAATGACAATTGAGACAACATGCACCTCTACATAATACCAAAATTTCTTTTTCCCCTAACATATAGTTTGACTACTTAGTTCCTGCACCAGGACATGACTGAGATATATGAATTTTACCAAACCTTTACGACGGCCTGTAGAAAGCTTCCAGTACAAGTACTTTCCTGAAAATCTCACTGCCATTTGCAAGCCTTCAGAATGAGATTGCAAACACAAAACAGAGATGTTGCTTCAGAATTAAATTACTTGAGGCAATTACCATCTCTGGAACTCCCATACTCTCTAATGGCTGTTGATGTGTGTGAAGAAAGCATGGCCCTACTCATAATACAAGAATAAAAGGTGCTTGCTTCCAAGCTTACAAATTCCGAATAAGGTAAATAAAGGGAAAGATCTAGCATTATCAATGCTAGATAGTGACGACTCGTACAACTGTGGGTACCCCTGATAAAAACCTCAAAAGAAGGTATACTATTTCTTGAAAACACTAGAAATTGAGTCAATAATCTTCTCATATCATCTGCATTGGACATGCCCTGTATGTTGGACACCAAAACTTACTGAATTGGCAGTCCCAACAATAAACCAAACCTGAGACGTAGGGTTTACTCTTTTTTCTGATCTTGATCAGGATACAGACAGTAAATACTATGTAACACTTATTCCCGAGCCAACCTATAGTCTTTCAATTCATAACATACTTCTAGCTATTTTATATAACCTTTAGCTGCTGAAGAACTTGTTCCCACTTTTATATATCTCTGCAGCATAAAAAAATTTACTTTGGTCACAAACACAATATATCTGTTTTAAACAGAAGACCATTCCAGTTCTGTGCATACTCAGAATTTAATCTTCTCCAGATAATCATATCTCATATGAAACAAAAACCATGCCAAAAACTACCAAAATTGATTTGTTTTAATCTATTAATATCAACTTAACGATAAGAGCATTATAATTCTTGATTGTCTCATGCGAGTCAGAGTAAGGATGGATTCCCTCAATTTGCAAGTTAGAAGTATGTTTTATTGCATGAGTACATAAATGTTACTTTCCAATGGAATAACCAAGTCTCAACAACAAGAACAATCAAATTGAGTCATACAATGAAATAATCATGCATTAGTACAAATTTTCAATAAGCACTTAGTAATTTTCCATAAACAGAGTTGTCTATTAATTTATTTTTAGTATTTTTATTCAGAAATGTTTGAGAGAGAGAGAGAGAGAGAGAGAGAGAGAGAGAGAGAGAGGGAATGACTTCATTGTGAATTAGATAATTTCTTCTCACATAGGACTCCCATACATCTCTCTTATTATTCTTATCAAATTTATGAGTTCGAAAAATGATATAAGCAGGTCTATGAATTCATTAGAATGCAAGGATGAAAAAAGCAAAATTATTAATAAGCATCAATCCACCTAATATTACTTCTATTAATGTATCTTACTTACCTCTTCAGCAGCAGATCTTGGGGACACTGAAGAACTTAGAGAATCAGGCAGTAATGCAGGTGCATGAGCACAAGGTATCTGAAACTCCTTCACGACAAGATGGCTGATGACTGCTTCAACTCCAGCCAATGTATCTATCCCCTTCATAGCATATTTATAATCATGTCAAAACGGATTTGGAACAGGAGCAACTATACATACAAGTTACTGTTAAAATGAACACGCGTGAGGTTGTTCCACCAATTCTCCACTGGACAATCTCTTCCAAGCATACAATTAATGACAGATGGTTAGTACAATTAATAGACTCTTGAATCACATAAAATTACATCTATTTTCAGAAGCTACAGATGTGAAATTGTTTGAGCAGGTTGTTCCACCAATTCTCCACTGGACAATCTCTTCCAAGCATACAATTAATGACAGATGGTTAGTACAATTAATAGACTCTTGAATCACATAAAATTACATCTATTTTCAGAAGCTACAGATGTGAAATTGTTTGAGCAGGTTGATCTTGTAATTGACTTATGCCTCAACACTCACAACGAGACATGCAATTCCAGTGGTGGAATCAATATGAAATAATATCACCTATCAACATCGCTAAGGAATCTAACCATGAAATAACTATCATCCTGTTGTTACTATTGTCACGAGGGACCATGTCAGTGGAAATATGAGATGGATCATCACCATCAAAATGACCAGAAAAAGATGGAATTACCTTCCCTTGCCGGTAATCTTCTGTTCCTTCGTCATCATCTGGGAAACGCCCCACCACTGCCACTGCATTTACTTGTGACTGGCTAACTAGAGTGTGCACAGCTCTTAACAATGAATCAGGATGCTGAATCCTTCCCGTTGACTTCCCACAGTTGGGATCAATCCATTTTTCAACCTACAGGATGGACATTCAGCTGTTTAAAAATTTGCCTCTTTGCTTTAGCTTCGTTGGCAAGAAGCATGCATCATTTGTAGTTATCTAACATGTTATGTTGCATGTTTCTGATTGTTTTTGAAGTATCAACACAATAGGTTAACTTTAGAGGAAGGAATTCCATTAGAAATTAAAGTTTACCAAGCATTTTTTCCAGAATGAATAATCTATAATGTTACACTTCCAAAAGCCATAACATCTGGACTTGGAAAGTTACTAAAAATTTAATATTATATAATATTATTAGAGGTGATGGCAGCCTCTTCCAGGAATACCATGCAAAAGCACATAGTTAAGTGAGTAGAGACCAAACACATCGATCCTCTTGATTCTTCATTCTTTGCAGGTATAAAATACAGTTTATCTGCTTTTTTATTCATCTTGTCTCATAAAAATGAATATATTTTCAGTAGGAAAAGTGGATTCCCAAATAGGAGGGTAGCTCTTTTCATTAGACATCTACTCTATTTCCATGACTAACTGCAGCCTAGATATGAGAACTTTCCTAAGGTATTAACCTTTAACCATATTCAGCTGTCTTCAGAAAATAGCTCAATGGTCAATTCTTTTGAATATTAAATAACTCCAAGAGTAAGAAGTTAAGATCTCAACAAAAGCAGCCACTAACTTGCTTTTATATTGGCTGCAATTGCTTTGGAAACAGAATATGTCAATATATGCCTGTAGTATAAGCATTAACTGGTTTTTCTGACATAGTTCCATGTACTGAATAAGAAATTACTAAGCCAAACATATTTTTGCCCTCAGCAACATCTATTTCGCATGATGCTTCATGAAAAACCCAACAAATTACCAAGTATATTTCTCATTACAAACAACCAAAAATACCGTATGCCTATGGTGCATCCATTCCACCTACCCTTTATTTACCACCAAAAGCACATAACAACTGAGAAAATTCTCCTAAGAATATTTC
The DNA here is from genome assembly GCA_004837865.1 of Musa balbisiana. Taxonomy (NCBI): domain Eukaryota; kingdom Viridiplantae; phylum Streptophyta; class Magnoliopsida; order Zingiberales; family Musaceae; genus Musa; species Musa balbisiana. The sequence continues at coordinate 18,435,954 of CM017188.1, read as the reverse complement.
CAAATATATTTGTTAAATCAAACATCCTTCATATTGTCTGCCTTGATGGTATGGATTATTGTAGCTAATACTTGTTATTCATCTGCACAGCTTCTTGTCAGGTTTCATCAGTGATCAGTGAGTAAGAATACAGTCTCAGTTAATGTTCTTAAATATTTAGTTAGGTCGCATCAGTAGTCATAAGATCAAACTGAATCAGTTAATGTTCTTAAAAACTGTAGTATCATAAGATCAAACCAAATCAGATGCATCATAAAACACCGATAGGAATGATCATGTTATCCTATGCCTTCTCCAAGGAGAAAATGTTTCCAAGAATAATCATCGATTAGGAACAGAATATGCAGATATGGTATTTTCTTGTCTACCATATTGCAGGAACTGCGTTTTATTACCACTTATACCACATTTGGTCAAAAGATTCACCATTTTAACTGCTATGAAACATAGTACAGATTAGATCGTGAAATGTAGACAAGCAGAAAAAACACTGTCAACATCAAATAGTGTACAAGGGAAACCAGACATCTAATTTTAATTAACATATCTTCTAATCTGATCAGTGGAGACCACAAGAAAAGACATGAACCGTAATTGAAGACCTAATCAACCTGATAATTGATTCTTCCTATTGGGAATACCTTCAAAGGAGAATCTGTGACAATGTATTCCATGAGAGGCAAGCCTAGTGAAGCTCTTGCAGCATCTGCAACTTGTAAATGGCGAATTCGGAGTTCCTCCTCCATCCCAGCATCAAATACCAAACCTATCTATGTATCAAACAGGGATCCATCTCAGTTTGCTGAATGTAAGGAGATAAAAGAAATTTTAAAAATAATAGATTCTGAATCTATCTCTAGAATTTGCAGCATCCAAATTATTTCTCACTATAAAACATATGCTTGGCTTGTCTAACAGTGCCCAATTTTGTTTAAAGTTTCAAAGGGACCTTCATTCTGTACAACTGAATATCCATTCTCATCTCTCTGAACTTCTATTTATTATGTCTACGACATGTTCATGTTGTCGGGTACAACAATATCTGCTTCTTTACAGTTTGCCACTTATTCTCGTCTAGGAACATGCAAAAGAAATACTTGCTCATATTAAATCTAGTATATTTCCATAAAGCTTTTTGTGTTTTATCTTCATGTGCCAAGAAATAACTTGTGTGCAATCAGTAAAAAATTTGCTGAATTCATCCATCATACTCTGTAATACTGTGATCAAGGTTGACTGCTTGGTACTGTGGCTTTGTAGTAATATGATCACAGTTGAGTGCTCGACGATGCAGCTGAAACATACCTTATTTTGGTGGACAGGTTGGAGAGCCCACAATCCTTCAGCAAACCTATCGAGCGCATACCCCTCCACGTAAAGCACATTTGGCATCGGCCAGTACAGCATAGCTGCGTTCAACACCTATCGTATCCAGCTTCAAATGCGTGACGAACGCTAATGATAATACTCTCTATACATAAATAATATCAATTAATGTCACACGACATGTTTGATGTTATGAAACTTGTACGTGATTAACGTGGCAGCATGTCATACATTCCTCTTTTAAACAAAGGAGAATAATAAGAATTCACAGAACCAATGCAAGATTAACATGGCATGCTCATTCACGACATGGATAA